>JARQOC010000008.1:134042977-134407782 GCA_033576535.1 Allobates femoralis | reverse complement strand
GGAGAAAACTACAAAACCGTGAGTCTGTGTGATCCTTGCACTCAAGCCCTACGCTCCTTCACAAACGGTTATCCTCTTTACCAACATCCTTGCCCTACATCATCCATAGACTTCCATCATCACTGCCCCGGAGACCTGGCCCTACCCTTGGAGGGCCATTACATCACCGGAGGTTCTGCAGCAGCGGTGGTCACCCTGACCACATACCATGGGTGGTGTCATGACTTCATTCTTGTAAATAATCCCCCCTTTACTTGTGGCGCTCAGGACACGGTCCGGACCCAGACCGCCGTGATCATCCCCCAGTGCTATCCCCAGTCCGGTACCGAGTACCCCTTCCCAGTGGGCCACACATACACACCTGGCCCTGTAAAGGTTCCACAACCAAGGTGTACTTCCCCTCACCCTGCGAAGAATCAATGTTGCATTCATAGTAAATTTATACACTTCAAGTCATAACATTTTTGACAATCTGTTATTGGGCCACGTTTAAGGGTCCCTCCCTAATGAATGACCCATGTTACTTGGCTGCTGTACCAGATAGCATAGGCATCCTTAAATTGTCATGGTCCAAATGACTAAAATTGGTCTACGGTCCGTGCAGCGCTATTTCAGAATTCAACTCAATTTCTGTCCGCAGCTCTTATGACAAGGTGCTCTCTCCTGGCACATTTGTATCAAATCTCAATGATGCTCTAATTGCCAGAAAGCGTTACCTGAACCTGTCTATATTCACTAAACTAAGCCTATGTGCTGACGCTGCTTTATGGGTGCAGACATTTTCTGCAACAAAAACGCTGCTGAACTGCACCCTGTGAACCACCATATGCATGCTTTTTTGGTGCGGTTTTCGGTGCAGATTGGGGTCAAGCATTTTTTTTGCACTATTATCAATGGCTGGGGGCTACAAAACACCCCAACAATTGACAGCTCATTCTTTTCTCCTGACCACAAACAAACTGCATGGCAAAAAAAAAAAAGCATTGTGGGCACACAACTTCAAAATTGTCAGACTTTGCTGCGGTAAGGATACACATGCAGTTTTATGGAAGAAGGGGGGGGGGGGGGTCACAAAAAACGCAGCGTCGGCACAGTCTAATACTATATTTTATTGTGAAGTGTTACCCAAGTCACTCTGTTCAATATACACATGATGTGGATACGTCTTTCGTATTTTTGTTCAATAGCATATTTAATTATCAGGAAGTGTTACCTGAACCATATTTTTTTGGTATGGAATTTCTTGTTTCTCACATTCTAGCTGGGAGTATGCATATTGTACACTCGCAACCACAGAGTGACCTCAGACTTATGGAATTAGACTGGACAACCCCATTACAACTACTACTGTAGATAACGCCAAGTCATTCTATAAAAAGTTACACAACTTCTTATCATGACCTTATATTTTGGACTGTACAACAGCTGCAGGCATATACGGTAAAGGGACTATCTTGAGCTCACAGCAGAGGGCACTATGTTGTTCAGATTGTGTGCAGTTGACTTCAGGTGTGTCAGTTTCTTCCTGTAATCCGCCACAAGCACAATGATGATACAGGTAATGGTTTGTGTATGTCACAAGTAGAGAGTTAATTCTCCCACAATGTCTTGAGTGCTGAAGGCTGAAAGTTTTTCTCATTTCCTCAGCATTTAAGATCTCTGCTTTCTGTTAAGGTACCATCACACGTGGCATTATGGCTTCCACATCGCAGTAAATGTGTGTATTTCGGTGATGTGGAAACCACATCGCCTGGGCGTAGTGGCCTGAGACAGGGCGATTTTACGGTGTGAAGTCGTCGGTGGAGCGTTGCCTGATTGCCCTGCACTGCAGTGAAATCAGGTGATTTCAGCACATCATGGCATGTGACAGGGCGATAGCGATGTAGAAAGCGAGCTCAGGCCATCTGGAAGCAATTCCAGAGGCGGGCCTGAACGTTCTGTATGGCGCGCCCCGTCTGCCGCAATTGGTAGTCGCTCCTGCGTTCCCATTGGCTGGCCATGGGCTAAGGTGCCATATTTGAATTGCGATATAGTAGAAAGGACATATGCGTCATGTAGTGGGCAGACTTCCTGACAAGGCTGATCAATGGCAACGCAGTTGTGTTGGCCAATCGGAGTGGTAGTGTACAACACTGTGGCACGCCAGTCTCCTCGCCGCGCTCACACTCTATGCCCACATCTCTGATGAGGTGGTGGCGTGTGACGTGGCGATTTGATGGCGATGTGGGTATTCGAAATTGCTTCTGGCCTGCGGCAGGGGATTTCCAGAACGCAGGATCGCCGAACATCACACGCGAGATGTCTATGTGTGACAGGGCGAAGGTGATGTGTAAAAAAAGTGCCAGGAACGTGCGCGCTCACGTCAAATTGCCAGCCATATGGCGGCGATGTGCTACGTGTGACAGTACCTTTAGTAAATGGAAACCCTTTGTGTTTAGATCCAAAACTCTCAATCTTATGGAACAGATACCTGATACACAGCTAGTTTTAAGAGCTCCCTGTTACAACTTCATTTTTACCTGATGAAGGCTAATTTTATGTATAGCCGAAACGCATTGTGTTTGTATATATAATAAATCAGAATTTCTTTGAAATAATCGGAGTAATCAATGAACCATCTGGAAGCGCTTCTTGACAAACTGGAAATCCTTCTGTTACAACTTCATGGAATATTCACATCTTACCTTAGCGAGTGATAATATATCTCTGGATAAAGTAACAAATACATGGGCTGTCAACTTTTTTAATTTTTACAAACTGGCTTGTGAGGATGGTGTGAATGAAAAAATCATTTCTCTTCTGACAGGGTCAGCACTTTACCGCTACAGCCAATTGTACTCTGACCCCATCAGAGAAGGAAAGAGAAAGACTGGGGGCACAGGTAGCGGTACAGAGGGGAGGCAGGGATCGTGATGAGAGTATTATTTTTTATCATTTTTACACTAATGGAAAAGTCTCCAAAATAAAGATAGAAAAATGGGATAGAGAACCACATTAATGATCACTAGGTGGGGGGATCAGACCTCAAGATACCCACATGTATTCTGTGAGAGTAAAAGGGGTCAGAACATAATGATTTTTTGCTGAATCCTTTTCAGTTTCTCTCTGCATTTATTTTTTTATTTTACGTAAATCGAATGTGTAACAATGGTTTCAAAATATAAAGTATGGGCCAGCACCTTTAAAGCTGCTTTTAAGGGCCTGTCACACGTGTCAATGTCGCCCGCAATATCGCTCATGCGTCACAAATTATTAATCGCCTGAGCGATGTGGAATTATCGCAGGTAAGATGTCACACGCGTCAATATGACCCAGCGATGCGGTAATGTCGCCATCTTGCGAGCGATTTTATTTAGTCACTTGTACGTTGTCAAAATAGAAAATAAATTGCTGAGTTTAGTGTCACACGCAGCGATGTACAAGGTCTACTGAGCGATGAGCGACAGGTTTTACATCTGGCAGTGAAACCTGCGATCGGCGATCAGCGACATGTCGCTGGTTGCATCGCTTGGTCACACGCTTCAATGTCGCTCCTGCGTCACTTTTATGTCGCTCGAGCGACTGAAAATCCGTGACGTACGAGCGACATTGACAGCGATATTGACGCGTGTGACATCCCCTTTACAGTATTCTAGTATGCGGTCAATGCTCTCAGATGGGCGTTGCTGGTCTTGCTTTGTCACCTAGTCTCTTGTGATTGCTGTGGTCATTCCCTTCATGTTGATGATACGTTCTACACAGCGTCCACCCATCTTGTTCCTACGCAGGTAGCACTTATATCTGTCCTGCTGAGGTCAGTGCAAAGGACTGTAATGCACATGCACCGGCTTTACTTACAAGCCCTCCGTGCTCTTTGATCTCTCACAACACATGCGCATTACAGTACTTCGTGCTGATCTGAGCAGGACAGAGGCAAGTGCCTCTGCACAGGAGCGAGATTGAGGGACACTTTATGAATAGCATAGAACACACCATTCACATGAAGAAGGGAGGATGGTGACTGCGGGAATAGAGGATGCGCCGGATCAAGACTGGCAACGTCCATCAGACCTGTTCCACTGTATGGGGGAATAATAAATGCTAGACCAAGAAAAAAGTTACTTTATCTATATTTTCCAAAAAACTTGTAAAGAACTGACCAATGGCCAGTCTAATGGTGCAATGCACAAGCTGGGTGCAAGGAACTTCCCCAAGCAGAGATAGGGGCAGCACTGGTGCATCATGCAGATGCACCAACCGCACACAACCTTTTAATAGAAGGGAGCAGCTGCTTACACAACGCACTCTAATGACGCTGCATAAGGAGTCTGTCATATAGATAGGGGAGATACACACAGTGTCTGATCAGCAGCCTATTAGTGGAACCAGGTGCTAGTTATTACTGCATGATTATATGCACAGTGTCTAAACAGTGGCCTATTAGTTACTCCCGTGTGGCGGGCTAGTTAAACACTATACGAGTGTACCCCACATTACAGACTCACCAACTTTGACTAACCAACTGAACTCAGAGCTCCAATACACCCTGCAAAAGTGATAAAATGTGCATGAAAAAATGTAAGGTATTAGTTGGTATTTTGGTCAAAACACGGAGGCTGGCAACCCAATACATCAAGGGTCCTCATGTTTGCAAGTCCCTATCTACACTTGCAATAGCTACACCAAGAAAAAAAAAAAAAAAGTTACTTTATCTTTTTTTCCAAAAAACTTGTAAAATAAAAAAATCAATAAAAACTCTTTTTTGTGATATGCAGATGGGTTTAGGAACTTGCGACTAACTAGAATAATGTAGAGGTGCTGGCTGTACTTTATATTGGGAAAACCTGATTACAGGTTCCAGTTAAATTTTAAATAATTCCTGTAATTGCTGCTCCACCACAGATTCTGGAAATACTATCATTCTTCTGTGCTCTTCCACTCCAAGCTATGCCCTCGGAATATAAAGGACTATATTTCCCATCGGGCAAACACCCACAGAGAAGTTCTGTGATACAACCCCTGGCAAAAATTATGAAATCACCTGGCTCAGAGGATGTCCATTCAGTTGTTTAATGTTGTAGAAAAAAAGCAGATCACAGACATGGCACAAATCTAAAGTCATTTCAAATGGCAACTTTATGGCTTTAAGAAACACAAAGAAACCAAGATAAAATATGTGGTAGTCAGTAAGGGTAATTTTTTTCAGACCAAGCAGAGGGAAAAAAATATGGAATCCCTCAATTCTCAGGAAAGAATTATGGAATCATGAAAAACAATCACACAAAAGAACACTCCAATACATTACTAGTATTTTGTTGCACCACCTCTGGCTTTTTATAACAGCTTTCAGTCTCTGAAGTATGGGCTTAATGAGTGACAAACAGTACTCATCATCAATCTGGCTCCAACTTTCTCTGATTGCTGTTGCCAGATCAGCTTTGCAGGTTGGAGCCTTGTCATGGACCATTTTCTTCAACTTCCAAAGATGTTCAATTGGACTGAGATCTGGACTATTTGCAGGCCATGACATTGACCTTATGTGTCTTCTTTCAATGAATGTTTTCACAATTTTTGCTCTATGGCAGGATGCATTATCATCTTGATAAAATGATTTCGTCATCCCCAAAATAGCCTTTCAATTGATGGGTGAAGAAAAGTGTCCAAAATATCAATGTAAACTTGGGCATTTATTGAAGATGTAATGACAGCCATCTCCCCAGTGCCTTTACCTGACATGCAGCCCCATATCATCAATGACTGTGGAAATGTGCATGTTCTCTTCAGGCAGTCATTATAAATCTCATTGGAATGACACCAAACAAAAGCTCCAGCATCATCACCTTGCCCAATGCAGATTCGCGATTCATCACTGAATATGACTTTCATCCTGTCATCTACAGTCCACGATTGCTTTTCCTTAGCCCATTGTAACCTTGTTATTTTCTGTTTAGGTGTTAATGATGGCTTTTGTTTAGCATTTCTGTATGTAAATCCTATTTCCTTTAGGCGGTTTCTTACAGTTCGGTCACACACATTGACTCCAGTTTCCTCATTTGTTTTGTTGTGCATTTCCTGTTTTAGAGACATATTGCTGTAAGTTTCCGATCCTGACGCTTTGATGTCTTCCTTGGTCTACCAGTAAGGTTCCCATGTAGTTTGTATTTGGTCCAGATTTTAGACACAGCTGACTGAACAACCAACATCTTTTGCAACATTGCGTGATGATTTACCCTCTTAAGTGTTTGATAGTCCTCTCCTTTGTTTCAATTGACATCTCTCATGTTGGAGCCATGATTCATGTCAGTCCACTTGGTGCAACAGCTCTCCAAGGTGTGATCACTCCTTTTTAGATGCAGACAAATGAGCAGATCTAATTTGATGTAGATGTTAAGGCCACGTCACACACATAGATATCTGTTCAAATATTGGTCACAGATCTCTGGTTGCAGTGAAATCATGGACACATTGTTCCATTGTACACGGGCACAAAATGGAGCAATGTGTCCATGATTTCACTGCAACCAGAGATCTATGACCAATATCTGAACAGATATCTGTGTGTGTAACGTGGCTTTTAGTTCTGGGAATGAAAAAAATTATGGAATCACCCTGTAAATTACCGTACCTCAGAATTGAGTGATGAAATATTTTTCCCCCTGCTTGGTCTGAAAAAAGGTACCCTTACTGACTACTACATTTTTTTTATCTTGATTTCTTTTAGTGTTTCTTCAAGGCAGAGAGTTGCCATTTGAAATGACTTTAGTTTTGTGCCATGTCTGTGATTTGCTCTTTTTCTACAACATTAAACAACTGAATGGACATCCTCCGTGTTAATCATCTTTAAATGACCAGCATTGCACAGCCCAGAAAGCCCCTGTAAAGAGGAACAACTGAAAAACACACAGCCACAGCCCCTTCATTCTCATGATCAGAGGTGGTCCCACAAATCGGAACCCCAAGGCCGCAGCCCCTCCAGTCTCAGAAGCAGAGGTGGTCCCACAGATCAGACCCCCAAGGCCGCAGCCCCTCTTGTCTCAGGAGCAGAGGTGGTCCCACAGATCAGACTCCCAAGGCCCCAGACCCTCCATTCTCAGGAGCAGAGGTGGTCCCACAGATCAGACCCCCAAGGCCATGGCCCCTCCATTCTCAGGAGAAGAGGTGGTCCCACAGATCAGACCCCCAAGGCCATGGCCCCTCCATTCTCAGGAGAAGAGGTGGTCCCACAGATCAGACCCCCAAGGCCATGGCCCCTCCATTCTCAGGAGCAGAGGTGGTCCCACAGATCAGACCCCCAAGGCCATGGCCCCTCCATTCTCAGGAGCAGAGGTGGTCCCACAGATCAGACCCGCAAGGCCATGGCCCCTCCATTCTCAGTAGCAGAGGTGGTCCCACAGATCAGACCCCCAAGGCCATGGCCCCTCCATTCTCAGGAGCAGAGGTGGTCCCACAGATCAGACCCCCAAGGCCATGGCCCCTCCATTCTCAGGAGCAGAGGTGGTCCCACAGATCAGACCCCCAAGGCCATGGCCCCTCCATTCTCAGGAGCAGAGGTGGTCCCACAGATCAGACCCCCAAGGCCATGGCCCCTCCATTCTCAGCAGCAGAGGTGGTCCCACAGATCAAAACCCCAAGGCCGCAGCCCCTTCACTCTCAGGAGCGGAGGTGGTCCCACAGATCAGACCCCAAGGCCGCAGCCCCTTCAGTCTCAGAAGCAGAGGTGGTCCTACAGATCAGACCCCCAAGGCCCCAGATCCTCCATTCTCAGCAGCAGAGGTGGTCCCACAGATCAGACCCCCACGCCCGCAGTCCCTCCTGTCTCAGGAGAAGAGGTGGACCCACAGATCAGACCCCCAAGGCCGCAGCCCCTTCAGTCTCAGAAGCAGAGGTGGTCCCACAGATCAGACCCCCAAGGCCCCAGACCCTCCATTCTCAGCAGCAGAGGTGGTCACACAGATCAGACCCTCAAGGCCACAGCCCCTCCATTCTCAGCAGCAGAGGTGGTCCCACAGATCAGACCCCCAAGGCCACAGCCCATTCATTCTCAGCAGCGGAGGTGGTCCCACAGATCAGACCCCCAAGGCCACAGCCCCTCCATTCTCAGGAGCAGAGGTGGTCCCACAGATCAGACCCCCAATGACCATTATCAATCATTTACTGATGGTAGAAAACCTGTGCTGCCGGCACATTGCCCTTAGTGACAGCAGAGGTCTTGAGAATAGGTCTGAACTGAATCACAGCCCAGTAGAAGCCGGCATGGCGCTGCTTCATATAGTGCCGGGGTCAGAGGTCAGCCTGGATGCACCCTGAGGTCATCTGCCCCGCACATTAACTCATCCCTGTCCGGAGCTGTGCTCTCCTCCATTACATGCCCCGTCCTGTCCTGGAGCAGGCGCACAGCACCTGGCAGTGACAGCGGCTGGGCTTCCCCTCCCCCCGCCGCCTCCGAGGCCTGTCCCGCCGATGCCTCCTCGTCTCCCTTCCTCGTTCTCCGCCCATCACTCACGCTGAGCCGCTGAGAAAGCCGCATGTGCCAAAGCGAAGAGTCCGACCCCGACCAGCCCTTTCCAGATTGAGGACGCCATGTCTCCGGAGCGCCTCCACTTCCAGATACTACAGCAAATAGCCGGCGGTCGCTGGCAGTGACGTCACACTCCTGCGCCGGCGTGTGGTTGCGGCTGAAGTCATGTCGCCTGCCAATCACTTACGTGCGCAGCGGAAGCGGCGCCATGTTGTGGTTGGCAAGTTTATCGTTTTCACTGTGAAATCCAATGGTTTGACTTTGATCCAGTATGACCGTGATGAGGGGTCAGAGATGTATAGGGAAATTCACTGATACACTGCAATTACCAAACATAAAGCAACTTGTGATAATAGAAAGGATTTCATTTATAGACAATAGTGACTGTAATTCAGCTGCCCGATCACATGAGGCCGGTGTGGATGAGAGCACAATGCCTGCATTACTCCTGTGCCATCCACATAGTCTGTCACGTCTTGTATTGATTGGTGATTCTCCTGTACTTTAATAAATAGTATTTGCAGGTCAGCAATGTATTAACCGACTCTTACTTCACCTTCACCGAGCCTCCAATGGTGGAGCTCATACTCCTCACTTCACCTTCACTGAACCTCCAATGGTGGAGCTCATACTCCTCACTTCACCTTCACTGAACCTCCAATGGAGGAGCTCATACTCCTCACTTCACCTTCACTGAGCCTCCAATGGAGGAGCTCATACTCCTCACTTCACCTTCACTGAACCTCCAATGGAGGAGCTCATACTCCTCACTTCACCTTCACTGAGCCTCCAATGGTGGAGCTCATACTCCTCACTTTACCTTCACTGAACCTCCAATGGAAGAGCTCATACTCCTCACTTCACCTTCACTGAACCTCCAATGGAGGAGCTCATACTCCTCACTTCACCTTCACTGAGCCTCCAATGGAGGAGCTCATACTCCTCACTTCACCTTCACTGACCTCCAATGGAGGACTCATACTCCTCACTTCACCTTCACTGAGCCTCCAATGGAGGAGCTCATACTCCTCACTTCACCTTCACTGAACCTCCAATGGAGGAGCCATACTCCTCACTTCACCTTCACTGAGCCTCCAATGGAGGAGCCCACACTCCTCACTCACCTTCACTGGCCTCCAATGGAGGAGCTCATACTCCTCACTCACCTTCACTGACCTCCAATGGGGAGCTCATACTCCTCACTTACCTTCACTGAGCTCCAATGGGGAGCTCATATCCTCACTTCACCTTCACTGACCTCCAATGGAGGAGCCATACCTCACTTCACCTTCACTGAGCCTCCAATGGAGGGCTCATACTCCTCACTTCACCTTCACTGAGCCCAATGGGGAGCTCATACTCTCATTCACCTTCATGACCTCCAATGGGGAGCCATACTCCTCACTTCACCTTCACTGAGCTCCAATGGGGAGCTCATACTCCTCACTTCACCTTCACTGAGCCTCCAATGGAGAGCCATACTCCTCACTTCACCTTCACTGAGCCTCCAATGGAGGAGCCATACTCCTCCTTCACTTAGCCTCCAATGGAGGAGCCAACTCCTCACTCACCTTCACTGGCCTCCAATGGGAGCTCATACTCCTCACTCACCTTCACTGAGCCTCCAATGGAGGAGCTCATACTCCTCACTTCACCTTCACTGGCCTCCAATGGAGGAGCTCATACTCCTCACTTCACCTTCACTGACCTCCAATGGAGGAGCCATACTCCTCACTTCCCACCTCACTGAGCTCCAATGAGGAGCCCATACTCCTCACTTCACCTTCACTGAGCCTCCAATGGGGAGCCCATACTCCTCATTCACCTTCACTGAGCCTCCAATGGTGAGCCATACTCCTCACTTCACCTTCACTGAGCCTCCATGGGAGCTCATACTCCTCACTTCACCTTCACTGAGCCTCCAATGGAGGAGCCATATCTCACTCACCTTCACTGAGCCTCCAATGGAGGAGCTCATACTCCTCACTTCACCTTCACTGACCTCCAATGGGAGCCAACTCCTCACTTCACCTTCACTGCCTCCAATGGAGGAGCTCATACTCCTCACTTCACCTTCACTGAGCCTCATGGGGAGCTCATACTCCTCACTTCACCTTCACTGACCTCCAATGGGAGCTCATACTCCTCACTTCACCTTCACTGACCTCCAATGGAGGAGCCATACTCCTCACTTCACCTTCACTGAGCTCCAATGGGGAGCTCATACTCCTCACTTCACCTTCACTGAGCCTCCAATGGGGAGCTCATACTCCTCACTCACCTTCACTGAGCCTCCATGGGGAGCTCATACTCCTCACTTCACCTTCACTGAGCCTCCATGGAGGAGCCATACTCCTCACTTCACTTCACTGAACCTCCAATGGGAGCTCATACTCCTCACTTCACCTTCACTGACCTCCAATGGGAGCCATACTCCTCACTTCACCTTCACTGACCTCCAATGGAGAGCTCATACTCCTCACTTCACCTTCACTGACCTCCAATGGGAGCTCATACTCCTCACTTCACCTTCACTGAGCCTCCAATGGGGAGCTCATACTCCTCACTTCACCTTCACTGAGCCTCCAATGGAGGAGCCATACTCCTCACTTCACCTTCACTGACCTCCAATGGGAGCTCATACTCCTCACTTCACCTTCACTGACCTCATGGGAGCATACTCTCATTCACCTTCACTGACCCATGGGGAGCCATACTCCTCACTTCACCTTCACTGACCTCCAATGGGGAGCCATACTCTCACTCACCTTCACGACTCCAATGAGGAGCCATACTCCTACTTCACCTTCATGACCTCCAATGGGGAGCATACTCTCTTCACCTTCACTAGCCTCAATGAAGCCATACTCTCACTTCACCTCACTGCCTCCAATGGGGAGCCATACTCCACTTCACCTTCATGAGCCTCATGGGAGCTCATACTCCTACTCACCTTCACTGACCTCCAATGGGAGCTCATACTCCTCACTTCACCTTCACTGACCTCCAATGGTGGAGCCATACTCCTCACTTACTTCACTGACCTCCAATGGGAGCCATACTCCTCACTTCACCTTCACTGACCTCCATGGGAGCTATCCTCTCACTTCACTTCATGAGCCTCAATGGAGGAGCCATACTCTCACTCACTCCTGACCTCAATGGAGAGCTCATACTCCTCACTCACCTTCACTGACCTCCATGGGGAGCCATACTCCTCACTTCTACCTTCACTGGCCTCCAATGGAGGACTCATACTCCTCACTTCACCTTCACTGACCTCCATGGAGGACTCATACTCCTCACTTCACCTTCATGAGCCTCAATGGTGAGCTCAACTCCTCACTTCACCTTCACCGAGCCTCCAATGGTGGAGCTCATACTCCTCACTTCACCTTCACTGAGCCTCCAATGGAGGAGCTCATACTCCTCACTTCACCTTCACTGAGCCTCCAATGGAGGAGCATATACTCCTCACTTTACCTTCACTGAGCCTCCAATGGAGGAGCTCATACTCCTCACTTTACCTTCACTGAACCTCCAATGGAGGAGCCTATACTCCTCACTTCACCTTCACTGAGCCTCCAATGGAGGAGCTCATACTCCTCACTTTACCTTCACTGAACCTCCAATGGAGGAGCCCATACTCCTCACTTCACCGTCACTGAGCCTCCAATGGAGGAGCTCATACTCCTCACTTCACCTTCACTGAGCCTCCAATGGAGGAGCTCATACTCCTCACTTCACCTTCACTGAGCCTCCAATGGAGGAGCTCATACTCCTCACTTCACCTTCACTGAGCCTCCAATGGAGGAGCTCATACTCCTCACTTCACCTTCACTGAGCCTCCAATGGAGGAGCCCATACTCCTCACTTCACCTTCACTGAGCCTCCAATGGAGGAGCTCATACTCCTCACTTCACCTTCACTGAACCTCCAATGGAGGAGCTCATACTCCTCACTTCACCTTCACTGAGCCTCCAATGGAGGAGCTCATACTCCTCACTTCACCTTCACTGAGCCTCCAATGGAGGAGCCTATACTCCTCACTTCACCTTCACTGAGCCTCCAATGGAGGAGCTCATACTCCTCACTTTACCTTCACTGAACCTCCAATGGAGGAGCTCATACTCCTCACTTCACCTTCACTGAGCCTCCAATGGAGGAGCCCATACTCCTCACTTCACCTTCACTGAGCCTCCAATGGAGGAGCTCATACTCCTCACTTCACCTTCACTGAGCCTCCAATGGAGGAGCTCATACTCCTCACTTCACCTTCACTGAACCTCCAATGGAGGAGCCTATACTCCTCACTTCACCTTCACCGAGCCTCCAATGGTGGAGCTCATACTCCTCACTTCACCTTCACTGAGCCTCCAATGGAGGAGCTCATACTCCTCACTTCACCTTCACTGAGCCTCCAATGGAGGAGCTCATACTCCTCACTTCACCTTCACTGAACCTCCAATGGAGGAGCCTATACTCCTCACTTCACCGTCACTGAGCCTCCAATGGTGGAGCTCATACTCCTCAGTTCACCTTCACTGAGCCTCCAATGGAGGAGCTCATACTCCTCACTTCACCTTCACTGAACCTCCAATGGAGGAGCTCATACTCCTCACTTCACCTTCACTGAGCCTCCAATGGAGGAGCCCATACTCCCTGGAAGGATATCTGGCTAGTCCTGTGTTTGAGACTCCTAAACGAGGCTCCACAGACTTATTTGCATATTCATAATATTGCGACATAACACCGACCCCTCATGACATTCCCCAAAATCCCAAACTGCCCCACGAAATCCATAATGGTTGGGAAGCGAGTATATCATCTCCTGAACACTCAGCTCACCGGAGTGTGCATGTGTTCTCAACAGGGAGGAGGGAAAGGCTGTTGTCAAAAACCTCTGTAAAATGCTTATTACCTTTGAGAACAAAAGATTGGGCATATTGAAATTGACCTTGCTTGACCCTTTTTAACATCTGCTGTTGGGAGGGGGGAGTTGGGACACCACCAGATTTACCCAAATCAGTGAGTTTGGCTGACTTTCATGCAAAGTTAAAGCCCCCTTAATTGTTTTGATAGGCTGTGATATGCTGCCTTTTTTATCTTTACTAACACTGCGAACAATAGTTGCCAACTTTCAGTTTTATGGGGATTGGTGTATGAATCATCAGATATCCTGTGATGCATTAAGAATTGGGGAAGAAGAGCCTCCAAACAAAGAGAATCATGTGGTTTATGAATCTTGTAGAATGGAAGGCCGAGGCAACCAAGACTGCATTTAGGTGGAGCAAAATGGAGAAATCTAGTTGTAGGACTGATCCTTAAAAGTAAATCAATGCAGAATGCAGCAGAAAGACAAGCCCACAGGGGAGGAATAAAAAAAAACAAATAGTGATGTCTTGCTGCACACATCAATCACCTGCTGCACTGATTTACAGGTGGTTATATCCTGGTACTCGGTTCCCTTTAAGGCTACGTTCACACGCTGCGTATTTGGCAGCGTATTTTCCAGTGGCGCTTTTTTGCACGTACAAAAAAGCGCGATTGCATGTAGACGCCGCGCTTTTCCCAAGGCCATTTTAACATGTAGCCTATGGGAAAAGCGTGCTGAAATAAGCGCAAAGAATTGCCATGGCAATTCTTTTTGTAAGCTTTTGCAGTGAAAGTGCACGCGCAAAAATACATGTAAAAGCATGGCATCTGCACCCCTTTCAGCAAAAGACACCCCAATTACGCTACGTGTGAACATAGCCTTAGGGTAAAAGAGCCAAAACATCTCATGGCGGGTTTACACGTTGCGATATCGTAGTACAATTTCAATGAAAAGTCACGTGGTTCGATCGTTGGAGCCGATATCGTTCCTGCGTTGTATGGTGTGAATGTCCAATATGATGCAGGAACGATGTCAATGCGATATCGGGGATTGAATGAGCGTGCTATTCAATGCCCCGATATTGAAGGGAGATTGGAGCCGGATCGTGCTGTGTACACGCCCAACTACGATGCGATTTGAAACGTCACCCATTCACTCCCATGTTAAATGTTCAATCCTGGGTTGGGGGGCGTAAACATCGCACGGACGTTGTATTCCGATATCGCAGCGTGTAAACCTCCGATGCGATGCGGGAGAAACGTGCACTAAATGCGCGCTCCCGCGCCATTGAGTTGCGATATCGCAACGATATTGAAGCGTGTAAACCCACCATTAGTCTTATCATCATTGAGCAAATCCCTGCTCCTGACATGTTCAGTCAGTTCATTAACAGGATCTATAAACTAGGGACCCCCTCACCCGAGAGACTGAACCTTAAGTGAAAACACTGTTACTTGAGATAATATGGAATTATATGCTTTGTTTTTTTTTATAAATAAATAACCAACATATTTTCTTTTCTATCATTATAAAATACATAGGTAGCGAATAATCCTGTAGTTTAATTATTTATTCATTGTAATTATTAGTTGATTGACAATTTTTTTTATTCATGCATAACTACGGTAATTTTTTTGTATTCCTCACTGTTTGGTGCCTGTATACAGTGTGTAGCCCCCGGTGTGTGGCACCTGTATAAGTGTGTGGCCCCAGGTGTGTAGTGCCTGTATACAGTGTGTAGCCCCCAGTGTGTGACATCTGTATACAGTGTGTGCCCCCCCGTATGGCACCTGTATACAGTGTGTAGCCCCCCGTGTGTAGTGACTGTATATAGTGTGTGTACCCTGGTGTAGTGCCTATATATAGTGTGTAGTCCTCGGTGTGTGGTGCCTGTATACAGTGTGTGGTTCCCCTGTGTGGCTCCTGTATACAGTGTGTAGCCCTCGGTATGTGGCACTTGTATACAGTGTGTGCCCGCCCCCCTTCCCCGTGTGGTGCCTGTATACAGTGTGTAGCCCTGATGTGTGGCACCTGTATACAGTATGTAGCCCCCGGTGTGTGGCGCCTGTATACAGTGTCTAGCCCCCGGTGTGTCACATCTGTATAAGTGTGTGGCCCCAGGTGTGTAGTGCCTGTATACAGTGTGTAGCCCCCAGTGTGTGACACCTGTATACAGTGTGTAGCCCCCGGTGTGTGGCGCCTGTATATAGTGTGTGTCCCCCCCGTGTGGTGCCTATATACAGTGTGTAGTCCTCAGTGTGTGGTGCCTGTATACAGTGTGTGGTCCCCCTATGTGGCTCCTGTATACAGTGTGTAGCCCTCAGTATGTGGCGCTTGAATACAGTGTGTGCCCGCCCCCCTTCCCCGTGTGGTGCCTGTATACAGTGTGTAGCCCCCGGAGTGTTGCGCCTGTATACAGTGTGTGCACCGCCGTGTGGTGCCTATATACAGTGTGTAGTCCTCGGTCTGGTGCCTGTACATAGTGCGTGGTCCCCCTGTGTGGCTCCTGTATACAGTGTGTAGCCCTCGGTATGTGTTGCTTGTATACAGTGTGTGCCCGCCCCCCTTCCCGGTGTGGTGCCTATATACAGTGTGTAGCCCCCGGTGTGTGGCGCCTTTATACAGAATGTGACCACCCATGCAGCGCGTGTATACAGTTTGTAGCTGACTCACCGTTGCCGGTTACTCAGCTCTCAGGCACTGGCTACGGTCACGGTTCGGTGCCCAGGGCTGTGTAGGCCCGGTGGTCAATTGCACGGGTTAGGTTAAGAAGTAAAGTTTGTTTCGTGACGCCACCTGTGGGTGTCCGAGATGGCACCAGCGCTGCCTGGACCTCCGGAGGATGTGCGGCAGCTAGGATGGATTCGCTCCCCACAGGACGAGCTGTAATCCCCGGGGTCAATGGCTACCTTGGTGGAACACGTCAAACACAAAGATTGGGAAGTTACCTTCCAACCTTTAGGAAAGATTACTCAATAAAAATTTAATTAATTAATCTTTATTATATTTTTTCAGTATAACAATTAAAAAATCAGAGCATTCCCTCCGGGGGGACACACAAGAATCATCACCATAAGACTGTTCAGTTATTTAAAAAATAGTATATATAGCAACGACCACATACAACTTGTTCCTCTATATCAATACTACTGGGTCATGGATTTTACAATATATTCCATCCCATAATATTATGTATCTCCCATAACCATGTTTAACTGATAGGTACAAATCGGTATATCTAAAACAGGTCTCAGTTGTATACTATCTTAACTCACTGAGAAAACCAAAAATACACTCAGGTTAGACCTATACATTCACTGGGTGCCCTAAATCAGTTCCAAACTCTCCTTAGGCATCAACGCAGACAATGGATTATGGGGCACAAAGTGCAGTCGTGCTTCATACCTGTGTAAACTGAGATGTCAAAGCGTGCCTGTGCTCCCTCCTCCCCTACAGCCGTTTCGCTTCCCTGCTTCTTCCGGGTGGTGATTCTTGTGTGTCCCCCCGGAGGGAATGCTCTGATTTTTTAATTGTTATACTGAAAAAATATAATAAAGATTAATTAATTAAATTTTTATTGAGTAATCTTTCCTAAAGGTTGGAAGGTAACTTCCCAATCTTTGTGTTTGAAGAATTTGCTGAGGAAAGCAATTTTTTAAGGGACTTTGTATTGTGATCTTGGTGGAACACGGCAGCTCGGTTAATGTAGTGAATCGTAGTATGGTAACAGTTCAAAAGGAATACACGGACACGGTGCTCCTCTGCATGAGTCTTTACTGTTGTTCTTGCTGGTTAACGGGTACACACTTGACACGGTATAAACCTCCAGGCTACGGACCGGGTGGTCCCAGTGATGGATGGTGTCTCTCCAAAGCTCCACTGTGTCTTTCTATAGCTTACTGTCCCTGGTTACTCTTCGCTTGCTCTCATGTGTCGGACCAGGATACTGGGGAGCCTTTAGTGAGGACCCGAGCCGGTGGCCTTCCAACTCCTATTGGGTCCCCTGAACCCCAATAGTGGGTACCCCTCCGGCACAGCCGCGGTGATGGTGGTAGACGTGATGTGCTCCTGTGAAGCCTCCTATCACTCCGGTTTACAGTACAGAGCTGGACTTCTATACTGTCCCGGAAGCGGTCTCCGGTTGGAGTGGGCATGGCCGTTTTGGACCCGTTACTTGGTTACTGGTACTTGGCCCCTTTCTGTCTGGGTCACCGCTTCTCGGTGCCCTGCCTGTTAGGTCTGTGAAGGTGGTTCTGACGTCTGCCTTGCACTTGTCTCTCCCACGTTCTAACTTTCTGTTCTTCTCCTTCCCCACACTCAACATCTCACACTCCTCCCACCAGGACCCTATTGGTCCTCTGTCACTGAATGTTGTATGTGTATGGAGCTCTGGAGTTAACTCATTTATCACTGAGACGGAGAATACTGCACCTGCAGTCAGGGGTGCAGTACCCTCCTGTGACGCACTTATTGCGGGGCGCCACATAGCCCCAGTGTGTAGCGCCTATATACATTGTGTAACCCGTGGTGTGTGGCGCCTGTATACCGTGTGTGGCGCCTGTATACCGTGTGTGGGGCCTGTATACAGTGTGTGGTCCCCGGAGTGTGAATGAACCATTTAGAAATTTTATGGTGGTATCCAGGAAGATGATTTCTGTTTTTGAGTGCTCCAGTGTCAGGTTTATAGTGGGATGAAATTTGTTGAAATTGTCATGGAATTTTAGTTCATGTTCAGTCTCGGTCCAGATTAATAAGATGTCATCAATTAAACGGAAAGTCCGCCAAGGGTTGGATGGGGCAGGAAGCTAAAAAGTCATTCTCCAGTTTAGCCATGAAAAGGTTGTCATACTGGGGGGCCATTTTGCTTCCCATAGCAATTCCGGTGCGTTGGAAATACAATTCTTCACCAAAAGGGAAAACGTTGTGTGTGAGGATAAATTTGGTGAGTCTAAGTACTGAGTCAGAAGGGATCCCACTGACTTCAAGAATCAATCGGCAGGCAGTACATCTATCTTCGTGTGGGATGTTAGAATATAAGGATTCCACATCCATGGTGACTAAGATGGTACTCTCGAGGAGGGGACGTATTGTACAGAGATTATTTGAAAGGTCTGTCGAGTCCTGTATATAGCTGGCTGTCTTCCTTACCAGAAGTTTAAGGACATTTTCCACCTACCCACAGATTCTTTCAGTGAGTGTTCCCACTCCTGAGATGATGGGTCTCCCTGGGTTACCTGGTTTATGAATCTTGGAAAGCATATAGAAAACTCCCATCCTTGGATCCTCAGGTATTAAGTCCAGAAGGTTTGTGGAATCCGTACCTAAACATTTGATGAGTCTTCTCAACGCCCTCATATATTTTGGAGCTGGGTCCTCATCCAGTCTGGAGTAGTACTGTAGTGAGGTGAGCAATTCAGACTGTATCATAGAAATGGATATGGAAATGAACTGTGCACAGTCCGCTACTGCCCCCTGTGGACAAGTGCTGAAACAAACGCCTTTGTCTGCAGGCTTAATAGTGATCTCCCTGTTGTTCTTCAGGTTGTAAATTGCCTGTCTCTCTTGCACACTGATATATTTCTGTTGTTTTTTTATCTAATATTGTGGATTGTACCAAATGTCTGAATGAGTCAATAAATTGGTCCAAAATGGTGTTGCGGCCAGGATGAGGTGTCCAGTCAGTGGTTTTCTTTTTACTTTGTTGCACTTGTGTTTGGCTGCTTAGAGGCCTCAAGTTTTTTTTATCATCAAATAACTGTTTCAGCTTCAACCTCCAAAAGTATTCTTCCGTGTCACTACACTGTTCAGTTTTGTCTAGAGATTTTGTGGGACAAAATGTGAGACCTCTAGAAAGCACACTATTGTGTATTTAATTGTGTGCACTTTATGTCCTGTGGGGACTTTTTATGTTCGTGATATTGGACAAGGGCTAAGAGTAAGGATAAAATCTCATCGTCACACAATTACGCACAAAAAAAAAATCCGTTTTCCAGTAGCCAAACATTTTTCTAGTCAAGGACATAACATTGAAATATGAAAGTTTTACCGTATATACTCGCGTATAAGCCGAGTTTTTCAGCCCAAAAATTGGGCTGAAAAGTACCCCCCTCGGCTTATACGTGAGTCAGTGACGGCTTGCGTATACAGCAGCCCCAGCAGCCTCAGTAATCCAGGCCCCCCCCTCGAGCTCTGAAAACCTGTAAAGTAAAATCTTTATACTTATCACTGTCCCCGCCGGCCGCCGCTGCCGACATCACGATCCCCGGCTTCATCCGTCGTCTTCTTCCGCTTCCTGTTCGTCGCAGGCAATGACGTCATTACTGAGGCTGCTGGGAGCTGCTGAAAACCACTGGGTGAAGCTGGGGCTGCTGTATTACCACTGGGGCTGCTGGGGCAGTGATAATACTACCACTTGGGTGCTGTATACTACCACTGAGGGCTGCTGGGGCGCTGTATACTACCACTGGGGCGCTGTATACTACCACTGAGGCTGCTGGGGCTGCTTATATACACCCCCTGGGGCTGCTGTATACTACCACTGAGGCTGCTGGGGCTGCTGTATACTACACTGGGCTGCTGTATATACTGGGTCTGCTGTATACTACCACTGGGGCTGCTGTATACTACTACTGGGACTGCTGTATACTACCACTGGGGCTGTTGTATACTACCACTGGGGCTGCTGTATACTACCACTGGGCTGTGGGCTGCTGTATACTACCACTGGGGAGGCCTGTATACCACTGGGGGGGGGCCTGTATACCACACTGCTGGGGGCTGTATACCTGTGCTGGGGTCCACCCTCGGCTTATACACGAGTCAATAGGTTTTCCCAGATTTTGGGGGCAAAAGTAGGGGGGTCGGCTTATACACGAGTCGGCTTATACACGAGTATATATGGTAATTTTGAGAGGTAATTTCAAATCACAAAAGCATCGAAGGGTCTGTGAATCCAAATTAATTAGAACTTTCAATTGTTTACAGGAAGGACTAAACATCCCTGATGGATTTATGACTCATTATAACATCTGAAGGATGTTGTTCAAAGAAACTGAAGTCTTAAGACACCAGGTTTTCGTATCAATTAGTCATAAAACCTTTGACATCACTAAAGGCCGGTTTACACACTGCGATGTCCCAGCGATCTGACCAACGATCAGGATTGCTGGGACATCGCTATCTGATCACTGGTGAGCTGTCACACTGGCAGACTCACTAGCAACCATCGACCTGTGTAACGACATCAACATCATAGGTGAGCGGGAGAGCGCTGGTAACCACGGTAAACATCTGTTACTAAGCAGAGCGCTCTGCTTAGTAACCCGATGTGTACTCTGGTTACCAGCGCGCTGTGCTTAGTAACCTGATGTTTACCCTGGTTACCAAGCACAGTTTACCCTGGTTAGCAGCGTTCTCCTGCTTAGTAACCCGATGTGTACCCTGGTACCTGGTTTGTCACGATCAGCAATCTCCTAGCGGGGGGCTGAATGCTGCTTTGTGTCAAACACAGCGACGTCACTGGCGAGGTCGCTGCAACGTGACGTTGCAACAATATCGTTAACGATATCATTGTGTGTGAAGTACCCCTAAGTCTTGCTGATTAAGGATCCTCTCCAGGCTTTGTTTATTAAGTTAAATGTCCATTCATTCCAGTTGTTCATGTATATATTTTGAATTTCTTTCAAGATTTTCTCATACCATGCCTGATGAAGGGACCTAAGACGTCTCGAAAGCTCACCTTGTAACATAACTTATTTTATTTTTGTCAGCCAGTGTGTGGCCCCCGGTGTGTGGCTCCTGAATACAGAGTGTGGTCCCAGGTGTGTGGCACCTGAATAGAGTGCGTGACCCCGGTGTGTGGCACGGCTCCTGTATACAGCTTGTGGCCCCTGTATACAGCTTGTGGACCCGGTTGTGTGGCTCCTGTGTACAGTGTGTGTGGCCCCTGTATACAGTATGTGGCCCCCGGTGTGTGAGTCCTGTATACAGCGTGTGGCCCCCGGTGTGTGGTCCCTGTATACAGTGTGCAGCCCTCGGTGTGTGGCTCCTGTATACAGCGTGTGGCCCCCGGTGAGTGGCTCCTGTATACAGCGTGTGGTCCCCGGTGTGTGGCGCTTGAATACAGTGCTTGACCCCAGCGTGTGGCGCCTGTATACAGCGTGTAGCACCCAGTGTATGGCTCCTGTACACAGCTTGTGGCCCCTGTATACAGCATGTGGCCCCCCAGGTGTGTGGCTCCTGTATACAGTGTGTGTGGCCCCTGGTGTGTGGCTCCTGTATACAGTATGTGGTCCCCGTTGTGTGGCTCCTGTATACAGCGGGTGGCCTCCAGTGTGTGGCTCCTGTATACAGCGTGTGGCTCCTGTATACAGCGTGTGGCCCCGGGTGTGTGGCCCCCAGTGTGTGGAGCCTGTATACAGTGTGTGGCCCTCGGTGTGTGGCTCCTGTATACAGCATGTGGCCCCCGGTGTGTGGCTCCTGCATACAACGTGTGGTTCCCGGTGTGTGGCGCCTGAATACAGTGTGTGACCCCGGTGTGTGGTGCCTGTATACAGTGTGTAGCACCCAGTGTATGGCTCTTGTATACATATTGTGGCCCCGGGTGTGTGGCTCCTGGTGTGTGGCTCCTGTATACAGCGTGTAGCACCCAGTGTATGGCTCCTGTATACAGCTTGTGGCTCCTGTATGCAGCATGTGGCCCCCCGGGTGTGTGGCTCCTGTGTACAGTATGTGGTCCCCAGTGTGTGGCTCCTGTGTACAGTGTGTGGCCCCCGGTGTGTGGTCCCTGTATACAGTGTGTGGCCCTCGGTGTGTGGCTCCTGTATACAGCGTGTGGCCCCCGGTGTGTGGCTCCTGTATACAGTATGTGGTCCCCAGTGTGTGGCTCCTGTATACAGCGTGTGGCCCCCGGTGTGTGGCTCCTGTATACAGCGTGTGGTCCCCGGTGTGTGGCTCCTGTATACAGCGTGTGGTCCCCGGTGTGTGGCACCTGAATACAGTGCGTGACCCCGGTGTGTGGCGCCTGTATACAGCGTGTAGCACCCAGTGTATGGCTCCTGTATACAGCTTGTGGCCCCGGGTGTGTGGTCCCTGTATACAGCGGGTGGCCCCTGGTGTGTGGCTCCTGTGTACAGTGTGTGTCCCCCGGTGTGTGGCTCCTGTATACAGTGTGTGGCGCCTATACTGTATACTGCGGGCACTGGGTGCTGTGTGCTTCTCCTCCTCCAGCAGGGGCGGCAGCTCCTCTGTGACTCATTGTCTGGGAGGACACTCTACCAGGCAGACCGGCCCCTGTCATGGCGCCGTGCGGTCCGGTGTTGCCGGGATTCTCGGGCATGGCTCCCCGGCTGGCAGTACTCTTCCTCTTTGTGATAGGTCTGTGCAGGGCAGAGGACAGCGCCATGGAGGAAATCGTGACGGAGAAGCAGGTGGAGGCCATTCACCGAATGGACAGCACCAACCTGCTGATCTTCATCCTGCTGCTCACCCTCACCATCCTCACCATTTGGCTCTTCAAGCACCGCAGGTTTCGTTTCCTCCATGAGACAGGCCTGGCCATGATCTATGGTAGGTGTCAGGAGGGTGATGATGGCGGGGGGCACAGGAGCAGTGCTGCCAGGAGGGTGCCCCACACAATGGAGGGCACAGCTGGGGCAACAACATGGGCATGGGCTGTGCCACAGACAGACAGACAATGCTGACAATATTACTGCATCATATGTCTGCATATTCACATGGGGGACACAGGCGCTCCCATCATCATTATACATGGCTGACACAGGCGCTCCCCTCATCGTCACACATGGCTGACACTCATCGTCACACATGGCGGACACAGGCGCTCCCCTCATCGTTACACATGGCGAACACAGGCGCTCCCCTCATTGTCACACATGGCTGACACAGGCGCTCCCCTCATTGTCACACATGGCTGACACAGGCTCTCCCCTCATCGTCACCCATGGCGGACACAGGCGCTCCCCTCATCGTCACCCATGGCGGACACAGGCGCTCCCCTCATCGTCACCCATGGCGGACACAGGCGCTCCCCTCATCGTCACCCATGGCGGACACAGGCGCTCCCCTCATCGTCACCCATGGCGGACACAGGCGCTCCCCTCATCGTCACCCATGGCGGACACAGGCGCTCCCCTCATCGTCACCCATGGCGGACACAGGCGCTCCCCTCATCGTCACCCATGGCGGACACAGGCGCTCCCCTCATCGTCACCCATGGCGGACAGAGGCGCTCCCCTCATCGTCACCCATGGCGGACAGAGGCGCTCCCCTCATCGTCACCCATGGCGGACAGAGGCGCGCCCCTCATCGTCACCCATGGCGGACAGAGGCGCTCCCCTCATCGTCACCCATGGCGGACAGAGGCGCTCCCCTCATCGTCACCCATGGCGGACAGAGGCGCTCCCCTCATCGTCACCCATGGCGGACAGAGGCGCTCCCCTCCTCGTCACCCATGGCGGACAGAGGCGCTCCCCTCCTCGTCACCCATGGCGGACAGAGGCGCTCCCCTCCTCGTCACCCATGGCGGACAGAGGCGCTCCCCTCCTCGTCACCCATGGCGGACAGAGGCGCTCCCCTCCTCGTCACCCATGGCGGACAGAGGCGCTCCCCTCCTCGTCACCCATGGCGGACAGAGGCGCTCCCCTCCTCGTCACCCATGGCGGACAGAGGCGCTCCCCTCCTCGTCACCCATGGCGGACAGAGGCGCTCCCCTCCTCGTCACCCATGGCGGACAGAGGCGCTCCCCTCCTCGTCACCCATGGCGGACAGAGGCGCTCCCCTCCTCGTCACCCATGGCGGACAGAGGCGCTCCCCTCCTCGTCACCCATGGCGGACAGAGGCGCTCCCCTCCTCGTCACCCATGGCGGACAGAGGCGCTCCCCTCCTCGTCACCCATGGCGGACAGAGGCGCTCCCCTCCTCGTCACCCATGGCGGACAGAGGCGCTCCCCTCCTCGTCACCCATGGCGGACAGAGGCGCTCCCCTCCTCGTCACCCATGGCGGACAGAGGCGCTCCCCTCCTCGTCACCCATGGCGGACAGAGGCGCTCCCCTCCTCGTCACCCATGGCGGACAGAGGCGCTCCCCTCCTCGTCACCCATGGCGGACAGAGGCGCTCCCCTCCTCGTCACCCATGGCGGACACAGGCGCTCCCCTCCTCGTCAGACATGGCGGACACAGGCGCTCCCCTCCTCGTCAGACATGGCGGACACAGGCGCTCCCCTCCTCGTCAGACATGGCGGACACAGGCGCTCCCCTCCTCGTCAGACATGGCGGACACAGGCGCTCCCGTCATCGTCACCCATGGTGGCCATAGATGCCCAGTTATCCCAGCCACAGGTACAGGCTTCATGCCTGCCTCAGGTAACTTCTTGTCCCAGTCACAAAAACCCCCTATGCTTCTGAATACCAGCTCCCTGTGCCTGCCTAACCTCGCCATGAACACCCCTTTATAATAGTACTTGCTACCACTCCCATCCACTCCGTACACATTGATGCTCGGAACGGCCTGAGTGTGCATGTGTTCTGAATGAGGAGTGGTAGGGAGGTCAGACATGTGATGGTGATTTATCTTCCTTAAGGGGAACTTGTTATAATAACAAAATCACAATTTGCCTGCAGATATAGGTTAACCTGCTGGTAAATATTGTTTACATCATGTTCAGCTGGTCTACTGGAAGAGCAGCTACAGGAAGAAAATGAAGTTCTATTCTCCCTGCAGCTGCCCCTTTCCCAGCTATTGATGCAGTGCAGGGTGCAGTTACTCACTGTCCTTTACTCCGTAAGTATGATGCAATTGCTCTCTGGCACAGTGATTGATAGCCGGCTCTGCAGCGTGTGTGCATGCGCACGTATGTGTGCTTGGTTGTGTGTGCATGCACTCAGTTGTCTGTCAAGCAGTGTGTCGGGGAGTGATTACAGCAGGATCACTGTGTAGTCAGAAGTGTAACCGCTCCATTCCAAGTCTGTGAATCCATGAAAAAATCATACACCTCCTTGATAATTGGAAGTGAGCGGCTGCAGGAAAAAAGTTTTTCGTTCCTGTAGCCGCTGCTGTAATTAACCATACTGGCTTTGAACTCTACTTCAGATTAACCCTATAACTGCAGGTAAATTGCATTTTTCAAGGCAATAAGTTCCCTTTAAAATCAAATAGATGGGTAATGTTAAAGTTTAACATGTAAGAATCATGCTACGATGTTATGACGTCATGGCGGCCACTAATCAGAAGAGGCTCCAGAGAGGTCACAAATGGTAGGGCATTCACAGGTCTGTGGGTATGGACTCTGCTTGAGTCTACTGCGTTCACCTTCACATCCACACTATTCCCAAACCTCTAAAATGAAAAATGAGGCAACTTTACCCAGGATTTTACACATTTCTCACCATCTTATTTCTACACCTCCTATGCAACCTATTCCTCTCCATAGTCACAGGCAGCAAACAAATCAGCGTCTTCCTGCATCTTCTACTTTCTTCCATTTGTCCCCTACTTTGCGCTAATTTAGTAAGTTAAACACAAGTAGAGGAAAGATGAGTGATGAAGCGGGAGGATGAGCTGCACTGAGTTTATCTAGTATTGTTGAGATGCAAAGTTTGATTAGGAGCTATAGACACAAGATGGCAGTCGTGTGTATATTATTTTATATCTGCATTGATAGAATCAGACATTTTATGGATGTGTACATAGCTGCCATACAATAGAGGTTTATATGTGTACATAGCTGCCATACAATACAGAGGTTTACATGTGTACATACATGCCTTAAGGGTACTTCACACACTACAACATCGCTAGCGATGTCGCTGAAATGTCACAGGTTTTGTGACGTAACAGTGACCTCTCCAGCGAGGTTGCAGTGTGTGACATGCACCAGTGACCAGGCCCCTGCTGTGAGATCGCTGCACATCATTCAGGACCATTTTTTGGTCCTTGGTCTCTCGTTGGTCAGCACGCATCGCTGCGTGTGACAGCGAAAGACCAACGATCAGCGACCTCCCCAGGCTGGTAACCATGATAATCAACGGATATCTAGGCAGCGCCTAGCTACCTGATGTATACCTTGGTTACCAGCCTTCTCCGCTTCCAGGATGGTATCCAAGGTACACAGCGGGTAACTAGGGACAGTGATGTGCTTAGATACCCACTGTTTACCTTGGATACCAGCCTGAAAACGGAGAAGGCTGGTAGCCAAGGTATACATCGGGTAACTAGGCGCCACGCGCTGCCTAGATACCCGTTGTTTATCATGGTTACCAGCCTGCTCCCACTTACCGCAGCCTGTCAGAAGACAGGAGCGGGAGCTCAACATCGTGGAAAGAATAGTTTATATTCTTTCCACGATGTCACTGGTCGCTGGTGAGTCTGCCTATTTGACAGCTCACAACCGACTGCATAGAGACTTTCCAGCAATCCTGGCCAGGTCAGATCGCGGGAAAGTCTCAGCGTGTAAAGGGGCCCTTAAAGCCCCCGTCACACTAAACAAGAGCGCTTGCGAGATCACTGCCGAGTCACAAGTTTTGTGACACAACAGCGACCTCAGCAGCTGTGTGGCCCACTGGGACGGGGTACTCAGTACCGGACTGGGGTATCACTGGGGAGATCACGGCAGTCCTTGGTCCGAACTGTGTCCCTAGCCCACAAGTAATGGGGGGTATTTACAGGGGAGTTTGTCGTGACACCACCCACGGGTTGTGGTCAGGGTGACCACCACTGCTGCAGAACCTCCGGGGATGATGTTTGGCAGCCGGTGATGTACCGGCTCTCCGCAGGCAGAGCCTGGTTCCCTGGGGCAGTGATGGTAAAAGTCTATAGATGATGCAGAGTGGGGGTAGTGGTGGGAATGTAGAGCTTGAGTGCAAGTAGGGCTGGGCGATTTTGGAAAAAATCAAAATCTCGATTTTATTTAAACCTATGGACGATTTTCGATTTAAATCTCGATTTTTTTTTTGCTTTTCTTTGATGAATAAAGAGAAAAAACTAAGAGGTACCGTATATACTCGTGTATAAGCCGACCCCCCTTCTTTTGCTCCCAAAACCTGGGAAAACCTATTGACTCGTGTATAAGCCCAGGGTGGACCCCAGCACAGGTATACAGCCCCCAGCAGTGTGGTATACAGCAGCCTCCCCAGTGGTATATAAAGGTCCCAGTGGTATATACAGCAGCAGCCCCAGTGGTGTATACAGCAGCAGCCCCCAGTGGAAGTATACAGCAGCAGCCCCCAGTGGAAGTATACAGCAGCAGCCCCCAGTGGAAGTATACAGCAGCAGCCCCCAGTGGAAGTATACAGCAGCAGCCCCCAGTGGAAGTATACAGCAGCAGCCCCCAGTGGAAGTATACAGCAGCAGCCCCCAGTGGAAGTATACAGCAGCAGCCCCTAGTGGTATACAGCAGCAGCCCCAGGGGAAGTATACAGCAGCAGCCCCAGTAGAAGTATACAGCAGCAGCCCCCTAGTGGTATACAGCAGCAGCCCCAGTGGAAGTATACAGCAGCAGCCCCAGTGGAAGTATACAGCAGCAGCCCCCTAGTGGTATACAGCAGCAGCCCCAGGGGAAGTATACAGCAGCAGCCCCAGGGGAAGTATACAGCAGCAGCCCCAGGGGAAGTATACAGCAGCAGCCCCAGTGGAAGTATACAGCAGCAGCCCCAGTGGAAGTATACAGCAGCAGCCCCCTAGTGGTATACAGCAGCAGCCCCAGTGGAAGTATACAGCAGCAGCCCCCTGTGGAAGTATACAGCAGCAGCCCCCAGTGGAAGTATACAGCAGCAGCCCCCAGTGGAAGTATACAGCAGCAGCCCCCAGTTTAAGTATACAGCAGCAGCCCCCAGTGGTATACAGGCGCCTAACCTAACCTAGCCCTAACCCTAGCCCTAGGAGAAGGGGGCGGCGCCATATCCCTGTAATGGCGCCGGCGGCATGGGGCAGGTAAGACCTGCAGCAGGGCTCTGACAGCAGAGCCCACCCCCCCCCCCGCCGGAACTCACCCTCACCCGCGGCTGTCAGCAGTAGCAGGGGCGGCGGGACACTAACGGCACCCCCCCCCCGCCGGAACTCACCCGCGGCTATCAGCAGGGACGGCGGGACACTGACGGCAGCCCCCCCCCCCGCCGGAACTCACCTGCGGCTATCAGCAGGGACGGCGGGACACTGACGGCAGCCCCCCCCCCCGCCGGAACTCACCCCCGGCTATCAGCAGGGACGGCGGGACACTGACGGCAGCCCCCCCCCGCCGGAACTCACCCGCGGCTATCAGCAGGGACGGCGGGACACTGACGGCAGCCCCCCCCCGCCGGAACTCACCCGCGGCTGTCCGCAGTAGCAGGGGCGGCGGGACACTGACAGCTCCCCCCCCCCCCACCCTGGATGTCTCCAGTGGCTGTAGCAGGGGCGGAAGTGCTGGGCTCTGATAGCACCCCCCCGCGGCCTCACAGTGAGCAGTGGCAGCAGCTGCGGGTATTTCCGAGTGTGACTCGGGGTTACCGCTTCTAGCAGTGAAAGTTAACCCCGAGTTACAGTCGGGAATACCCGCTAGGAAGGTTAAATCGAATTTGACGATTTTCGTCAAATCATAATCGTGGCCACAGCAGGGGGGCGAATTAATCGAATTAATTCGATTAATCGCCCAGCCCTAAGTGCAAGGATCACAGACCCACGGTTTTGTAGTTTTCAACGTCTTTACTGTAGTTGCTGTTCAGTAGAGTACTGTCCACGGAGTCTGTACCGGGGCTGGGTTGCTCCCACCCTGACCGTGTCCTTGGCTTCCCACTCCTGCGCTGTGTGTATCGCCCTGCTGCCGCTTTAGCTAGGCTGCTGGCCCTGGCTCTCCTCACAGGTACCCCCTTGCTAGGCAACTTGAGTCTTAACCGTGTGTTTCTGACCCCGCCGTGTTGCTTCGCTGTGGTACAGTGCAGATCTATAACTTCCACTCGTTCAGTGTTTACTGTGCTGCTTGTGTCAATCACAGTTTCGTATCTGGTCTTTGTGCTCCTCCGGGGCGAGTTATAGGGTAACTCCGTCTCCCAGAAGAGTGACTCTATCCCTCAGACCCTGGGTAGGCCTGGAATTGAGCAGCGGACTGTGGGGGAGCCCAAGGCAGCTCCTTTACACCACAGTCCTTCTTCCTCAGTTCTCCCAGGAACTGAACTACTCACTTTCTCTCCACACCAAAATATATAGGGGAGTTGCTTTTAGCTCCCCCTTCCTGCCTGGAGGAGTTAGTGTAGTGTTGCGTGGGGAATTAACCCTGGTTGATGTTACTGTGGCACATTAACCCCTGGGGTGCCACACAGCGATCTCGCTATGTGTGACACTTAGCAGTGATCAGTCCCCTGCTGTGAGATCGCTGATTGTTACAAACCGTTCTGGACCATTTATTGGTCGTCGCGCTCCAGCTGGGCAGCATGCATGGCTGTGGTTGACAGGGACAACGACCAACTATCTCAATACTACACCTGAGAGTGACAGGGTCCCAACGACCAACATATCGTTGCTGCGTCGCTGGTGAGTTCTGACTGTTTGACATCTCACCAGCGATCACGTGTTGACGCACCAGTGATCCCTACCAGGTCGGATTGTTGTCGAGATCGCTGGTGTTTCGCCAAGTGTGATAGTACCCTTACAGTACAGAGGTTTTTTATGTGTACATAGATATCTCGATTTTGGTGTAATAAGATTTCTGAGCTAACTGTACAATAAAGGACGTCTTTGTTCTGTGATGTAAAGTCAACAGTACAATCTCTTCTTAGTTTCCATTTCACGTGTTTCTTGTCAATCTACTTCTGGGAGGTTATTTATCAGAATCAGCCAACTTGTACAGTGGTGTGAAAACTTTTTGTCCCCTTCCTTATTTCCTATTCTTTTCCATGTTTGTCACACTTAAATGTTTCAGATCACCACACAAATGTAAATACTAGACAAAGAACACAAGTAAAAAGAAAATGCAGTGTATTAGGCTGGCTTCACATTTGCGTATGGGAAGGCAGCGTATTGCTGCGTTCCCATACGCAGTCAAACGCATGCGCACTGCGTTCCTATGTTTAACATAGGAACGCATGGTGCCTGCGTTTGCTGCGTTCGGGTGCGGATGCGGACGATATCTGCTGCTTCCGGTGTCCAGCATCCGCACCCGGGACGCAGCCAGTTGGGTTTTTTTGTGCGTTTGGGGACCTTGGACAATCAGCAAGCGTCCCCAAGCGTACAAAAAATGCATTGTCTTCAATGGGTCCGCAGTGTCCTCTGCATGACACCGCAGGAGAACGCTGCGGACCCATTGAAAAATCTCCCGGTGGCCGCCGGTGATGTCACAGGAGCTCACCGACGGCCACCGGGAGATCAGCTGAGGCTCTGCTGTCCTCCTTCTCCCCGCCGCCTGTAATCTCCTAGCGATGTCGGCGGGGAGAACAGCTGATCTGAGAGCTGTTTGAATCTTCCCGCGCCGACATCTCCTCTCAGTGTCGGCGCGGGAAGATTCAAACAGCTCTCACATCAGCTGTTCTCCCCGCCGACATGTCCCGGAGCTTACCGGCGGCCGGGGGGGGCGGAGATCTCCGGCGCTGATCTCCGCCCCCGGCCCGCCCCCGGACAGCGCCGATTGGCTGCCGGGCTCCCTAGTGATGTGTCCGCAGGCGGACATTATCCGCTGCGGACACATCAAAGTGTCCCTGCTTTTGACAGCGTTTGTGTCTGCATGCCATCAGCATGCAGACACAAACGCTAATGTGAAGCCAGCCTTAGGCTGGCTTCAGACTTGCAGATGCATCTGCAGCGTTTTGCAGATGCATCTGCAAGCATCTGCATGCAGACCGCGGCCCCTATGTTTATAATGGAGCGCACGGCGGTCTGCAGATGCTTGCAGACCGCCGTGCGCTCTCATTGCCCGCCATTAGTGATCTGTGCGCACGCGGATGCCTGCACACAAATCACACACTGCCGCCCGCACCATGGACGCGAGATGTTGCGTCCCTGGTGCGGGCGGGAGTGTGTGATTTGTGCGCAGGCATCCGCGTGCGCACAGATCACTAATGGCGGGCAATGAGAGCGCACGGCGGTCTGCAAGCATCTGCAGACCGCCGTGCGCTCCATTATAAACATAGGGGCCGCGGTCTGCATGCAGATGCTTGCAGATGCATCTGCAAAACGCTGCAGATGCATCTGCAAGTCTGAAGGCAGCCTTATGAAAGGAAAAAGAGATCCAAACCTACAGGGCACTGTGTGAAAAATTGATTGCCCCTAAATCTAATAATTGGTTGGGCCACCTTCAGCAGCAACAACTGCAATCAAACGTTTGTGATAACTGACAATGAGTCTTTTACAAGGCTCTAGAGGAATTTTGGCCACTTATCTTAGCAGAATTGTTGTAATTCAGCCACATTGGGGGGTTTCCAAGCCTGAACCTACTTTTTAAGGTAATCCCACAGCATCTCAATTGGATTATCGTCAGGAGTTTGACTAGGACACTTCAAAGTCTTAAAAGGAAACTATCACCTGTTTTTGGGGGTTATAAACTGCCCACCACCTTTAACAGGGAGCAAATAGGGTTCCTGTAACCCCTTTATGACCCACCCCAGGGCCGTGGGGTACTCCGATCCCGGACGTTGATTAAGGGTTCTGTCACTGGTGGCCGGTGCACGGGTCCGTGGCCCTGGTCGTCGCTAAAAAAAAAATGTGTAAAAATAAAAGAATAAAATTAGGTGTTCATGACGAAACCTACAGTACCCGGTAATGATACTGGCGCTGCCTGCAGACCTCCGGGGTGATGATGTGGCAGCTAGTTGGTAACGTTTCCCATAGATGGAGAGGAGTCCCGGGGGCAGTAATGACAGAATGGAGAATTCACTCAGGGAGGCGGCTCGTCAGGTGGAGCTGCAGGCTGTCAGTCTTGGTGAGCAGTAGTTTCGCTCCTCCGGCACAAGCAATAAACATGCCACACGGTCTTAGTCTCTGAACAGGGTTTTACTGGTGACTCAGGCAGCAAAACAGTCTTTACACACACAGTTCACGGGTACTGCTGGCCTGGGTAGTCACCAGAGGATTAGGATGTTTCACAGGGGACCCTCCATGATGTGCCTGCTTTGCCTTTTATCTGTCCTTATGTTCCCACGCACAGAGCCCACCGCTGGTCCCCACAGATCCTTAGAGAGTCCAACGGCCTTGAAGCCTCCGGTGTGGAGTCTGTCACCTCTGTGCCACCTCTTAGAGTCTATTGCCTCTGGGCCCCCTCCTGGAGTCCATCGCTCTCCGGGCCTCCTTGACCCTACCTGAGGTCTTAGAGGAATTGTGCCGGGGTTGCCGCGATCTCTAAAGAGGTGTGTGCATTCCAGTTTCTGCGGCTCGGGGGTGAACACTCGCACTGCCTCGGAGCGGGTCCTTCGGTTTCGGACTGGATCCCTCCGCCCGGATAATGTACCGGCACGATTCGGGTGGACCTCAACACCCTAGGATCCCCATCAGTTCCCGGGCCACCTCTCCTGAGGTGCCCTCCACTGTGCTTCTTGCAGGGTTTCCCTCCAACGACTTTCTCCTACTCCTCCTGACTAACTTTCCCGCTCTTCACTATACCAGCTAAGCTCCTCCCACCGGGACTGGGTTCCTAGCAACAGATTAACCTATTGGGCCCCTGAGCTAAGGTGTGTGGATGCGTGTGATGAGGGTCCCTGATTGACATTCCAGTCCCCTGGTCACAGGGATACTACACACTCTGGTCTGGGTGCAGTACCCCTCCATGGCGTCCCTACCAGTCGGGCACCACATTTATAACCCCAAGCATGCCCCTGCATAACCTCATAAATTGATTTTTAATCTGTCCCGAGCTATATGTAAATCACTTGTTAAGGGTCAGATGGGGGCGGCACACTTCGGTGAGTACCGATACACTGCATGAAAAACCTGCCCGTCTTGTGTATGCAAGTAAATGACAGTGAAGTCATTCACAAGTCTCGCGCCTGCGCAGTAGCTCGCCTCACTGTGCCCTATTGAAGCTTTACAGTGCCCAAAGTCTTGCGAGAATCCTCTGCGCAGGCGCAAGACTTTGGGTGTACTGTGCAACTTCAAAGGGGCACATTGAGGTGCACCACTGCGCAGGCGCGAGACTTGTGAATGATTTGCATTCATTCAGGAGGGGTGGGTTTGGATTTCCTTTTGCCTAATAATAAAGACCTTAATTTATAAACTTCATTTCATTTTTACTTGTCATGTTTAATATTTAAATTTGTTTGGCGATCTGAAACATTTAAGTGCGACAAACAAAAGAATAAAGGCCATTTTACACACACCAACTTATCTGTCCAACTTCTGCTGGTTGCAGTGAAATCATGGACACATTGCTCCATTTTGTGACTGTGTACAATGGAACAATGTGTCCATGATTTCACTGCAACCAGCAAGTTGGTCAGAAGTTGGACAGATAAGTTGGTGTGTGTAAAGTGGTCTTAAGAAATCAGGGAGGGAGCAAACACTTTCACACCACTGTAAAAAGTCCCAACTCCGTGTAAGGCTGCTTTCACACTACGATTTTTAAGGGAGCCGATGCTGTCCGATAAAATCGGACAGCATCGGCTCCCTTCTGATGCCTGGAATCGGATGCCGAATAGGCATCTGATTCCGACAGAAAATCGCTCCTGGGAAAGCAGGGGTTAAAAAAAAAAAACAATGTATGCTCACCTGTCCCCGAGGCCCCCGCCATCTCCCGCACGGTCCCGCAGGCTCCCGGTGTCCTCCCGGTGTCTCCAGAGGTCTTCTTCTGAACAGGACCTGCCGTGATGTCACAATCACGTGACCGCCTCTTAACATGGTGTAACTGACGGTCACGTGACTGACCTCACGTCAGATCCTGTTCAGAAGAAGACGACCTCTGGAGACACCGCGAGGACACTGGGAGCCTGCGGGGCCTCGGGGACAGGTGAGCATACATATTTTTTTTTATTTTTTTTTTCTTACCCCTGCTTTCCCAGTTAGGAGCAGTTTTACTGTTCTGAGCATGCTCAGTACTGTAAAATCGGGTCCGAGGACACATCAGATGTTTCCTCGGACCTTGCTCCATAGGGCCCCATGTTAAAAACATCGGGTCGGGTCGGATGTGCACTAAATTGCATCCGATTTGGTCCAATCCGATTTTGTCTGATTTTTGCACCGATAAAAAAAATCAGACAAAATCGGACAGAATCGGATCGGACCAAATCGGATGCCATTTAGTGCACATCCGATTCGGTTCGATGCCCATAGGGCTGCATGGGGCCCAAAATCGGTCCAATGCTGTCCGATTTTTATCGTTGGTGAGACTGGACCCACGTGACTGGACGACGTCACCGGTCACATCGTGCTGCGGGGTCCTAGTGCCCACGATCGCTACGGCCCGGCGGGGATCAGAAGACGCCGCTGGGGGTCACAGAGGGAGCACGGTGAGGGAACGCTGCGTTCTGTGAAGATCTGTTCTTGGTGCAGTTTTGTACAAAAACAGATCCTCACAAATACGCAGTGTGTGAACGGAGCCTCATCATCAACAGACTATATTTATTTTCTTGTGTGGGGCACAAATTACACTTATCTCTCGCCGCTTCCTGATCTAGGAGAGTTGGCTTTTGCTGGTGTATCTTGCTGCTGACTGTATTTGCTGACAACTGGTCTCATTGTATTTTATTAAGTGGTGGAACGGTATTGCCTTAGTAGAAGTTGTTTTTCCACTTACCCCATCATCTGCATAGTGATAAGTTTTCCATTACTAATTTCCAAAGTAATTTTGAGTTTACCTGTAGATCATTCTTGAATGATTTCTGTAAAGAGCACACAGTGATGTCTTCTTCAGCATTGGCAGACATATTTGTGGTGGGCAACCCGTCCTGATGTGTTGGTTCCCATTCTCCTGTAATTCTGGTCCCTTTGACATTAGTTACTTGCTTCAAAAGGAATCTGGTGGTCACCACACACATACCAATAGGCCAGGGTCACACGTCCATAGATCCTCTCATGTGAGAGAATCGGGTCGATTATGCTAATCACACTCTGATCAGAGGGTCAGCATAGTGTGAGCTGATTCTCTCAGATAAGAGATTCATCGCACACTGGGAGAAGAAGATGGAGAACACAATGTCTCCATCTTCTCCATTCTGAGTGTCTGTGAAAATTGGATATAAATCTGAGTGCATTCAGACAGGGTGGATTTGATTTAAATCGAACTGATTTAAATCACGATTTAAATCACTAGTCAGTAAAGCTTGATTTAAATCAGTGATTTAAATCAAGTTTCTACCTAAACTAGTTCTTGCTACTTTAACATGCAAGTAGATGAAGATTTTTAGAATCACTTTTTATATTACTTTTTTCTCCCCAGTTTAATGGGTTAATCATTCATATTTGGACACCACTGTTCTGTTGTACTTAGGAAGGAGAAAAATAATCCTGACCTTAATAACAATTTAAATAGATTTATTCAACTGAAACAATAACAACATTACAGCATAAGTTATTTGCATAAACAAACATCCATGTTTGTTAACTAATTTGGCTAAACAAAATATATATATATTTTAAGAAACTTAGACTGTCAGCCCAGCCGACACATGAAAAACTTAAATACTACTGTCCCTGCTGTCTGAAACTGTAGAACAGGATGATGGTGATCTTGGAGGTGGATAGTTTCCAGAATCCATGAATTCCCCTAAACAAAAAGAGTCAATGCTGTTATTTTATTGTTTATTATACAATTTCTGCTTATTGTACACAACACATCACTGCCCCTGCCCCAAAAGGAATATTTGTTTTTCTTCATAACTGTACCAAATGACAGTAACATGCAGTAATAATAAGAAATATAATTTTTCTCACACATGACAGTTCAGTCTTTAGAAATAGGATTCAATAAAAATGTTTACCAACCTGAAGATCCTGCCTGTTCAGAAGTGTTTCTTTGGTCATCTTCATCACCGCACTTCTCATGATGTTGCCTCATTCGCACCACCAGGCCTTGCATCTCTTTGTTGCATCGTTTGCATTTTGCAACCATGCCTGCCTTACCGATAGGCGAAGGAGCTTCATTAAAATATTCCCAAACTGGGTCTCTTTTACGGCCTGCTGCCATTATAAGGAAAGAATGTAATAAACCTCAGATCGTACACACAAACAGATCCAGACTTGTCTGTCTGTGGCTATGCTGCAGTATTGTGCTCAAAGTTTCACTTTCATTTTCTTTTCTGCTTGCCCTTCCTCCTCCTCACAATTAGATTCACATTCTTCTTGTGTTGTGCAGATCTATTCCACTCCAAACAATTAGAAACATATTGTCTAACTTCTTGGACTTGGCACTGAAGGGGTTGATTCTGTATTCATAGGTTTGTAGAACAATAGGATTAAGGTCTTTTTCTCAACTCTGTTCATGTTGTAACATTTTTGCCGTGAAGAAGAGGCTGGGACCTCTGCGGAGTCCAATTCAGTTTTGAGAACTGCGTAAGTAAAGCGAGCGTCTGTGATAATATAGGAGAGAAACTGCCCACTAATCCTACAGAAACCTCTGGAAGAGCATGGCATTGTGAATGTTACACATATACAGCCTTTATTCTACTGAGTTAAACAACTCAGCTTTATCTCATGATGGAAGAACCTTTGGATGGTAAAATATTTTCCTCAAAAAGCAGTTTATTGAAAAAAATCCGATTTAAATAAAAAAAATCCGATTTTTTTTTTTTGATTTTTTAAAAAAAAACATTGATTTTTATCCACCCTGCATTCAGATGATGTCCACGCACCCATAGACTTGAAAGGATGACTGGCATCTGATCCGGGAGTGAACTCACAGCATGCTGCGATTTTTTTATTTTTATTTTAAGCACTGATGAGATTCTTTTAGTGAATAAAAATCTGTCTTCAGTCTAGCCCCATTGAATAATATTGGTCCAAGTGCTATCTGCTAAACAGTCGGATAGCACTCTTCTGATTATGTGAGTGAGCCTGTACTGTTTTAGGCAGGTGTGGATACAATGCAAGTAAGAATACTTTAAAAAATAAAAATGTTAATAGTCTATTTTTATTAATTAACAAACTCAGTAGTAAATGAAGGAAAGAGAAATTTTTGGTAAATCCCATCAATATCTTGTGTGAGCGTGCTCTGCCTTCATCATTTCTTCTAGGTATACTTGCATAAAGTTTTTGAAGGAACTTCGCCGGGAGTTTGTTTCCAACATCTTGGAGATCTAACCACAGATCTGCTGTGGGTGTAGTCTTGTGCAAATTCCTATATCATGTCATCCTAGACAGACTCGAAGATGTTGAGATTAGGGTTCTATGGGGCCAGATCATCACTTGTAGGACACCTTGTTCTTCTTTCCACTAAATATTTTTCTTAATGACATTGGCTGTATGTTTGGGGTCGTTGTCCTTCTTCAGAATACATTCAGAGCCAGTCAGACACCTCTGTAATGGTGTTGAATGATGGACAAGCATCTGCCTTTATTTCGTAGCATTAAGGACACCAATAATCTTGACCTTATACCATTTGCTGAAATTTGGGTGTACAGATTTTGCGGTGGATTAGCCTCCGACTTTCCCATTTCTGAGATAGGATGTGGAGGTGCTGAGATTCTATGGAATTAGAAGGATGAGGGGTGGAGCTTTGCCTCTAGCTCCTCCCTCCTCCTTTCATCAGTAACATCTCCTATCTCAGTAATGGGAAAGTCTTCACTGAATAGATTTGACCTCAGAATTGAGAATTTTGATAAAGACTGATCAGTTCTGGCAGAGAAAAAAGCTAATTTGTCTGATAAGATTATTACAAAGTAGCTTATTTTCATGTGCACAATTGATTAATGAAGTATAAAATTAATGGTTATGCTTTATTTAAGGCTAGCTTCACACTAGCGTCTGACATGCAGACATAAACGCAGTGCTTAACACTGCCATACTGATGTGAATGCAGCAGTGATTCTCCACGTGTTCACATAGTATGTTATAGTAAATGTGCCTGGCCACCCAATCAACGGTATCAGCGGCTGCCGCCGCCGGGAGACTGCTGATTTGGTGGCCAGACACATTTACAATGCAGCAGCCGCCGGGAGATGGGGAGATGGAGAGAGGGAGAATGAGACTCTATGGAGATTTCAATGTGCTCCGCAGCATTCTCCTGCGCTGTCATGTGGAGGACACAACGGATCCATCGAGCTCCATTCATTTTTTGTGCTTTAGAGGACGCTTGCGTAGGAAGCGAGTGCCCTTAGACACACAAAATTTTACATTTTGCGTGTTACAGAAAACGCATCCAAATGCAAACGTGGCCAAACGCAGACACAATGCGTTCCCCTGTTAAACATAGGAACACAGTGCGCATGCGTTTGGCTGCGTTCAGGGATGCTGTGTCAAGAATGCAAATGTGAAGCCTGCCTTAAAAGCTCCCCTGTGTTTTTCTTTTAATCCGTTTTGTCGCCTGAGTTGAGCGATTCCTGTTTTCGACTCTTTATTTGCAACTTTTTAAAGCGTCGCAAAATTTGTCTCAACTTCATTCCGTCTCCACTCTACCTTTAGTTTGTCTTTATGAACATCAGGCAAAAATACAATTTTTTTTCTTTGCAACTTTTTGCATAAAAAGTTACAAAAATGGTTGGTAACTGTGAAAAGGTACATTTTTTAAAAATTTTTACGCAAAATTCATGAAACGCTGGCGCCATTTTGATATGTTTGGCTCAGTATACGTCAGTGATTACCACAGAAAAAAAAATATTTAAATAAGCAAACTCAAATGATGAATCAGGGCTATCGAGCGTATTTGCAATGTTTCTTCTATGTAGAGGAGATAGTAATGAAAATCACATTCAGGGATCAAAAATAAAATAAAAAATAAGACAATCGAGAGTAAAACAGCTGTATCACTTAGTACATTTTCAAGGGGTTTTACCACAAAGTAAGTCTATTTTAATCAATAGCTCTTGGAATAATAATAATTTCCACAGTTGGTTTTTTACAAAAAAATTTTCTGTGCTGAGATAATGTTATATATGTGTCCCTGCTATGTACTGTGTAATGGATGTGTCTGAATGTACAGGGGCATGGTCTGATCATACCACATCTCCTGTGCTGAGATAATCTTATATATGTGTCACTTCTGTGTACTGTGTAATGGATGTGTCTGACCGTACAGGGACATGGTCTGATCATACCACATCTCTTGTGCTGAGATAATCTACTATATAATCGTCTAAGGTTCTCTGTCACGGAAATCGCGCGCCAACGCTCATTGGTTGCCGTCAGCCGCGGCAACCAATGAGTGCAACATATGCAAAACAGCCGTGCACGCATTAGCGAAGCAGGATTGCCGTGACAGCGCTACACTCACATAGCGGGCGGGAAATCCGACTTCACTGTCGTCTTTCCCGCCCTGCTATTTGAAATGAACAGCTGATGCTTCGGCATCGGCAGATGTCACCTCCAAAACGCCTCATAAGCTATCAAAACATGTCCCTGCAGCATCCCATCACTAATCTCACACTTATTTTGTCTCCTAAAAGCATCCTGTGAAAGTGAATAAAAACGTTTTAATACTTACTCATTAGTGACTATAATTAGCAGGGGCCATATTCTTTAGTCACCAGGGGGTGTTGTTTTGCAGCTGCAGGATCCACCCTCTCTCTGTTTGTGCTGCTGTGAAACTGAAACTGAAGGCAGGACTAATGATTTGCATTCTGTGAGTGATAGAGAGGGGGGAGGGGCAATGCCTAGGAGACAAAAGGAGTGTGAGATTAGTGATGGGATGCTGCAGGGACGTGTTTTGGTAGCTTAGGAGGCATTTTGGAGGTGACAGGATCCCTTTAATATACACTGTAAAATAAAAGTCAGAGATATTAAAAATAATAAAGAATTAATTCTTACCTTTCTGACGCCTTTTCGCAGTCTCTGGTGTAGAAGTAGGCGATGTACAGTTCTGCCGTAATGTCAGAGGGGCGTTCCCGGCACTGAATGGCTGCTTGCGGACGTGATACATCACATGACCGCGAGTGGTCAATCAGCTCTGGGAACGCCCCTCTGACATCACGATAGGTCCTAGCAGGTCAATTCCTGCGGCGGCTCCCATCTCCCGGACACCAGAACAGCCGTCGGAGGGTAAGTATTCATTCTTTATTATTTTTCATATATTTGACTTTGTTTAATTTTGATTTCGCAGTGTATATTAATACACTGTGAAATCAAATGGGCGGTCACAGCTGTCACAGAGGAGAGGAGGAAGCAGGATTCTTCCTCCCCTCTGTGACATCAGATCCAGCAGCGCCGGCCCCTATGGGAGAAAACGCAGGAGCTGCTGCGCAAGGAATTGACATCTCAATTCTTTACTCAGCAGCGTTTTCTCCTATAAAAGCGCTGCGTAAAATTACGCAGTGTCTGCACGGCAAAGTGAATTTCCCATTCACTTTGCTGGCAGACACAAAACACATTGCGTATTTTTGAAAAGCGCGCGTAAAAAAGCGCACAAAATACGCAATATGTGAACAAGGCCAAAAAGGAACAATGTCGGGGTGAGTGGAGACTCCTCCATTCTGCTATTCACCCCCAACTACCTCTCTCACCTCACACAGAGCCCACACTGCCCCCTCTCACCCCACACTGAACCCACACTGCCCCCACTGAACCCAACTCTCACCCGCTCATCACCAAGTCACCTCCGCTCAGCACCCAGTCACCCCCCACTCACTCCCGCTCAGCAGCCACTCACCCCCGCTCAGCAGCCACTCACCCCCGTCTCAGCACCCAGTCACCCTTGTCTCCGCACCCGGTCACCCCCACTGCACACCAACACCGCTGCGACCAATCAGCGATATTGGCGCGAGATTTATACCCAGCTTCGTATTGCATTATTCTTACATCTTCATAAATAAACTATGGTACATACATATTCTAGAATACCCGATGCATTAGAATCGGGCCACCATCTAGTCTTTTATATGTGTTACTGCTATGTACTGTGTAATGGATGTGTCTGACCGTACAGGGACATGGTCTGATCATACCACATCTCCTGTGTTGAGATCTTATATGTGTATCCCTGCTCTGTACTGTGTAATGGGTGTGTCTGACCGTACAGGGACATGGACTGATCATACCAATTCTCTTGGGCAGGGGAGGACATGAGTGAACATACATTACAGCACGGGATTACAGCTGATTCTTCTTGTGACATAAAACATTTCCCTGCCCACTTTTAAGAGAATGTTTTAACTCCAAAGAAAGAATTTGTTATGTTGTGCTGTAATGTCTGTATAATCTTTTGCATCCTCCCCGGCCCAGGAGCTGTGGGGAGGAATAGGCAGTCTAGACCTGGTTAGTAAAGGCCGGTGTGTACATTTCTGGCCCAGTCTGATCAGTGTTTTCTTCTTTTCCAGGTGTGATTGTCGGTGTGGTGTTGCGATACGGAGTACACATTACAAGTGACGCGAACAACGTGACCATAACCTGCGAGCAGCAGACGACTCCGGCCACACTGCTGGTCAATGTCAGCGGTACCTTCTACGAGTACACCCTGAAAGGAGAAATCAGCTCAAAGGAGGTGAACAATTTGCAGGACAATGAAATGCTCCGGAAGGTGAGGCTCTCCCCTTCTAGAACAGACTGCCTATTGTGCTAATTCAATGTCAGAACCTAAATTGCAGATTTATCAAGTAAGTAGATCAGTTTTGCAGGCTTGATTGTGTTTGTGCAATGTCAGCCATGTGATTGAGGTCATAGACGAGCTCGCGCTGGCTGCAGCCTGCTCACAGCAGCCTCCTCCATGACGTAACCTGCATAGCATAGTGTAGATATCACACTCCACATAGAATAGCTTTGTACTGTGTAGGATAACCTGCCTAGCCCAATGCAGTCTCCTGTTTGGAAACTTTTCTGTTGACTTTAGAGCGGAACCCATTGTCGTTCTGTGTTTGTTTCTGTCCCTTTGACAGCTGGAGCAGAGCTGTACGCAGCACCAATCCCCTGCGTCATGTGTGACAAAATCCTGCACAAATCTAGATAGCCTGAGGCTGTGTACTGAACATGTGATTGGCTAATAGAGTACATCCCTCCTCGTGGCTAGACTCCATTCAAGAGGAAACCAAGAATTATTGGTCACCGTCATTTCGACAATTTTACTTCTAGAGTGCAAGTGAAAATAAGAAAATTTGTAATTTATTTTAATATAGAAATGTCTACTTTTCCACATACGAACCAGTTCTTCCCACTGCACCCCTGAACTCACATTTTGTAAATCTGTCTCGAGACAGATTCAACTCACTGAGGATCAGATTGCATGCTGCATATACAAGTCTATGGGGAGGAGGGAAGCAGCTGCATAGAGTAAGGCTAAGTGCCCACTGTGCGTTTTTGGTGCTTTTTTTTGCTGCAATTCTGCACCAAAAACACAGCACCCACAGCTTTGTAATGAAAGTCTATATGATTTTCCAAAAGCTGTGCCACATGTGGGTTTTTTTTTGTGCTGTTTTTGTTGCAGAGATCGCCTGTGGTTTTTTTTTTTCTTAAGTCCCTGCAATTAACATGCTCGTTTTTGGGCTTCGTTTTCCCCACAGACTCCATTCTAATCCCCCCAAAAGGCATCACAAATGGATGGGTATTCCCACAGTCCGTTTGTGGTGCTATTTCCAAAACAAAAAGCACCAATATTCACCCTCCCAGGCAATCTCATGGCGATCCTCTGTGATTCTTCCTCCGTGCACCGACAGTAGGACCTGTGGATATCGTCCTATCAGAGCCAGATCATGCGCCCATCAGGCTGAGTCACATGGTACAGGGTTCTGGCAGATAGATAAAGACATCTCCCGCCACTGCACAGAGGAAGAATCACTGGGGATCACCGCGGAATCGCTGAGGAGGGTGAGAAATCATGTTTATGTCTGTCTGTCTGTGTTTGTGTGTCCCCTTATTTGTGCTTAGTTTTTATGCTGTTTGTATGTGCACAAAACATAATAGGTTTGTGCTGCTTTTGCTGTTTGTGCATATACAAACGCAGCACAAAAACTCAGCACAAAAAAGAAGCAAAGTGGGCACATAGCCTAACACACACAGGCAGTGCTGCTTGTAAGTGGAAAATGTTAGCAGGTTTTTGCTATTTATTGTGAGAGCAGCATAATGTAGATGCTGAGACCCTGATTCCAATGATGTCACTTGCTGGGCTGCTTGTTGTAGTGTCAATAATATCAGTGTTTTATCAGCAGGATATTATCACTACAGGACTAGTTGCCCTGTAGTCCTCCTGCTCTGTGTAATACCGCCCTTACCTCTGAATAGCAGCTTTCTGCTGTTGCACGGTGTACACAGAGAGTTGTCAATCAGTGGTGTGAGCAGGGTTATACAAGGCTCAGCATTCAGAGAACAAGCCATATAATGGTCAGAAATATAGTTATTCCTCATGTATATATCTCACCTGAGAGGACAGATACACTTTATAAAATTAAGCACTAGCGTTATCTGGAGGACTCCTGCTATTTTTATCTGCTCAGAGCTGCCCTCCTTGACCCTTCTCAGAGGCATTACATTGCTTATACGTGTCATTTAGGGATTCTATACAAGTCATCATTATTGTTCATCCCACCAGGAATAAATGAAGTCCAAATTGTGTATAATAATTATTTTTCTGCTTTGCATGCAGGTTACATTTGACCCTGAAATTTTCTTCAATATTCTTCTTCCTCCAATTATATTTTATGCAGGATACAGCTTGAAAAGAGTAAGTATCTGTTACCTCCATCCAGCGAGTTATTACTACCTGCACGTTGCTGCCTGGCTGCCAGTGGATGCACCCAGCCACTGTTAGATTCATTGCAAGACATTTGGCTTGTCAGCTTGCATATCCATCAAACGTATCCATAGGCACAAAGTGGTGGGGTAGCCTTGTGACCTCTGACGTAATAGTGTGCATCAGGCAATATTCCTTATCTCTAGCTATACATTCTTTCCCCATCATAAGACTTGAGACACATGGAGGTGCCATCCTTTCTTCCAAAAAAATCTGTTCTGAACTGGGGACATTTCATGGAGCTTTTCCAACATGGCAGAAAACCTTGGAATTTTTGTCACTGGTATTGGGTAGCGCTCAGTATCGCCCTCTCCATTAGGGAGGGTATGGACATCTTAAAGTATAAATTCAATCCTTGCATAATTCAGTGATAATATTGCTGTATACTGTAGTATTGGGATGTAATCACCTCTTTTGCTATTTTGGGTTATGAAGATAACTTTACAGCTTCCTTTTGGGAGTGCACCCATCCTCAGACTCCTATATAGTGAGAGCAGATAATGGGGAGCACAAAGCCTTTGCAATAAAGTACCCATTATTCAAAAGAACTACCCTTCCCCTTCCTTCTACTAAATGATGGCATGATATGTAAGCTTTATCTGATCTATGTAAATGTTGTATATATCTCAGCGATCCTTTTCACAGCACAGCCTGATTCCTGACTATCACTCTCTATTGACGGAATCTCCGTCCTGTTGTCTAGCTAGGACAGGGCTGCAGTTCTCCATAAAGATAGTTGAGCAGCAATGGTTTGCAGGATATGGCCAATGCAATGTAAAACCTCCATAATAAATAGCTGTGTTTAGTTATAGACCATATTACACCAGCATAAATGGTCCCCCACATATTTTTGTCTTCATTTCTAGAGGCATTTCTTCCGAAACCTGGGCTCGATTCTTGCCTATGCCTTCCTGGGGACAGTGATTTCCTGTTTTTTAATTGGGTAGGTATATTTCATCTGTAAGCTTGTATGCATAAATTCACAAAAATAATTCATAATATGCCTATGAATGAGTTTAAAACATTTAAGGTGGATTCTATATTATAGGATGGGACTTCATATTTTAACATGATTCTAAGGAGTCTTCAAAAAAATATTGGAGTTTATACGGTGCTTGATTCTTCCTCCCCTCACCACCTCCTTTCTTCCTTCTGGTTGATTCTTCCTTCCCTCACTACCTCCTTTCTTCCTTCTTGTTGATTCTTCCTCCCTTAGCCACCTCCTTTCTTCCTTCTTGTTGATTCTTCCTCCCCTAGCCACCTCCTTTCTTCCTTCTGGTTGATTCTTCCTTCCCTCGCCACGTCCTTTCTTACTTCTGGTTGTTTCTTCCTCCCTCGCCCGACCTCCTTTCTTTCTTTTTCCTCCTTTCTTCTCTGGTTGATTCTTCCCCCCCTCGCCACGCTCCTTTCCTTCATCTGGTTTGATTCTTCCTCCCCTCGCCACCTCCTTTCCTTCATCTGGTTGATTCTTCCTCCCCTCGCCACCTCCTTTCCTTCATTCTGGTTGATTCTTCCTCCCCTCGCCACCTCTCCTTTCCTTCATCTGGTTGATTCTTCCTCCCCTCGCCCACCTCCTTTCCTTCATCTGGTTGATTCTTCCTCCCTCGCCACCTCCTTCCTTCCTTCTGGTTGATTCTTCCTCCCCTCACCACCTCCTTTCTTCCTTCTGGTTGATTCTTCCTCCCCTTGCCACCTCCTTTCTTCCTTCTGGTTGATTCTTCCTCCCCTTGCCACCTCCTTTCTTCCTTCTGGTTGATTCTTCCTCCCCTCGCCACTTCCTTTCTTCCTTCTGAATATAGATTAGTTGACTGTTGATTGAATGTTTCAAACTCTCATTCTTCCGACCGCCATCTTGCCTGTCCCTCCCATACACAGGAGTCCTTGCTTTCCCTGCTTATTAATGGAGAGCAAAGCGTTCGTCCATCTGTAGTCAGACTTGTCCAATCGATCAGTTGACCAGCGCCCTCATATACATTAAAGTGTTGGCTGAACCCCTTGATATCAGTGGGGTCTATTAAGCATATAGCAAAATAAGCAATAATGACCAACAACCGTTTTCCCTGTTCCCTCAGGGCTCTGATGTATGGATGTGTGAAGTTAATGAAAGTGATAGGGACGTTAGACGGTGACTTTTACTTTACGGACTGCCTCTTCTATGGAGCCATCATTTCTGCAACTGATCCAGGTAAGCCCGTGTGCTGCATGCATTGCGCCTGCTGTGTGTGGCCTCAGCCTGCGCTCTCATTTCATTACTTGACAAATAACGGAAGTGTGAGAATATACATGACATACATACAAAGCCAAATTATTACTTATTTTTGTCACCCACCGAAATACTTCAGTGAAGATCTTCTTGATCAGCGTGTTCTGTTTATTCTGCATACAATCAACAATAGGATATCTGCGGCGACACTACTATATATATGAAAAATGTAAATTAATGAGTGGCACTAAAGAAAAGAAGATCAAACTGAATTGTGCAAATGTGTAATGCAGAGACTGCCCAGTGCTAAAAATGAAATCGAGGTCTTAGTCTCATTAGTGGCCACTAAGGATCAAGCCTGGCACCCACTTCAAGGGGCCTCCACTGCCAGGTCCTGACACTATGCCCTAGTGAGATGGTGAACTGGTGAAATCTGTGTAGGCTTATATGTCCAAGGATGTAATTAAAATCCTCAAAATGGTATCGCACACATGTGACTTAGGTGGGCCTACACACAAAAGATCATCCACATAATGAATCAACGAGTCCAAGCCTGAAATGTCTCTCACCACCCATTCCAAAAAAGTGCTAAAAGCCTCGAGCAATGAACAAGACAAGGTGCAGCCCATGGGTAAAACACCTGTCCACCAACAAATGCTGACTAACCGGATGTGCTGGCAATAACCTAAAAGCTGATTCCATGTCGGATTTAGCCATTAGGGCACCCTTACCGTATTTCCTCACCCACTGAACTGCTTCATCGAATGAAGTGTAAACAAGCGAACATAATAACGGATCTATGTCGTCATTGACTGACTTACCACACGGGTATGATAGCTGGTGAATCATCCGGTACTTAGGAGAAACCACCAAGTCCGGAAAGGGGGGGTACTTAAATGGACCAGCCATTCGGCCTAGCTGCACTTCTTTTCTTATTTTTTTAGTCACAATTTGAGTACAGCTAGGCCGAACATAGATTTTTAAAATTTTCTTTGTGCTGAGAATGTTGGGAGGGAATCATGAAACAGTCTCTAAAGCCTTTGATTAACAAATCTGCCTTGTCTATCGGGGTACCTATTTAGATAGGGAAGCATCGCGTGCAGCTTAATTGGTGTTTGCCCCTTGGGTATAACCGGACCCCCCTGTCCTTCAACTGTTCCTTCTGAAACATCTAGCGGCCCCATGTGTAGATCCGTAGCACAACAAGCACAAGTGTTTGAAATTGCAACCATATCCAAACTTGCATTGGTTTTCATTAAACTGCCAACACAGGCCAGCCTTCTGTGTAACAACCTGGCCCTGATAGTTTTCTGACCGCTGGTTACCTGAACTATACCCTGATTGGCCAGGATTACCGACCCACCCCTGAAAGGGATTCCCATATCTGTTATCAGGGGCCATAATCTGCAGCCATAGGCCAATATCCTTCTGATGCCCCACCTGATAAAAGGATGAATGGCCTTATGCTGGCGAAATTGCTGATCATATTGCAACCATGCTTGACCCCCGTACGCTCTATAAGCTTCCCCAATAGAATCCATGTAACAGAACAAGAGTGAGCAGTTTTCTGGTGCTTTGTCCCCAATAACACTGGCTAATATCGAAAAGGCTTGCAACTAATTTGCAAATGTCTGCGGTATCATTTGACTTCACCGCCTTTCATCCTAGTCCTTTTTACTCGCCTCCTTTCCCATATTATCACCACTTAACTTATCTAGTGGTAACAAAGAGAAGATATCAACATATTCATCCTTCCAAATTTTTTCTCTGACTTCTTATTTAAAGTGGGTACCTAGTGGCCCTGAGAAGAAAATATATACCTCCCCTCATGCCCTATCCTCTAAATGAAGATTCTCCCCTTCTCTGGCTGCCGTTAATTCTGAACCCACCATAGTACTTTCATCTGCACGCAGGAACCCCCCCCCCCACTTTCTCCCGATTCATGTAAGGACTAGTCCAGGCAAATAAGTGTGCTGGCCCGGACCCTTCTAAACGATCTAACCTCTCTTTTAAGCTTGTTAACAATGGTGCTATCTCCCTGCTAGGTGAATCTATATTACCTGTGATGAGAACTAAATTTAACCATGGGGCTCCTTGACTACTGCTACCCCCCTGTGATGCAAGGGTAAAAGAAGATGAACAAAACATAGTCATATTCACCAGGCCGCTCAGGGGCTGTTATCCCGCCAGCCGCTGTAGGTCTGGACTCCTGCACGTCATCCTCTCCTTCGGAATAGGTTTGGGTCAGCTGTTGAGGGGGTTCCGTAACACCTGGTGCCTGGGCCCATGTAGGCCGTCCCTCTAATGAAGGCTGTCATTGATGGGCATCGTCTGCGCCTCTGCTGTACCGGGATCTGTGGCTCCTACAAGACCTCCGGGCCAGCACATCACCCTGGCGGCCTGGTGTGACAACAGTGGCTACCCTGGTGTGGGTGATCGGTGTCTCGTCTCCAGAATAGGGGCCCTCTTCCTGTCCTGCCATGGGCCCCAGGCGCACACAAGAATTCCTCTCTGACTGGGGCCTGCACCTTCTATTGTGCCCTGGGCCAGGAGGGTCCCTGGAGGGGCTTCTGAAGTGCTGCTGTGCCCATGCAGGCATCTCTAGAGACAGTCTCTCGGGGGGCTGGGTCCTGCGGGCAGGCCTTGTGGGGCCTTTGATTCACCACAGGCATAACTTAAGACAGTCCTGCAGTTTAAGAGTTTTCATCAGGCATATCACTGGACGGCCTGTTCTCTGGGGTCCTTTCTGAAGGACCTAGGAAGTAAGATGGCATTGCCCGAGAAACCTGCTGCTGCACAGCAGGGGTGTCACTATACTGGTGTTTGGCTGCTTATCCAGCCAAGCGTGAAGCTTTTACTGCTGGAATTTTGCTGGATGACACTTGCTGTGGGGAGGCACCGCTCACAGAGGGGGAAGCACCGGTGCGTCTCCTCCGGGACCTAGCAGCTGACCTCCGAGTGGATGATGGCAGGCCAGTGCTATGACTAATGCTGCTCCCACCCAGTATCCCCATTGATTGTCTCCTCCAGCCAGCCCGCGGGACGAGCACTGACTGCTGCCTGCAGTCTCCCTATAAGAGCATCCATAACAAGGCTTCAGGGTCTTGAGAAGGGGGATGGATGGGGTTGCAGCTGTCCCTCAGTTCTGTCCTGGGTCAGGGAGACTTCTTGCTGTCCGAGGTCAAAGAAGGCTCTCCCCCTAAGTCAGCCGTATTTAACTCTTATCTAATGTCCCACCTATAATTACGATCCCAGACCCCATGTCACCTCCTCCCTAACCTAAGACCCCTGCCCCAATATCACCTCTCACTCTTCACCCCCTCCCCTCCGACCTTACTTCTTTTGTGGTAATTTCCTCCCTTCCAGTATCACGTCAGCTTCTACCCCACCCCTCCAGCTGGTACAATATAGTGCACAGCTGTAACAAGAACAGCAGGCTACTCGCTGCCTCCCAGCATCCTTTGCGGCGTTAACTCATTTGCATATTGATTTGTGACAAAATATATCTTATTTTTGCCCCAATTAGATTTTTAACAATTTCATCACCACATTAGAAAATTACTCACTAAAACCCTTCAGAATTTACAGGGGAAAAAAAAAATCTCCATAAGGTAAAAGTGTAGATGCTCTAAGGCTTTATATAGGGAACGGATCAGCCAGGAGATTGTGATGACTGTGAGCAACGGCAACACATATACTAAGATGGGAACAATACAGAGAAGATCAGCATGGCTCCTGTGCAAGGCTGACATGTAAACTCGTGAAGTGTGTCAGATTTTGTCTGACTTCTCAAACCAAATGTTGTTCTCTTATTCTGAGGTAGAGAATGTTTCCTGTTTCGTTAACCCCTTCACACCTGGCGATTTTCTGGTTTTCATTATCATTTTTTCTCCCTTTTTTCTAAGAGCCATAACGTTTTTTATTTTTCCTTCAATATAGACATATGAGGGCTTGTATTTTGCAGGACGAGTTGTACTTTTGAATGACAGCATTCATTGTGACACATAGTGTACTGGGAAATGGGAAAAAGATTCCAAGCGTGGTGAAATTAAAAAAAAAAAAAAAAAGTGCAATTCTACAATGTTTTTCTGATCATCATAATGGGAGACCCAGACAATGGGATTTAGGGCACTGCCCTCCGGAGGCCACACTAGGTACTACAAGCTTGTAGTAACCGCCCCCTCCGCTTATAAACCCTTACCGCAGGAGATATCCTCAGTTTTAAACTTAGTGTGCTCGAAGGATCACACGCTATGCTTGCACATCACAGCATTCTCTCAGCTCACGTGATGGCGTATGAAGACAAGGTAGGTCCCGGTCGGGGACCTCCGGCAGTCTCCCTGTTCACCCTTGGGGAACACGCAGGTTGAGGTAACGGAGGGCCTAGAGCCTGGACACGTCGTGTCCTCCCGGTACGCTGCCGCGCTCCTTCCCATCCTTCCTTGGGGGCTCTGGGAAGTGGGAGACAGGAGCCTTGCACAGCTCCGCTCCGTCCGAGGCCTCCCTAAATGGTGCTCACAGACCGGACTGGAGCCAGCCCAGTCCGAGGCCTCCCTAAATGGTGCTTACAGACCGGACTGGTGCTGAACCCCCGTCCGAGGCCTCCCTTAATGGTGCTTACAGACCGGACCGGCACTTAGGTACCCTGTGTATCTCCGGTGTGCCTGGGGGTAGTGTCTGGACCTTATGTGTTCTGACACTCAGACCGCGCGCAACCCTCGGGTCCGCGGTTCTGGCGGTGTGCCCTGTGCTGGGGTCACTCTGGCTGACCGCCCTGTGGGTCACAGGGGCTGCGGCTGTGGGCTACAGATTTTTGTCTACAGCCCGGGGTATAGTGTTGACACGATACCTCCCGCGCTGCGGGCTCCGGCACCAGATTTACTAAGATGGCTGCCTGGAGAGACGAGGAGCAGCCCAGGGGATGACGTCATCGCTGGGCGTGTGTGTGTGCTTCCCGCGTGTTTTCGGCGCCGCCCATAGCTTGTCCGGCGGCGGCCATTTTCCCCTCACTTCCCGACTGGAATTGATTGAGTGCACTACTGCATTTCTGGGGAGACCGGTCATAACCCTCGCGGAGGCCACACACACACCACTCCTCTCCACCGCATTGAAGCGGTCGGTAAGCCACCGGTGTACCGGTTTCTGATTGGCTTATTTTCCCCGGCTGCGGGTATGTCCTCAGCAAGGAAAAGTGCTGCTAAGGCAGCCAGTACCACCACTACCTGTGCTACATGCAACGGAACGCTGGTTGGGGGGTCCTGCAATAACTGCGGACGCCCAGATGCCCGGACTGATAGTGCTGAAACTGCAGCTCCGGTGCTGTACCCTGAGGTTCAGGTGATCCCAGGGCCATGGGAAACACAGAATAAGATTAATGAATCTGTGTTGTCCAAACTGTCCTCCATGTCGCAATCCCTGGAGGCACTGACGAGGAGGCTGGAAAACCCAGCTGCTCCTTCAAGTTACCCCCGGGTGTCACCCTTGTCAACCGCGAGACCCCTTAAGCGGGCTCGCCGAGATGACTCACCCGAGATCCAGGCTCTCTCTGAGGAGGAGCGTCACTCTGATGGTGACGAGGATGATGGGGGTTCAATACTTGAGTCGGTGTCCGAATCACCAGACGGGGTGGAGGATCTGGTATCCTCCATCAACGAGACTCTGCATCTCGTGGCGCCCCCTGAGGAGGTGGAACTCCACCCGAAGGAGGTGTATCAATGGTTGCAGCCGGAGGCTCGACCATGTGGCTCCTTTATGGACCACACTAATTTTGGAAGGGTGGTCAGAGCTCCCAGGATTCATCCTGGGCGGCGTTATGTCCGCAAAGCTAAGGACACTCGTTTCCCCTTCCCTCAGGAGGTGCTTCAGGAGTGGTCGCAGTCCCCGAAGGTGGACGCTTCCATGACCAGGATTGCTGCACGCTCCCTTTTCTCTGCCTCTGATAGCTCCTCCTTGAAGGACGCAACGGATAGACAGGTCGAACAACTCGCCAAGTCTTCTTATGAGGCTGTGGGGTCTTCATTTGCCCCTAATTTTGCCACGGTCTGGACCCTTCAGGCGATCACCGCCTGTTTGGATGGTGTCACTGACCTAGCGGGGTCCAATTCAGAGGTCCTGGCGCTTAACGATAGGGCAAGGGCCTATGCGGATTACGCCAGGACAGCGACCTTGGAGACTGCCAGTCGCTCTGCTGTGGCTTCGGCCAATGCGATAGCGATACGCAGGTTGTTGTGGCTGCGTCTATGGGACTCAGATGCCACGTCAAAGAAGATTTTCTGGTCATCATAATGGGAGACCCAGACAATGGGGTTTAGGGCACTGCCCTCCGGAGGTCACACTAGGTACTACAAGTTTGTAGACACCGCCCCCTCCGCTTATAAACCCCTACCGCAGGGAACATCCTCAGTTTTAACCTTAGTGTGCTCGGAGGATCACGCTTTGCTTGCACTTCACTGCATTCTCACTACTTTCGTGATGGCGTCTGAAGACAAGGTAATAAGGCCCCAGTCGGGACCGGTGACAGCCTCCCCGCTCACCCTTAGTGGCACACGCTGGTGGAGGTACCGGAGGGCCTAGTGCCTGGACACCTGGTGTTTTCCCGGTACGCTGTTACACTCCTCTCCATCCCTCTCTGGGGGGCTCTGGTGAGTGGGAGATGGGAGCCTTGCACAGCTCCGCTCCGTCCGAGGCCTCCCTAAATGGTGCTTACAGACCGGACTGGAGCCAGCCCAGTCCGAGGCCTCCCTAAATGGTGCTTACACTCCGGACTGGGCTGAGCGGCCCAGTCTGAGGCCTCCCTAAATGGTGCTTACACTCCAGACTGGTGCTGCACCCCCGTCCGAGGCCTCCCTAAATGGTGCTTACAGACCGGACCGGCACTGAGGCACTCTGTGTCTCCTGTGTGCCTGGGGGTAGTGTCTGGCACTTTATGTGTTTCATGACACTCAGACCGCGCGTTGCCCTCGGGCCCGCGGTTCTGCGGGTGCACCCTGTGCTGGGGTCACCCTGGCTGACCGCCCTGTGTGTCACAGGGGCTGAGGCCGTAGGCTGCGGATGTGTGACGTGTATTTGCAGTCTGTGTATAATGTTTTTTACACTGTTTCCCGCGCTGCGGGCTCCAGCTCCCTCATGAGAAGGATGCTTGGAGGATGGGACGCAGCCCGTGCGGTGACGTCACCGCGGGGCGTGTGTGTGTGTTTCCCGCGTGTCTTCGGCGCCGCCCACAGTTTCACTGTCGGCGGCCATCTTTACCCTCACTTCCCGGCTGGGAACTGTATGCAGCGTGCGTCTGCACTCCAGAGGGGAGACCGGAAGACGGCGCGGAGGTCACACACACACACCGCTCCCTCATACCGCTTTATAGCGGTCGGTAAGCCACCGGGATCCCCGGTTTTATTGTCTGCAATTGGGCTTATCTACCCCTACTGTGGCCATGTCCTCAGCTGGGAAGCGTGCTGCTAAGGCGGCCGAGACCACCGTTACATGTGCTACGTGCAATGGAACACTGGTGGAGGGGTCCTGCAATAACTGCGGACGCCCAGAGGCCCGGGCTGCAACTGCTGGGTCAGCAACCCCGGTGCTATACCCCGAGGTTCAGGTGATCTCAGGGCCATGGGAGACTCAGAACAGGATCAATGAATCTCTGTTGTCTCAGCTGTCCTCCATGTCGCAATCCCTGGAGGCACTTAATAGGAGACTGGATAGCCCAGCTACTCCTTCCAGTTACCCCCGGGTGTCTCCCTCTTCTGCTGTGAGACCCCTTAAGCGGGCTCGTCGTGAGGCTTCACCCGAGCTCCAGACTCTCTCTGAGGAGGAGCGTTCCTCTGATGGTGAGGAAGATGATGGGGGTTCAACTTTCGGGTCAACGTCTGTGTCTGAACCTCCAGATGGGGTGGAGGATCTGGTGTCCTCTATTAACGAGTCCTTACGTCTCGTGACATCCCCTGAGGAGGTGGCTGTACACCCGAAGGAGGTCTATCAATGGCTGCGGCCTGAGGCTAGACCAAGTGGCTCCTTCTTGGACCACACCAACTTTGGAAGGGTGGTTAGGGCACCCAGGTTACATCCTGGGCGGCGTTATGTCCGAAAACCGAAGGACACTCGCTTTCCCTTCCCCCAGGAGGTGCTTCAGGAATGGTCGCAGTCCCCAAAGGTGGATGCTTCCATGACCAGGATTGCTGCACGCTCCCTATTTTCTGCCTCTGATAGCTCCTCGTTGAAGGATGCGACTGATAGACAGGTCGAGCAACTCGCCAAGTCTTCCTATGAGGCTGTGGGGTCGTCCTTTGCCCCCAATTTTGCCGCGGTTTGGACCTTACAAGCAATTACTGTCTGCTTGGATGGTATCGCGGAACTGGCAAGGTCCAGTCCAGAGGTCAAGGCACTTACCGAGAGGGCAAGAGCTTATGCTGACTACGCCAGGACGGCGTCTCTGGAAGCTGCCAATCGCTCAGCTGTGGCCTCGGCCAATGCTATTGCGATTCGTAGGTTGTTGTGGCTGCGTCTCTGGGACTCAGATGCCACATCTAAGAAGATTTTGCAGAATCTTCCATTTGCTGGTGACAGGCTGTTTGGCACTGAACTGGACAGGCTGATAAAGGATTCTGCTGAGTCTAAGATACCGCAGAATAAGCCTAAGCCACGATATACGGTGAAAAGGAACCCTAAGCAGTGGTCCTTTCGCTCCAGCTTACAGTCATCAGCATCGTCCGCTCGTGCGGACCGAGGGGGCAAGCCTGCTTCGCAGTGGCGCACCAAGAGTCGTCCCAAGAAGCCGGCGGGGGCAGCAGCTGCCACCCCCAAACCCGCCTCTACATGACTCGCTCTCCCTTCCTGCCTCCCCACAGGTGGGGGGCCGCTTGTCTCGCTTTCAAGACCAGTGGCTTCTTCACGTTCAAGATCAGTGGGTTCGAGACGTGGTCTCGAGAGGTTACAGGATAGAGCTGACATCACAACCTTTACACCGATTCCATCGGTCGGTCCCACCGCCAGACAAGGCTCAGGCTTTTTATCTGGTGTTGGAAGGTCTCCGCAGGGACGGAGTGGTGGTCCCAGTGCCCACGGCAGAGAGGTTCAGGGGTTTTTACTCCAACCTCTTTATCGTCCCAAAGAAGGACGGATCCTTCCGGCCGGTTCTGGACCTGAAGTTGTTCAACCGCCACGTGCTGGTTCGGAAGTTCCGTATGGAATCACTGCGCTCAGTGATCGCGGCTGTGTCACAGGGGGACTTCTTAGCGTCCATAGATATCAGAGACGCTTACCTTCACGTGCCCATTGCACCGGCTCACCAGCGATGGTTGAGATTTGCAGTGGGGGAGGAACACTTCCAATTTGTGGCGCTGCCGTTCGGCTTGGCCTCGGCACCGCGGGTGTTCACAAAAGTGATGGCCTCTATGATGGCTCTCCTGCACGTGCAGGGCCATGCCGTCATTCCCTATTTGGACGACCTGCTGGTCAGGGCGCCATCGGAACACCTCTGTCAAGCGAGCCTGGATGTGACCATGCGGTCTCTGGAACAATTCGGTTGGCTCCTCAATGTTCAGAAGTCAACCTTGGTTCCGACCCAGTCCTTGACTTATTTGGGCATGGACTTCAACACGTCCTCAGCCCTGGTGTCTCTGCCACAATCCAAACAGGTGGCGATCCGATCGGGAGTACAAGTAGTGCTCCTGTCACCACAATCATCCCTTCGTGGGTTGATGAAGCTGGTGGGTCGCATGGTGGCGGCGATAGAGGCGGTGCCGTTTGCACAATTTCGCCTCCGTCCTCTCCAGCTGGAGATCCTACGCAGGTGGGACAAGAGGACGATCTCGCTGAATCGGCTGGTGACACTGTCACAACCGACCCGAGATTCGCTGCAGTGGTGGCTTCAACCACATCACTTGTCGCGGGGCCGGTCCTTCATAAAACCGTCTTGGTTAGTGGTGACCACCGACGCCAGTCTGAAGGGCTGGGGTGCGGTGTTCTTACACCACAGGGCCCAAGGCCTCTGGACTCTGTCGGAGTCGGCATTGCAGATCAATGTACTGGAGATCAAGGCGATCTATCTAGCACTCCTGGCTTTTCAGAGATTCCTCTCAGGACATCCCATCCGGGTTCAGTCCGACAATGCGACGGCCGTCGCTTATATAAATCATCAAGGAGGAACCAGGAGTGCAGAGGCTCTGGCCGCAGTCCACCGCATCCTATCCTGGGCGGAGGACAACAACTGCCTGATCTCCGCAGTTCACATCCCAGGGGTCGAAAACTGGGAGGCCGACTATCTGAGCAGGCAGGGGATGGACGCCGGAGAGTGGGCCCTTCATCCAGACGTCTTTCGGGACATCTGCAGCAGATGGGGCACTCCGGACGTGGATCTGATGGCCTCACGGCTGAATCATCAGGTTCCGCAATACATGGCGAGGTCATGGGACCCCCAGTCGTTGGGAGCGGACGCCCTGATCTTGACTTGGTCCAGATTCAATCTACCATATGTGTTCCCTCCTCTGGCTCTGATTCCCAGGGTGCTGTGGAAAATCAGGTCGGAATGCAGGGTAGCCATTCTAGTGGCTCCAGACTGGCCCAGGAGGTCCTGGTATCCGGACCTGTGGCAACTGTCAGGCGGACACAGGTGGGCTCTTCCAGAACGCGCAGATCTTCTCGCGCAAGGCCCATTCTTCCACCTCAATTCCAAGGCCCTCAGATTGACTGCATGGCTCTTGAGGCCTGGCTGCTGACATCCAGGGGGTTCTCCCCTACAGTGGTTGCCACTATGAATCGGGCTAGAAAGCCGGTTTCCAGGAAAATGTACCACAGGACGTGGAAAATCTTTTTTACCTGGTGTGCCTCTGGGGGCCGGTCCCCGTGGCCCTTGTCCATCCCGACATTGTTGGCATTCCTACAGTCGGGTTTGGAGTTGGGATTATCCCTTGGCTCCTTAAAGGGTCAGGTCTCCGCACTTTCTGTGCTGTTTGACAGACGATTGGCGCTTCTCCCGAAGGTCCGTCAATTTCTGCAGGGGGTGTCGCGGATGGTTCCACCCTACAAAAGACCTCTGGATCCGTGGGACCTTAACATGGTCCTGGCGGCATTGCAAAAACCGCCATTTGAGCCTCTGAGGGAGGTTTCCCTTTCTCGTCTGTCCCAGAAAGTGGCTTTTCTGGTGGCGATTACATCTCTGAGGAGGGTCTCAGAATTGGCTGCACTATCGTGCAAGTCTCCCTTTCTGGTGGTTCACCAAGACAAGGTGGTGTTACGTCCACGGCCGGAATTCTTGCCAAAGGTGGTTTCAACGTTTCACCTGAACCAGGAGATTGTTCTCCCATCATTTTGCCCCGCTCCCGTTCATCAGGTTGAGCGCGACCTCCATACTCTGGATCTCGTGAGAGCTATACGCATTTATGTGTCCAGAACCGCCTCCTTTAGGAGTTCGGATTCTTTGTTTGTTCTTACGACAGGTCGCTGTAAGGGGTCCGCGGCTTCAAAGTCAACCTTAGCCAGGTGGATTAAGGCTTCCATTCAAGAGGCTTACCGGTCTTCTGGTTTGCCTCTCCCGGTGGGATTGAAGGCTCACTCTACCAGAGCCGTAGGTGCCTCATGGGCCTTGCGACATAGAGCATCTGCTCTACAGGTGTGTCAAGCGGCCACTTGGTCCAGCCTACACACTTTCTCTAAGCACTATATGGTGCATGCCCATGCCTCTGCGGATGCAAATTTGGGCAGGCGGGTTCTCCAGGCGGCGGTTGCCCACCTTTAAAAGGGAACCATGTTATCCGTCTTGTTGAGGAACTCTTCCCGCCCTGGGGTATTGCTTTAGGACATCCCCATTGTCTGGGTCTCCCATTATGATGACCAGAAAAAAGAGAATTTTGTTTACGTACCGTAAATTCTTTTTTCTTTAATCATCAATGGGAGACCCAGTACCCACCCAGTTGTTCCTTTGCATGTTTTGCATTGGCCCTGTTCTCTGTTGAGACAGTGTTTGCCGGGTTGTTGAACCGTTTGTGCACGGCGTTCTTCCCGATGTTTCGGGTGTGGTTTATTTTCCTCCTCGCAGCTTGTAGACCAAACTGAGGATGTTCCCTGCGGTAGGGGTTTATAAGCGGAGGGGGCGGTGTCTACAAACTTGTAGTACCTAGTGTGACCTCCGGAGGGCAGTGCCCTAAACCCCATTGTCTGGGTCTCCCATTGATGATTAAAGAAAAAAGAATTTACGGTACGTAAACAAAATTCTCTTTTTTGCAAAGTCTTCCTTTCTCTGGTGACAGGCTGTTTGGAACCGAGCTGGATAAGCTGATAAAGGATTCTGCGGAGTCTAAGATTCCACAGAATAAGCCTAAGCCACGGTATACGGTTAAAAGGAACCCTAAACAGTGGTCCTTTCGTTCCAGCTCGCAATCATCAGCATCGTCCGCTCGCGTGGACAGAGGGGGCAAGCCCTCTACTCAGTGGCGCCCCAAGGGTCGCCAGAAGAAGCCGACGGGGGCAGCAGCTGCCACCCCCAAACCCGCTTCCGCATGACTCGCTCTCTTGTCCTGCCACCCCACAAGTAGGGGGCCGCCTGTCACGATTTCAGGACAGATGGTTACTCCACGTTCAAGATCAGTGGGTCCGAGACGTAGTCTCGCGCGGTTACAGGATAGAACTGACGTCGCGGCCGGCGCACCGATTCCATCGGTCTGTCCCATCCCCAGAAAAGGCGCAGGCTTTTTATCGGGTGTTGGAGGGACTCCGCAGAGACAGGGTAGTGGTCCCAGTGCCTTCCGGGGAGAGGTTCCGGGGTTTTTACTCCAACCTCTTCATTGTCCCGAAGAAGGACTGCTCTTTTCGCCCGGTTCTGGACCTCAAGTTGTTCAACCGTCACGTGTTGGTTCGGAAGTTCCGTATGGAATCCCTGCGCTCCGTGATCGCGGCTGTGTCGCAGGGAGACTTCCTAGCGTCCATAGATATCCGAGACGCTTACCTTCACGTGCCCATTGCACAGGCTCACCAGCGCTGGTTGCGATTCGCAGTGGGGGACGAACACTTCCAATTCGTGGCGCTGCCTTTCGGGTTAGCCTCGGCACCGCGGGTGTTCACAAAAGTGATGGCGTCAATGATGGCTATCCTACATGTGCAGGGACATGCCGTCATTCCCTATCTAGACGACCTGCTGGTCAGGGCTCCATCGGAACACCTTTGTCGGAAGAGCCTGGAGGTGACCATGCAGTCTTTGGAGCAGTTTGGGTGGCTTCTCAATATCCAGAAGTCAACACTGGTTCCGACCCAGTCACTGACATATCTGGGCATGGACTTCCACACGGACTCAGCTCTGGTGTCTCTGCCGCGAGCAAAACAGCTGGGCCATCCAATCAGGAGTGCAAGATCTCTTCCTGTCACCACACTCATCTCTACGGGTTTTGATGAAGCTGGTGGGGCGCATGGTGGCAGCGATAGAGGCGGTTCCTTTCGCGCAGTTTCGCCTCCGTCCTCTCCAGCTGGAAATTCTCCGCAGGTGGGACAAGAGGACGGCCTCTCTGAATCGGCTGGTGGTCCTTTCACTACAGTGGTGGCTTCAGCCGTGTCACTTGTCACGGGGCCGGTCTTTCCTTAAACCGTCATGGCTAGTGGTGACCACCGACGCCAGTCTCAAGGGCTGGGGTGCGGTGTTCTTACACCACAGGGCTCAAGGCCTCTGGACGCAGTTAGAGTCGGCGTTGCAGATCAACGTGCTGGAGATCAAGGCGGTCTATCTGGCACTCCTGGCTTTTCAGACATTCCTGTCAGGACAGCCTATTCTGGTTCAGTCCGACAATGCGACGGACGTCGCCTATATAAACCATCAGGGAGGGACCAGGAGTGCTCAGGCCCTCGCCGAAGTCCACCGCATTCTATCCTGGGTGGAGGACAACGACTGCTTGATCTCCGCAGTTCACATCCCAGGGGTCGAGAACTGGGAGGCCGATTACCTGAGCCGGCAGGGGATGGACGCAGGAGAGTGGTCTCTGCATCCGGACGTCTTCCGGGACATCTGCAGCAGATGGGGTATCCCGGACGTGGACCTGATGGCCTCACGGCTGAATCATCAGGTACCTCACTACATGGCGAGATCGTGGGACCCTCAGTCTCTGGGGGCGGATGCCCTGATCCTGTGTTGGTCCGATTTCCAACTTCCATATGTGTTCCCTCCTCTGGCACTGATTCCCAAGGTTCTGTGGAAAATCAGGACGGAGTGCCGCGAAGCCATTCTGGTGGCTCCGGACTGGCCCAGGAGGTCCTGGTATCCGGATCTGTGGCAACTGTCCGGCGGGAACCGGTGGGCTCTTCCAGACCGCGCAGATCTTCTCGCGCAAGGCCCTTTCTTCCACCTCAATTCCAGGGCCCTCAGATTGACTGCATGGCTCTTGAGGCCTGGCTTCTGACATCCAGGGGGTTCTCTCCTACTGTGGTTGACACTATGAATCGGGCTAGAAAGCCCGTATCGCGGAGGATATACCACAGAACGTGGAAAATCTTTTTCGCCTGGTGTGCTTCTGGCGGACGTTCACCGTGGCCCTTGTCAATTCCGACTCTGTTGGGTTTCCTACAGTCGGGTTTGGAGTTGGGGTTATCCCTCAGCTCCCTGAAGGGACAGGTATCAGCGCTTTCAGTGCTGTTTGACAGGCGCTTGGCGCTCCTTCCGAAGGTCCGTCAATTTCTGCAGGGTGTGTCCCGGGTGGTCCCGCCATACAGGCGACCACTGGACCCTTGGGACCTTAACATGGTTCTGACGGCCCTGCAGAAACCGCCGTTTGAGCCACTGAGGGATGTCTCCCTCTCTCGTCTGTCCCAAAAGGTGGTTTTTCTGGTGGCGATTACATCTCTGAGACGTGTTTCAGAATTGGCTGCACTGTCGTGCAAGTCACCCTTCCTGGTTGTCCACCAGGACAAGGTGGTGTTGCGCCCGAGAGCAGAATTCTTGCCGAAGGTGGTTTCCACTTTTCACTTGAACCAAGAGATTGTTCTCCCATCATTTTGTCCCGCTCCTGTTCATCAGGTTGAGCGCGACCTTCACACTCTGGATCTCGTGAGGGCTGTACGCATTTATGTGTCCAGGACGGCCTCCTTCCGGAGTTCGGACTCTTTGTTCATCCTTACGGCGGGTCGCTGTAAGGGGTCCGCGGCGTCCAAATCGACCTTGGCCAGGTGGATCAAGGCGCCCATTCAAGAGGCCTACCGTTCTACGGGTCTGCCTCTCCCGGTGGGCTTGAAGGCACACTCGACCAGAGCCGTTGGTGCTTCCTGGGCTTTGCGACATCGTGCCTCTGCTCTTCAGGTATGTCAGGCGGCCACGTGGTCCAGCCTGCACACTTTCTCTAAGCACTATATGGTGCATGCCCATGCCTCTGCGGATGCAAGTTTGGGCAGGCGGGTCCTCCAGGCGGCGGTGGCCCACCTTTAAGGGGGACCGCGTCTTTAAACATTTTGTGAGGAACTTTTCCCGCCCTGGGGTTTGCTTTAGGACATCCCCATTGTCTGGGTCTCCCATTATGATGATCAGAAAAAAGAGAATTTTGTTTACGTACCGTAAATTCTTTTTTCTTGAATCATCAATGGGAGACCCAGCACCCACCCAGTTGTTCCGTTGGATGTTTTTTTTTTCCATGGACTGTACCCAGTTGGGACAGTGTTGTTTTGCGGGTTGTTAGACCGTCAGTACACGGTCTTCCCGATGGTTCGGGTGTGGTTGTCTCCTCGCAGCTTATGGACCAAACTGAGGATATCTCCTGCGGTAGGGGTTTATAAGCGGAGGGGGCGGTTACTACAAGCTTGTAGTACCTAGTGTGGCCTCCGGAGGGCAGTGCCCTAAACCCCATTGTCTGGGTCTCCCATTGATGATTCAAGAAAAAAGAATTTACGGTACGTAAACAAAATTCTCTTTTTTTGGGGTTTTTATTTATCATGTTCACTATATGGTATAACTGACTGTTGCAGTATGATTCCTTAGGTCAGTTCGAGTTCGTAGATACCAATCATACAGTTGTATCTTTTTTTTTTTGTAAATCTGATACATTTTTAATACATTCAATTGTAAAACATCTCAAATGTCAACGCCCACATCGGCGTGTATTTGGTTAGTGAAGTAACCCCTCGCATCTTTTTCATTTTACCCCAGACTTTGTGTATGAGATCTAGTGTAGGGCAGGTTCTTCTTCTTCCCCCCCCCCCCCCCCCCCCCAGCTAAGGGAACCATCCTCCAGCCCATTCACCAAGGGGTTTCTATTTAGTAAATTCCGCAAAGTCTATGATTTTGGTTCAACTCATCACTGTCTGCCCAACCCCAAAAGTGTTGACTCTGGGCTGCGAAGAAGTATATACCTGGGTTTGGCAACGCTAGCCCACCGTCGTCCTTAGGCCTCTGCAATATTTCTAATTTGAGCCTAGGTTGTTTCTTACCCCAAATCAGCTCTCTGAAGACGGAGTTTATCTCCTTAAAGTGTCTCTGAGAAATCCAGGGGCGTTATGGATAACATACAATACCTTGGGCATTAGAACCATTTTAATGAGGTTGATACTACCCACTACTGATAAATGCAGTTTGTTCAAGGCAGTTATTTTACTCGCATGTGCTTCAAGAGAGGAGTTAGATTAAGATTGAGATACTCTGTTATCGGAAGGGATACTTGTATTCCCAGGTATCTGAATTGGTCCACTATTTGCAGTCTATTGACCTCTTCACTATTACCCCACCATTCCACCTCTTCATCTACCTTAAATAAGTTTGACTTGTCCCAGTTGATGGAGAGCCCTGAAATCCTCCCGAATCTGTCGATCATCTGCATGGCAAGGTCTAACGAAGTTGTAGGGTCCCCTAAAAATAGCAGAATATCATCCGCATATAGAGCGATCTTTTCCTCGAAGTTACCATATTTAAAGCCAACAATCTCCTTGGTCTGCCGGATGGTGGATGCTAATGGCTCGATTGCCAAAGCAAAAAGAAGAGGTGAGAGCGGGCAGCCCTGACGTGTACCCCGCTGTAACTGGATGTTTTGTGACAACATTCCATTGACTTTACTCTTAGCTGATAGTTGTGTGTACTGTAGTTTCAATCATTGTATGAATCGGGAAACAAAGCCCATGTATTTCAGGACCCCCCATAAGTACTCCCATTCCACACTATCGAATGCCTTATGCGCATCCAAAGATGCAATCACCCTCTGTCCAATATTGTCTGCTGGCAACTGCATATTGAGATATAATCTTCGAATATTGGTGGTAGGGCATGGCCTAGCCTGCAATGTAAGCGGACGCGTGTGCCTGGTCTCTCCCGCCGACACACACTGCAGGAGCCGCCGCTGAGCTGAAAATTGCTCCGGGAACGGACCGACACGTCCACGGAGTATCCTGCCTGACAGCCTGGCGTCACAGGAGGGTGAGATGACCCGCACAAGGCAGCGGGAAGTCGGCGCCGGCAAGCCCGGCAAAAACCAAGATGGCGCTGAGGCGCGGGAAGAGGCAGCGCGGGCGAGTGCTGCATATGCCAGAAGATTAACTGCTGTAGCGCGCCTGGAGAAATATGCGAGGAGAGAGGCAGGGGAGAGCAGCACTGGAGGCATGGAGGGAGACCCTGACTGTGAAGAGGAGGTGGAGGTGCAGGACAAAGCTATGCAGGTACAAATGACTGGGGATCCATTACAGGGAGGACAGCATGGGGCACTGCAGCAGGATGTGGAGACTGTGCAGGGAGAACCTTCATTGCGTGATATATTTGCAGTGGTGTCTTATTGCAAACAAAGCCTCACCACCTTGACCCTCCAAGTGTCAGGAATTTCTGCTGAAATTACCAACATTAAAGCAGCAATGCAAAAGGCTGAGGTGCGCACGGGGGAGGTGGAGGAGCGTGTAAGCACGGCCGAGGACAGTATTGTAACCATACAAGCAGCCCAGTCAAAATTTGATAAGCAAATTATTGAAGTTATGGCAAAAAATGACGATCTTGAGAACAGATCGCGCCGGAGCAATATCAAGATAGTTGGAGTTCCGGAAAAGGCGGAGGGAGTCAACCCGACAGAATTCATTGAAAATTGGCTTTTGACTAAGTTTGGAGCGAATAATCTCTCTAAAGTCTTTGTGGTGGAGAGAGCTCACAGGATTCCACTCAGACCCCAACCTCCAGGTGCTGCCCCCGGGCCATGCTAGCCAAATTGCTTAACTACAGGGACAGAGACACGATCCTCCGTACGGCCAGGAATATTAAAGATCTGACAATAGATGGACAGCATATTTCCTTTTACTCGGATTATTCCCCGACGGTACAGAAATTACGCATGAAATTCTCGGAGGTAAAGAGAAGATTGAGAGACATGGGCCTGCAGTACTCCATGATGTACCCAGCCAAACTTAGACTAGTGGCGCTGGGCAAGATTCACTTTCTGCAATCCCCGGAGGAGGCTATGGACTGGATCGAGAAGAACGGAAGAAGAGTCCGAGAATTTAAGGACAGCTGAACGCTGACTGGAATAGTCCCTTTATGCTTTTTTGGTATTTTTCTTTTTTAATTGCAGGTCCTGTGTGATAATGGAGATATAGCTGGACTGACGGCGGTAACTGCAATATTGAAAAGTGATATTTTTTCCCTTTGTATTTTTTTTTTATATACATTTATTTACTTAAGGCGGGAGAGGCCTTTGGTTGAGACAACTGTTATTCTTTTGATAGACGTTGCAGAGCGACTGTTTTGCTGGTGTATAGGCTAATATTCACCCACTCTCTGCTAAAGAGAGGTAGATAACGGAAGGGGTGGAGAAGTGGAAAGGAGAAGGAGAGAAGTTTATTATTATTGTTATATGTTTGCGGTGGGGGAGGGTGGTTACATGGAATTGGTTGGGGGGGTGGGAGGCGTGGGGGGGGATCAGGAAAGACAGCGTGCTACTACTTTAAGAATACGAAATTGCATGGGAATGTCTAATTGGCTACGAAATGGCTGAGAAAATTAAAGTCTTTGGCTGGAATGTGAGAGGTTTGGCGGACCGGGGTAGACGAGCAGCTATCTTACAGAATGTTATGTCTTTTAAACCGTCTATAATTTGCCTTATGGAAACTCACCTATTACAAGGGAAAACTGGTGTTTTGGCTAGAAGGTGGATTCAGAAAGGGTACCATGCCACCTACTCTGCATATTCAAGAGGGGTCTCAATATTGATACATGCTACAGTTCCATTTGAGGAAGTAGAGGCTAAAATAGATAAGGATGGCCAATATGTATTTCTTGTTTGTAAGATATTTGGGAAGTTACTTTGTGTGGCGGCGGTCTATTTTCCACCGCCATACAACGAAGGGAAATTACTGGAGATCATTGATTTGACCAGACACTGGCCCGGAGTTCCCATCTTATTTATTGGGGATTTTAACAACGTCATGAATCTGAAGTGGGATAGGACGGGCAGGTCACATGGTAGATTTGAAAAAGATGAAGATACACAATTTGCTAAATTTATGGGAGAAATGGGCCTGATAGACTTGTGGAGAGTGAGAAATACTGGGATAAAATTATACTCTTGTTATTCCTCCTCTCACAACTCTATGTCTCGGATAGACATGGCCTTTGGAAACAAACTGTTAGACTCCAGGATGACGACGATAGTGTACTTGCCACGTGTAATATCTGATCATAAGCCCCTGACAGTGGAACTACAAATGGGAATGAATGGCACCAGACTGGGTAAAGAGTGGAAGGTGCACCCTGCTTGGTTGGAGAATTTAGATATGCAGACAATAGCGAAGGAAGTGGAAGAATTTTTCCAGAACAATGAGGGGAGCGCAGGGACTGATATGGTATGGGATGCTGCAAAAGCGTTTATACGGGGGCTATTGATAAGGGACATATCCAGACGTAAAACCCAAAATAGAGAGAAGGAGGCTGAGAAATTGGAGGCTTTGAGGAGGGCGGAGGAACGATTGGCGATGGAACCCACTGCCGAGACGCAGCAGTCAATGAAAATCGCACAAGAAGAGGTAGACAAAATGTTTATGGCCAATGCTGCTAGGAGAGTAGAATTTCAAAAAGCAGCTTTTTATGAAGAAGGAGAGAAAGTGGGACATCTATTATCCACTATAGCGGCAGCGCAAAGGAAGTCAAGCTATGTATATGGGCTGTCTTGTTCAGACGGGAGACTGGTGACGGACTCGACCGGGATCCTGCGGGTGTTTGAGGAGTATTACCACGACCTTTACACTTCTAAATTGGGGGTTTCTGGAGAGATAATTGATACATTTTTGGGGGAAACCATGTTACCCAGACTTAGTGAAACAGATCGAGATACTTTGGAGGGACCATTAACACTGGAGGAATTGGAAGTAGCTATGGCTTCTATGAATAATAATAGAGCACCTGGGGCGGACGGCTTACCAATAGAAATCTACAAACATTTTGGGGAGGTGTTGTTGCCCAAACTGAGAGATGTCTTGTTGTCAGCATTGGAGCAAGGACAGTTACCGACATCTATGAGAGAAGCGACCATAGTGGTGATACCGAAAGAAAATAAAGATCCACATCACCGGAGTCATACAGGCCTATATCCCTACTGTCGACAGACGTCAAGTTGCTGGCTAAAGTACTGTCGAACCGCCTGACCGGGGTGATCGCAAATGTTGTTCACCCTGACCAGACTGGGCCAAGAAAAGGGCTGTGCAATGGGGACCAGATTCGCACCCAGTTATGCTAACCTATTCATGGGTATGATCGAGTCTGTCCTCATTGCACAGCCAGCCTTATTAGATCCTGCTCAACTATCTGAAAAGAAAGGGGTGGTCTTTTACAGGCGGTATATAGATGATTTGTTCATCATCTGGAGAGGTACAGTGCCCGAAGCCAAAAGGTTCACTGGGGCATCACCTTTACTGGGACGTATTCAGAGGTTGAAATCCAGTATCTAGATCTATTAATTAGGTTTGATGAGGAGGGTGGTTTGTATACTGCCACCCATTTCAAAACAGTTGATGTAAACAGCTACTTAGAGTTTAATAGTGGCCACCTCCCTGGCTGGCTGAAAAACATCCCTTACGGCCAGTACTGGCGGATCCGTAAAAATTGTTCCAGAGATTCGGATTTTGAGTTAGAGTCATCCATCCTTAAGAATAGGTTCAAAGAAAAAGGTTATCCTACGAAAATTCTTAGGGATGCCTTCTTTAGGACTAGAAATATGACACAAGAGAAATGTCTAAGTAGGATGGCAGATAAGAGAGCAACACTGACCAATACTAATGATAGAAGTAAGTGGAGTTTTTTTACAACCTATTGCCAACCCCGGACCCTTATACGGTCTATCTTAAACAAATATTGGTTTATTTTAAAAGGAGATCCCCTTCTAGGGGCAAGGACACCCAAGAAACCGACTATTGTTTTTAGAAGAAATAGGAATCTAAAGAATTTAATAGCCCTAGTGACATCAGGAGAAATGCAGATAATTTAGGAGCTTCGGCCCCATCTGTAATCGGGAAATGGGGTTGTTATTCTTGTAATAATAAAAAGTGTATGTGCTGCAAAGTAATACATGATGGAACTAAGCAATTTAGATCAAATACTACAGGGGAGACTTTCGACATTAGACATAGATTGACCTGCCAATCCTCCTACATTGTTTATTTAATGGAGTGTCCGTGTGGGTTACAATATGTGGGGAGGACAATACAGGCAACCCACAACCGTTTAAACAAGCACAGGCAGAACATTAAGTCTGGTTTTCAACAACACAGTGTCTCTCAACATTTCGATAGGTACCATCAAAGAGATCCTAACAAGATGAGTCTGATCGTGATTGACCATATACGTGAAGGAGGCCAAGGAAGATTAAATAGGCTTATCAAAAAAGAAAGTTATTGGATCTATAGATTGGGGACCCTATATCCAGAGGGCCTCAACTTAACAATAGAGAAAGTATCAAGAAATTAGATTGTTATGTATTATTATTGTAACCCAAAATCTATATCTGTTTACAGCACAAACACATATTTTAATTTTTAACATTTAATGACGTCCTTTTAGTATAGATTTAACTCAAATGTGATGATTTAATACTGTTTTATTCATATTTAATCAATTTTTGGTAGTAAATATACATATATATATGTATATTGTTTTAATATAATAATTTAATATAATATTAATATTTATATCTGTATATATAGTTTGTTGTGTAGTTGAATTGTGTGCATATATATGTGTATACATGTGTGAGGTTTTATTATATATATAATGGTTTTATAGATGTGCGTAATGTTTATGATATTGAATGAGGCTTTTTTATAAGGTTTTTTACTATGTATTAGATACAGCAGATGTATTATACTTTATATAGCTAGATGAGATCATGCTACTAGGTAAAAAAAAAAAAAAAAAAAAATGTTTCATCTGACACTAATGGGTTAACAGTTAGTTGTTTTTTACTTAGATAATTGCTGACCAATGGGAATGTAAGCCGCCCTTTATATTGTTGTAATCAGTGTATCACCTCCATTCCACTTGAGAAAGACGGCACTATACCGTCGAAACATGTTGTGGGGAAGGAGGTTTTTAGAATAAAGGACTTCATACTTAACAAGATCCTGGATCTACTTTAGAGCGCCCACCAGACCGTGGTAATTGCATTATATTCTACATCTCCCTGGAGGACACGGCAGGCGCTGCTCATTTTAGCTAAAGGAACTTTAAAGGACTGGTCACGTGGACGCGAGGGGGCGGAGTCCGGAAAACTACACGAGGGGAGCGAGGACGCTGCGAGTGTCTGGAGCCGCAGCTCATCGCCGCTGCATCTAATTACTCGGGTCAGGAGAGGACGTATAAACCATTAGGCTCACACCAGAGTTGTGCATGGGTAGCACAACTAATATAGGTTAGTAACTACGTTATATAAATCACCCTTGCAATATACTTGTGGATATCGCACCATTGCGCCCCCTATCTACTTTTTGTCTTCATATATCCCTACTGTCGACAGACGTCAAGTTGCTGGCTAAAGTACTGTCGAACCGCCTGACCGGGGTGATCGCAAATGTTGTTCACCCTGACCAGACCGGGTTTATGCCGGACAGGTCAACGGCCATTAACTTGAGGCGGTTATTCCTGAATGTTCAAATGAAGGCAGATAATTCTGGAAATAGAGTAGTGGCGTCTTTAGACGCACATAAAGCCTTTGACAGTGTGGAGTGGGAATATCTTTGGCGAGTTTTACAGCGTATGGGCTTCGGTCCGGTTTTTACAGCATGGGTGCGGCTGCTGTACTCCTCCCCGATGGCTCGGATTAGGGTAAACGGAGAGAGGTCTAATACATTTAGTCTATCAAGAGGCACTAGACAAGGTTGCCCCCTCTCTCCGTTGTTGTTCGCCCTCGCCATGGAACCGCTTGCGGCAACATTCCGGCAGACGGTCACGGTACATGGATTTCGATACGGATCGGTGGAGGAGAGGATAGCCCTTTATGCCGACGACATTTTACTGTTTTTACAGGACTCCGGGGAGTCATTGACTAATGCCATAGACATCATTGACAGATTTGGACGACTATCTGGACTGCGGATAAATTGGGAAAAATCATGCCTGATGGCGGTGGACAATGAGGTGGGTCTGGAGAGGGACGAGACAGCCCATACGCAATTAAAGACGGTAGAAGTGTTCAAATACCTAGGTATTAAGATAGCGGTACCAGTTACAGAATATCTGACTCTTAACATACAGCCCATGATAGGACTTTTGAAAGAAAAGGCGATGACATGGAGGAAGCTGCGCCTCTCGGCGGTGGGTCGCGCCAATTTAATTAAAATGGTATTAATGCCAAAACTGCTTTATGTACTACATAATTCTCCAATATGGATCCCCCAATCAATATTTCAGCGCTTAAACGCGATATTTAGGGATTTAGTATGGGGAGGTGGGCAGCCGAGAATAAAATTAGAGACCCTACAAAGACCCAAGGAGGAAGGGGGGATTGCACTACCTAACCCATTGATATATTTTCTAGCAGCACAATCTCAACATATAAGGGGATGGGCAGAGAGGGCAAGTAAAGACTCATTGCAAGCAATACTTGAGATATATATTCATAGGAGACCTTTGGTGCAGGGATTAGAGATAGGCCTATTTGGAAAAGGTGGGAAGATGTGCCCGACTTTTGGACTCTTGCACAAGTTGTGGGGGAGGGTGAAGAAAATTAGAGGGATTACTGGGATGACGTCATATACACCTGTCTGGGGCAATGAACACTTAAGTGAATTCCATAAACTTGGGGAATTAAAGGATTGGATACAAAAAGGGATAGTGTACCTTCATCAGCTGGTTGACCGTCATGCTCTCAAATCATTTGATCGTCTAAAATCGGAATTCCAGCTGACTGATAAAAATGGGTTTCAATATGTACAAATTCAACACGCTTACACAAAGCAGAGGAGAGTGGGTGATCTGTGTGTGTCGAGAGATATTGTCCTTGATTTTATTTGCATGTCGGGAAGAACAAAAGGAGTGATTTCTACGATATATGCAGACCTTCTTCATACATTTCTGTTGAAATACCCTGTGATGGCAAGGGGAAAGTGGGAGGCAGATGTGGGACCCATATCGGATGATAATTGGGAAACGGTATTGGAATACATCCCAAAATTGTCAGTTAGTGAACCAGGGAGAATGTCCCAGCTCCTACTCATTCACAGGGCATATAGATCTCCGGAGTTTCTCTATAAAATAGGGGTACGTACAGATTCGGAGTGTCCGAGATGTAGATCAGAGGAAGCGGGAATCCTACATATGATCTGGGGATGCCCGAGACTTGCATCCTTTTGGATAGTGGTCCTTGCCCTGATAGAGGGGAAATATAAATGTGACATCCCACGAGACCCAGTAGTGTGTGTTTTGGGGTATGTAGAAGAACTTGGGGTAGACAGTATCGGGAAGATAGCGGTTGCCCGTCTTTTATATATAGCTAGAAAATTAATAGCTAAATATTGGATTAAAAGAGAGCCGCCTTCCAGACAAGAGTTTATTAGACAAGTTGACTATGTAGTAAAACTGGAAGAAAGAATTTATTTTAAAAGAAAGAACACCAAGCTCCAGGAGAGACTCTGGACGCCGTGGAAAGAATCGTAATATAGACACTAGTTGAATGGTTCATTTGGTATTGAATAAACGGGATTAGGTACGGATATTGGTTACTAAAAAGAATCAAAACTTCTTTAACATGCAATATGTAATGTATGTATATAATTTGGAAGCGCTGTCTGAATTAGGGGAGGGAAAGAGTTTATGCTTTAAGGGGATAAGAGGGAGGGGGGAGGGGAGATGAAGTAACGTTAATGGAATATTATACAAAATGACAAAATGCTATGTACATGTGCTTTCTCTTTGTAAGCTGTTAATGTTTCTAATAAATAAATCTGATTTAAAAAAAAGAATATTGGTTGCTGTAGACCTACTGGGCATGAAGCCAGATTGGTCTGGGTGAATTAAATTCGATATTACCCCAGATAGTCTGTTCGAGAGCACCTTGGCCAGAATTTTGATATCTGTTGTTAATAGCGAAATGGGTCTGTATGACACCGGTAGGGTCGGATCTTTGTCATCTTTGGGTATTACTATTATTATCGCTTCTCTCATAGACGCAGGAAGAGTCCCCCAACTCCCTAGCCACCTCAAAGACTTTCAATAGGTTTGGTAGCAAAGTGTCCTCTAGGAGTTTATAAACCTCCAACGGCAAACCGTCTGCCCCAGGGACCTTTTCATTAGCCATTCCATGCAGAGCCAGCCACCCCAGTTCCTCCAGAGTAATAGGAGCATCCAGACTATTTCCCTCATCCTCCTTCAGCTTACGAAGTGTTACTGCCCCCAAGAAGTCATCAAGGTCTCACCTCGGTATCTCCCCTCTAGAAGAATATAACTCGCTGTAAAACTCAGCAAAGGATCCCACGATATCCCCACCCTCGGTGAGCTGAACTCCTGTATTATTAAGAAGACAATGTACAAATGGGCTCTTTCTCTGAGCTGCTGCTACCACCGACAGCAGGCGTCCCACACTTTCTCCTTCCTCAAAAAATGTTACCTTCTGAAACGCTTGCTGCCTCACTGCTTTCTCCTTCAAGACTCTATTGACTTCCCCTGGGCAGTTCTCAAATTCTGTCTAGTGGCCGGTGTGGACTGCGTGATCAACTCAATTTCCACCTTCCTCAACGTCTCTAAGCAATTTCTTTCCTCTCTTTTTATTTTTTGTCTTGCTCCTGCAGATGTCTCGGAATAACATCCGTCTAATATAAGCCTTCATAGCCTCCCAGACAATTAAGGGGTCAGAGCTACCTTTGTTAAAGGTAAAGTATTCAACAACCTCTTGAGATATTCTCTCCATATCAATATTACGCAGCTATACCGGATCCAATTTCCACTCTCACATTAACCCATCTCTCCTAAACATCCTCCTAATAGATATCAGAGTTGGACTATGGTCTGAGATTATCCTAGTCAGGCAGTCGACTTCTTTTACCCCAGCATCCATCAGCTCATTCTCCAAGGCCAAATCAATGCGGGACAACGCATCATGAGGCGTCAAGTAGCACGACAAGCATGTTCTCCCAGAATTTCTCACCCTCCATAAATCTACCAAACCTATTTCCTGAATATAGGTGCCAAATGGTGTAATGCTACTACTCTGTGTCCCCTGCTGCCTCCGACTCCTATCCCAAAATGCGTAAATGACATTATTGAAGTCTCCAACCAAAAGTGATGGTAGACTTCCCCACTTTGTCGAGATTTCTCTCACCTCTCTTATCTTAACGCCCGAGTAGGGTGGCGGGATATCAATAGCGACAATACACATCAATTGTCCAAACAATTTACATATTACAACAATATATTGCCCCTCTGTGTCGACATACTTCTCCACCTCTTCGTACTGGGCAGAATTATGAATCAGCACAGACACTCCCCTGGCGTAGTTAGAAAAAGTTGAGTGATACGCCTTTTGTACCCACCGTCTATATGGACACCCACTGTCTCATTAGTAAGGTGTGTCTCTAAAAGACAGACCACAGAGGGCCTTTGATTGAGTATGTACTTAATCATGGCGGCCCGTCTATTTTTTTCCGATAGACCCCGTACACTCCAGCATAACAGTTTAATCTCCTTTCCCATATTGAACAAGATAAAAAAGTCTAGCACATTTAGCCATTCCTATCGCACGCTGTCCTTCCCCTCCCCCTATCCCCCACACAAGATACCCCAACTAAACTTTTCCCCTCACCTTTGATACACTCTGCTCTCTGAGAGAACGGGGTCCGTTAATCCTGGACCATTTTCCCTCCCTCCTAACTCCCTCCGCTTGCTCCTTCTCCCACAAGGGTAAGTCTCAAAGGAACCCCTGTCTTGGGAGTCTCAGACACTACCTCCCCTCCCCCGCTTAAGTGGGATTATCTTCTTCTATAAATCTTAGTATGAACAGTGAACAAAAATTCAAAAAAGACCATCAACATTAAAGGGATCCTGTCACCTCCAAAACACCTCATAAGCTATCAAAACATGTCCCTGCAGCATCCTATACTAATCTCACACTCCTTTTGTCTCCTAAAAGCATCCTGTGAAAGTGGAGAAAAACGTTTTAATACTCACTCATTAGTGATTATAATTAGCAGGGGCATATTCTTTAGTCACCAGGGGGTGTTGTTTTGCAGCTCCAGGATCCAGCCCTCTCTCTGTCTGTGCTTAAGTGAAACTGAAACTGAAGGCAGGACTAATGATTTGCATTCTGTGAGTGATGGAGAGGGGGAGGGTAAGCCTGCACATCACAGCAGAACACACAGAGACAGGGTAGATCCTGGACTGCACAACAGCCCGCCTAATGAGTAAGTATTAAAACGTTTTTCTCCACTTTCACAGGATGCTTTTAGGAGACAAAAGGAGTGTGAGATTAGTGATAGATGGTGTAGGGACATGTTTTGCTAGTTTAGGAGGCGTTTTGGAGGTGACAGGATCCCTTTAATCAACGCCGCACATTCTCATACACTCCCATCTCCCCCTCCCAACTATCACGTCTAATAACAGCGTTTATTGTCCCATCAATTGTCCCATGACGGAGCCAGAAAAAAAAAAGGGGGGGGCAAAAGCATAGTCAACAAGGTGAAAAATGTATGTCTCTGGTAAAATAAGTGTTCTCCACAGACACCCAAATGGAAGGGCCCGAGAAATTATAGCCAGCACCAGGACTGACTTCCATCGAATCTCCCATGTCCCAGAGCCTCCGAGCATTAATATCAATCCATTTGTGGCTTCCTCCGGGTCAATAAAGAAGGGGACCTTATTCAGTGCTGCCACCCGCAGCTTTGCAGGGAAAATCATGGTGTATTTAACTCCCAGTTCTCTAAGGCGTCTCTTAACGCCAGTAAACTGCATCCTCTGCCTCTGCACTGTCACGGAGTAATCCGGGTAAATGGCCACAGGCTGTCCATCTATTGTCAAATTGTCCAGCTCCCTCGCTTTACATAAAATAATGTCCCGATCTCTATAGTTAAGAAGTTTCGCCAGCATTGTGCGAGGCCCCTTGCCAGGTGGCTGTGGCTGCATTGGGACCCTATGCGCTCTTTCCACTGCATAAATCCTGGTCAGGTTGTCAGGGCCAAATTTCTCTTTAAGCCACGTTTCTATAAAGTCAGTGGGATACCTCCCCTCCACTTTCTCAGGGATACCAACAATTCTAATATGGTTCCTTCTGGAAAGATTTTCCAAATCATACGTTTTGGCAACTACTTCAGACATCTGCTGTTTAAACTTTCTCTCAGCTTTCTGCAGCGTATTTATATGATCCTCAGCCAGCCGCACTCTCTCTCCACTGCACTTGTTCTAATGTCTGTTTTCTTCAGGTCTTTCTTAATATTAGCTATTTCCTCCTGGATCCCTAATACTTGCTGGGTCAGGGTTGTGAGGGCTTGTTTACAAAAAGTGGCTACTGTAAGGACATCTTTAATAGTGGGGTTCTCCTGCATGTCCTCAGCAGCCTGTTCCATTATTGGGCTCACACTGGTGCCCTCCTTCACTGGCTCCTCCATAGTCTCCTCTTCTCCACCCAAGGTCTCCTCCTCATCCCCTTCAACCTCCACACTCTTACCGGTCTCCTCCTGGGCCTCTCTGGGGTTTCTGGCAAACTGCTTCAGTTTAGCAGCTATTGCCATGCGGCGCTGGCATGCCGCATTCACTCTCTCCACCTCCTCTCTAACTTCAGTGACATCTTGGGAGCAGTGTGTGTCTCCCGCGCCTTCTTCTTTCTGCCGCCGGCGGGTCATCCTGAGGTTCTGAGGGCCAGGTACACTCCTGTCGTGTGTCGGAGGTTTGGGCTGTCGGCGGGTCCTCACGCTGAGAGCGACTGTGCGGCGGTTCCGAAGGGTCAGTGGGAAAGCTCCGGAGCACATACACTCACATATCCTCCCAGGCCACGCCCCCAGTTGTATCTTTAATTGAATTGGTAAAAAAAATTCAGAAATTTTAAGAAAATAAATTGGCAATAGAGCCATTTTCCAAGACCTTTAATGTTTTAATTTTTTGGGATCTCGTGCTGTGGGAAGGCTTATTTTCTGTGCCATGAGCTGAGATTTTTACCTATACCATTTTGGAATAATTATAATGTTTTGATTACCTCTTTTATTGCAATATTGTGGAGGCTAAAAGCATAATTTTGGCACACCACCCTATGTGCTCCCAAACTGCACCCTACGTGCTCCTACACTGCACCGTACATTCCTCCATGCTCGCTCACGACTGGGATCTCGGTGCCGTGATGCAGTTCATGGGGTCACCTGAGTTCACCGCTGATGGTGGCTCAGCTGTGAACTGGGTTGACCTTTCTCAATGCACCCTAAGTGCCCCCACACGGCACCCTAAGTGCCCCCACACGGCACCCTAAGTGCCCCCACACGGCACCCTAAGTGCCCCCACACGGCACCCTAAGTGCCCCCACACGGCACCGTATGTGCCTCCTTGCTCACTTACAACTGGTATCTCGGTGCCGTGATGCAGTTCATGTGGTCACCTGAGTGCACCGCTGATGGTGGCTCAGCTGTGAACTGGGATGACCTTTCTCACGGCACATGGGTGTCAGTCTGCTAGTCGCTGTGAATTGAGGTGTGTCTTCTGACAGCGATGTAGCAGACCTGAGCATGTTCGCCTGTGGATTAATCGTCGGAGGGTTTGTTTTTGGGTTATTAAAAATGGGAACCAGGGATGTCTTTTGTTTTATTTAAATAAAAATTTTTTGCTCTTTGTTTGATTTTCTAATAAACAGTAGAAAAAATGTAGTGGGTAGGTCTAATATTGGCCCAACATTATGAATTTCGGGCTTAGTGTCAGCTACCAATCCAAAGCTGGCATTAACCCCGTTATTACCCAGCATGCCACCCACACCAGTGCTCCTGGAAGACCCAGTTAAGGTGCCTGAAAATAGCACTACGATAAATGCACCAGTTTAAGGGCTGGGGAAGCTGAGAATCCCAGCCCCTAGCTGGGTTCCTCCATATAGTACATGGCTGTAAGGGTACCTTTACACGCGGCAACTTTTCTAGGAATTTCACTGGCAACTTGCTGGTTGCAGTGAAATCATGGACACATTGCTCTATTTTGTTGCTGTGTACAAATGGAACAATGTGTCCATGATTTCACTGCAACCAGTAAGTTGCCAGTGAAATTCTTAGAAAAGTTGCCGCGTGTAAAGGTACCGTAACAGCCGGCCACTCACTGCCTCCCAGCATCCTTTGTGGTGTTAACTCATTTGCATATTGCTTTGTGACAAAATGTTTCTTATTTTTGCCCCAATTAGATTTTTAACAATTTGATCACCACATTAGAAAATTACTCGCTAAAACCCTTCAGAATTTACGAGAAAAAAAAAATCTCCCTAAATTAAAAGTGTAGATGTTCTAAGGCTTTATATAGGGAACGGATCAGCCAGGAGATTGTGTTGGCTGTGAGCAACGGCAACACACATACTAAAATGGGAACAATACAGAGAAGATCAGCATGGCTCCTGTGCAAGGCTGACATGTAAACTCGTGAAGAGTGCCATATTTTGCCTGACTTCTCAAACCAATCTTTTTCTCTCTTATTCTGAGGTAGAGAACGTTTCTTGGACAATAGAAGATGAGCAATGGGACTCTATTTTAGAGTGGGTACCAAAACAATCAATATGTGAACCAGGCAGGTTATCTCAACTTTATGTTTTATACAGAGTGTACCGTACCCCAGAATTCTTACATAAGATACATTTAAAAGCTAATGCTGAGTGTCCTAGGTGTCGAAGGGAACCGGCGGACCTACTACATATGTTGTGGTACTGCCCAAAACTGAGTGGTTATTGGATGAGGGTGTTAAACAGAGTGGAGGGTGCGTAAGTTGTGTAGTGCCTAGAGACCCGAAAGTATGCATACTAGGCTATGTGGATGAAATCCAGACAGAGGAATTTTCAAAGATAGCCATTGCCAGGCTACTCTATATAGCACGAAAGTTAGTTGCTCGGCACTGGATAGATGCAGAACCACCATCGAGACAGGAATTTATGGAACGAGCAAAATATGTTTCTCTTATGGAAAGAGGGGTATACCGAAAAAGGGGTAAATTAGATTGTTATGAGAGAATTTGGTCACCGTGGCTCACCTACGGGAGGGGATAGAGTTTCTACCTGAGGGGCAGAGTCTTCTATATAATGGGATAGAGGGGAGTGAATTGAAATCTGTAATTGCTTTAAATATATGTGTAACACGGAATCACCGCTTGGCTCGAAGAGGGAGGGGTGGGAGATATTGGGGGGGAGGGAGAGGGAGTTCATGGGTTGGTACTGTTTATGAAGAAAAAAGGGGAAAATTACTGAGATAAATGTTAATGAAAATACTGTGTAATAACATGTTGGATTCTTTGTCAATAAAAATATATTTGATTAAAAAAAAAGAGAACGTTTCTTGTTTTGTTAACCCTTCACACCTGGTGATTTTCTGCTTTCCACATGTGCTCAGCACAAGGTTAAATGAATAAAATATTATGTATAGCAAGGTAACCAAAGATATGACATGTATGTGAAATGGGAAAATGATTCCAAGTGTGGCGGAATGAAAAAAAAGCGCAGTTCCACAATATTTTCTCCTTCGCCTCATTGGGGGACACAGGACCGTGGGTTATGCTGCTGTCCACTAGGAGGCAACACTAAGCAGAATATGTATAAGAGTAAGTGGCTCCTCCTCTGCAGTATACACCCCTAGGGCAGGCACTGCCTCACCAGTTTTTTGCTTAGTGTCTTAGGAGACACACACAATTTTTTCCTCTCATGATCATCTTAATTTTTTAAAAGTTTTTGTCTCCAAGAAGAAAAGTGGGTCCGGCGTGACCCCGGTATGCTCCTTCCTCGGCCCCTCTCTGTTGGGGGCGCTGGGTTGACTTCGAGATATCCATACATATGCCGTCCTCCTTCCTCATTACTCCACTGTTGGGATACTGGGTTGAAGTCGAGATATCCCCTGTACAACAACTCCGGGACCTCCATCTATGATGTTGAGCACAGGGATCCTCCCTTATTACTATTAGATAGAGGCACCATCAGGTACAGGCTAAATCCCTTGGGCTCCTGAAATATCAGCAGCATCCAACAGCACAGCACTATTGCCTCGGCCGCTCCTGCTCTCAGCTGCAGCCCACAGAAGCCACAGTTATTACTGTGATCTCTAGCCTTACTGGGGCTATTGGGGTGCAGTGCGGGTCTCCCCCACTCCACCGGACTTCCGCGTTGGCCTGCCACTATTCCTGGATCTGGCGCCTAATTGAGGACTCGGCTTGGGCCTAGCAGTTAACCGCTGGCTACTCCACACCCACAGCCCACCCCCCAGAAGACACGATTTACATCACCAGCGTCATCACAGACCGCCCACCCTGCAGCCGCTCCGCCCCTTCCTACGTCTTCATCGACATTCTACACACGGCGCCGGCCATTACAGCACGTGCACCATTACTACAGCACTGCAGCTGCCTCGGACACTGGGCAGGGTGATGAAACTGCCAAATCGACGGCCACAGGACGAAAAAGGGCACAAATATCACCCTCCCCGGCCTCATCCCACAGCTCTAGGGTATCTCCTAGCAGACATACCCGCTTTGAGTCTCATGAATCAGATGGCCAGTTTGACCACAGCTCAGACTAGGAGCTCGATACGTCCTTAGACCTAGAGCCGCCAGACTCTGACCTTCTAGTTGAAGATCTAGTGACGTCCACTAATCAGGTTTTAGATGTCTCTGACCCACCAATTGAGTCACCAGAAAACAAGGTGTCATTTAAATGTGCAGAGAAAGCACACAGATTTTGCAGATCACCCCGAATTTTAGGAGATCCTCCAAAAACACCGCTCTTACCCTGAAAAACAGTTTGGAAACCGTAAAATGATTGAGGCACGTTATCCATTCCTCCCGGCAGTTACCCATAACTGGGCTGAATCACCTCAACCAGACCCCCCAGTATCCAGACTAGCAGCACGTACCCTCCTGTCCTTACCAGACAGCTACTCGATTAAGGTTGCAACTGACCGCCAGGTAGAACTGGCGAGATCAGTTTTTGAAGCTTCAGGGTCTTCATTAGCCCCTACATTCGCTTCAGTCTGGGCAGCAAAAGCCATCACAGCATGGACAGGTCAAATCCATACTATCTTAAAGTCCATGGATGCCGATCCTACTCTGGCGGACCAGGCAGCTCAGGTTGCAACCACAGCTGACTACCTGATACATACAGCCCTTGATTCTGCCAATTGTTAAGCATTAGCAGCTTCCAATGCTATTGCCATTAGATGTGCCCTCTGGTTACATGAATGGAAGGCAGACGTGGCTTTCAAGAAGTCCCTAACTGGCCTCCCATAGCTCAGTGGACGTCTGTTCGGAGAACAACTGGACAAATTAATTTCAGATGCCATTGGAGGCAAAAGCACTTCCCTTCTTCAGCGCAAAGCCAGACGGCCCTTCAATCGCCACCAGCAAACCAGATTCCGATCCTTTCGGAATTCATTTGGCTGGTCAACGTCTAGACTGATGCAGACAGGTAATCAGTCACCACACAGGGAGCGGTCACAGACTACCCAGAAAGGTAGCTCATCCAGGCAGAGCCAGTCTCGCTTATCTAAGCCCAAGGAAACCCGATCCCACAGGTTTTCTTCCTCCTGACTCCCTCCACCCGGAAGACACCCCACTTGTAGGTGGTTGGCTGCTTCATTTTCAGCACCTCTTGCTACCTATCATACAAGACAAGTGGGTACAAGAGCTAGTGTCCTCCAGCTACAAAATAGAGCTCACGTCTCTACCTCCCAACTGTTTTTCCTTTCCTTTCCCCCAAGATCACCATTAAAGGCCCAAGCATTCTTCCAAGCAGTCAAGTCTTTCCTCAACTCAGGAGTCATTGTACCTGTGCCACGTAACAAGCGTTTTCAAGGATTCTATTCCAACCTCTTCGTGGTCCCCAAAAAGGAAGGTACAGTACGACCTGTACTAGACCTGAAACAACTGAACAGACATGTCTGGGTAAGACATTTCCGCATGCAATCTCTCCGCTCTATAATTGCTTCCATGGAACAAGGAGAATATCTTGCGTCCATAGTATACAGGACTCCTACCTGCATATTCCAATCGCAGCTACTCACCAAACGTTTCTCAGATTTGCAATCGACCAAGAACACTATCAATTTGTGGCACTCCCGTTCGGCTTAGCTTCAGCTCCAGAGTGTTCACAATAGTCATGGCGGCCGTAATGTCTATCCTTCATTCAAGGGGTGTCGTCATCCTTCCATACCTGGACGATCTTCTCATCAAAGCACCAATCTTCAGGGACTGCGAACACAGCGTCTCCATCACGGTAGACACTTTAAGAAGACTCGGCTGGCTGGTCAACCTCCACAAGTCTACTCAAGTTCCAACACAGTCTCTAGTCTTTCTGGGAATGCAGTTCAATACATCCACAGCGATCCAACGATTTATCGTATCTATATCTCAGTGTTACACGCAATGATGTAGTAACGATGTCTTTTCAACGTCTCCAAACCCTTATGTTTCAGCGATATCGTTTACGATCTCGTACCGTGTAACGGTACCTTTAGGATTTGTGTTAGATCAGAACCCCAAACTGCAGACGCTGCGTTTCGGGGTTAGTGCCTCTCATCAGTGCAGTGTGTGAGAGTTCTGATCTGGCTGTATGAGAGGCTAAGACGAGGTCTGGGGAACTAGCTTTCTAACTTATGGAGAGTAATCTATACTGGTAAATAATATGCCACCTACTTTCAAATAACAAACAGAAAAAAGGTGCAGAGTAAAGAATATAAACAGCAGATGGATGAACGCTAGCTGGTTCTCCACTGAATGGCATAAATAAATGGCAGTATGGCTGGATATCCAACCAGCAGGAAATGCAAGCAGGAGGAAAGTATTTAACTCTGCACCCACAAAATTATTGAGCAGACAACCAAGCATGTGAATACAACTGTAACCCTCCTGAAATGAAAACAAGTTTAGGAGAAACTAAACATCCAAAGAAAAGGTGTATCTGCTGTGGTTCGGTGGATAGAGAAGCCGACCACAGAGTACAGACTTAATGGTTTGAATCAAGATGCAGGGACTGAAATCCATCATGCCCCTGACAAAACTGAATCTGAAGTGCTGAGTTGTTCGTCAAAGTTTCAACTGCCCAACTTCAAAATTTTGAGCAGTAGTTCACAACTCTTTATCCTTCCTGAACCAGCTTGCGGATCTTGGATTCAGTCAAAGTGACTATGCCAAACTCCTCCCCCAGGACAAGGCATGGGCCCTTCGGCTAGGAGTCCGCACTCTTCTTCATCGGTCTCCTCAATCCTTCAGAACTGCTATGAAAGTCCTAGGCAGGATGGTGGCAGGAACAGAAGCGGTTCCCTTTGCTCAGCTGCACCTCAGACTTCTTCAACTATCCATACTCAAGTCATGGGACAAAAAACCCTGGTCACTCGACAGGAGGTTTCACCTGCCAGGCAGTCTCTCCACTGGTGGATCCGGCCACACACACTCGCGTAGGGAAGGTCTTTCCTTCCACCATGTTGGAAAGTTCTAACCACCGACGCAAGTCTGAGGATGGGGTGCGGTGTACCTCCATCACAGAGCACAGGGCAAATGGTCCCGCTCGGAATCAAAGATGCCCATCAATCTACTGGAGATTCGGGCGATATTCCTAGCACTGAAGTTCCTCAGCCACCTTCTGGCAGGCTGCCATGTCAGAATACAGTCAGACAATGCCACAGCTGTGGCATATGTCAATCACCAAGGTGGAACCCACAGTCTCCAGGCGATGAAAGAAGTTCACCACATACTTCACTAGGCGGAATCCACGAACTCAGTACTGTCAACCGTTCACATACCGGGTGTAGACAATTGGGAAGCGGATTTCATCAGCCGCCAAGGGATAGACTCAGGAGTGTGGTCCCTACATCCAGACGTCTTCCAACAAATCTGCTGACGCTGGGGAACCCCAGATGTGGACCTAATGGCGTCACACCTCAATGCCAAAGTTCCCACCTTCATGGCCAGCTCCCACGACCCACAGTCGTTAGAAGAAGATGTGCTAGTCCAGGACTGGACCCGATTCCGACTCCCCTTCATTTTTTCCTCCCCCTACCACTAATCCCCAAGGTAGTGAGGAAGATCAAACAAGAATGTCACCAGATGAGCCCCAGCCTTTAAGACCCGTCCCTGCACCATCCTAATCGATTTCTAGCCATCCTTTGTCTGAAAAATGGCTGTTTGTAAGTTTATAAAAGTTAGTTTTTTACCTGCAGAACTGTGCTTCTATTTCTTGAGAAGTCAACAAAGCGTTCCCTGTGGCTTCCATTGCGCACTGCAATGTAATTATTCACGCCCCTATGGGCGAGCTAAACAAAACAAACATACAGTGCCGCCTCGTCACTGTAGATGGGTGGTATAGCCGCTAGACACTAATCGCGTCATATCTGGCTATACTGATGTTGCGCATGCGTGAGCTTGGTTTGCGCAGCTTACTCTGTGATGAGTTGCCGTAAACCAGCTCGCGCATGCACAATGCGCATCGAAGTAAGCATTACACCCACTGGGTGTACTGACGTCAGTATAGCCGATATGACTCGATTGGCGTCAAAAGCAGCTATACTGCCCATCTACAGTGAAGAGAGGCCACTGTATTGTTTAGCACACCCATAGGGCGTGAATAATTACATTGCAGTGTCGATAGAAGGCACAGGGAATGTCCTGTGTGACTTCTCAAGAAATGAGAAGCTGCAGTTTGCAGTGTAAAAAACTAACTTTTATAAACTTTACAAATAGCCATTTTTCAGACAAAGGGATGGCTAGAAATCGATTAGGATGGTGCAGGGACAGGTCTTAAAAGGCTGGGGGCTCATTTTAGGGTCAGGTTCCCTTTAACTCTTTTACAGATTCTGCTTAGTGTCACCTCCTAGTGGACAGCAGCAAAACCCACGATCTGTGTCCCACAATTAGAGGCTAAGGCTAGGGTCACACTTGCATGTGTTTTTAAGGTTGCTTTTGCAGCCTGCGTTTTTGGGCTGCGTTTTTGCTGGTAGGTCTGGAACAGCCTAAAATCATATGCAAAAACGCAAAAATTGTACCATTTAGTGGCATGCGTTTCCGCATAGGGCCCCATGGTTAAAAAACAAAAAAAATGCATGCATTTTTTGAAAAAGCACCAATGCATCATGATGCATTTTTTTGGTGCTGATCCAAAAACGCATGCCTCTTAAACCATGCTTTTGTATTGGGGTCTATGGATGCATTTTTGCCATGCGTTTTTCACTAAAGACAAGTGTGAAAAACGCATGGAACCTGCATCCACCCCGCAAGTGTGACCCTAGCCTAAGAGAAAAGGATTTTACGATGAGTACACAAAAATCTCCTTTTTGGGTTTTTATTTATCATGTTCACTAAATGGTATAACTGACTTTGCAAATGATTCCCCAGAACAGTACGAGTTCGTAGATAGCAAACATACAGTTTTATCTTTATTTGAAATGTTTAAAAAATTCTGAAATTTTGACAAAACAAATTGTCAATGGAGCCATTTTCCAAGACCTTTAATGTTTTCATTTTTTGGGATCTCGGGCTGTGGAAAGGCTTATTTTTTGTGACATGAGCTGAGATTTTTACCTATACCATTTTGGAATAGTTATGTTTTGATTATCTCTTTTATTGCAATATTGTGGCTCTAAAAACATAATTTTGGCACACCACCCTATGTGCTCCCAAAATGCACCCTAAGTGCCCCCACACTGCCCACACTGCACCCTACATGCTCCCACACTGCACCCTACGTGCTCCCACACTGCACCCTACGTGCTCCCACACTGCACCCTACGTGCTCCCACACTGCACCCTACGTGCTCCCACACTGCACCCTACGTGCTCCCACACTGCACCCTACGTGATCCCACACTGCTTCCTGTGTGCTCCCAACGCGGCTCCCTACGTGCCCCTAGACTGCACCCTATATGCCTCCATGCTCACTTACGACTGGTATCTCAGTGCCGTGATGCAGTTCATGTGGTCACCTGAGTTCACCGCTGATGGTGGCTCAGCTGTGAACTGGGATGACCTTTCTCACGGCACCCGGGTGTCAGTCTGCTGGTCGCTGTGAATAGAGGTGTGTCTTCTGATAGCGATGTAGCAGACCTGAGCATGTCCGCCTGTGGATTTATCATAGGAGGGTTTGTTTTGGGGTTATTATAAAAGTGAACCAGGGATGTCTTTTGTTTTATTTAAATAAAAATGTTTTGTTCTCCGTGTTTGATTTTCTAATAAACAGTAAAAAAAAATTGTGGGTAGGTCTAATATTGGCCCAACATTATGAATTTCGGGCTTAGTGCCAGCTACCAATCCAAAGCTGGCATTAACCCCGTTATTACCAGCATGCCACCCCACGCCAGTGCCGCTGGAAGATTAGTGAACCGCCGCGACACTACTATATTAATGATTAAAGTGGATGAATGAGTGGCACCAACAAGACAAAGATCTTATGGGTATAATGCAATTGTGAAATGCAGAAACTGCCCTGTGCTATACATGAAAACCGGAGAACTTAGTCTTATTAGTAGCCACTAAGGATTAAGCTTGGCATCCACTTCAAGGAGTCTCCACTGCCAAGTCCTAACACTATGCCCTAAAGAAATGGTGTGATGTGGATGGATTTATATGTCCTAGGTGTAATTAAAAACGACGAATAGGTGTGTACTAGGATCTAGCAATGGTGTCCAAGTGTGGTTACCAAACTAAAAAAAAATGTGGAACATGGGAACTAAATTATAGAGTGGGAGCTCAGTCCAAATAAGCAATATATAAATAAGGTTAATGGTGGGTTTACACACACCAATTTCTGTGTCCAATATCTGAACAGATCTCTGGTTGCAGTGAAATCATGGACACATTGCTCCATTTTGTACACAGCCACAAAATGGAACTATGTGTCCATGATTTCACTGCAACCAGAGATCTGTTCAGATATTGAACACAGAAATTGGTGTGTGTAAACCCACCATAAGACTGGCATCTACCACAGGTGTAGGTGCTGGCAGAAAAAAAATATATACTTACAGATTAGTGAACCGCCGCGACACTACTATATTAATGATTAAAGTGGATGAATGAGTGGCACCAACAAGACCAAGATCTTATGGGCATAATGCAATTGTGAAATGCAGAAACTTCCCTGTGCTATACATGAAAACCGGAGAACTTAGTCTCATTAGTAGCCACTAAGGATTAAGCTTGGCATCCACTTCAAGGAGTCTCCACTGCCAAGTCCTAACCCTATGCCCTAAAGAAATGGTGTGATGTGGATGGATTTATATGTCCTAGGTGTAATTAAAAACGACGAATAGGTGTGTACTAGGATCTAGCAATGGTGTCCAAGTGTGGTTACCAAACTAAAGAAAAAATGTGGCACATGGGAACTAAATTCTATAGTGTTAGGACTTGGCAGTGGAGACTCCTTGAAGTGGATGCCAAGCTTAATCCTTAGTGGCTACTAATGAGACTAAGTTCTCCGGTTTTCATGTATAGCACAGGGCAGTTTCTGCATTTCACAATTGCATTATACCCATAAGATCTTTGTCTTGTTGGTGCCACTCATTCATCCACTTTAATCATTAATATAGTAGTGTCGCGGCGATTCACTAATCTGTAAGTATATATTTTTTTCTGCCAGCACCTACACCTGTGGTAGATGCCAGTGCCGCTGGAAGAGCCGGTTAAAGTGCCTGAAAATAGCACTACGATAAATGTGCCGTTTTAAGGTCCGGGGAAGCTGAGAATCCCAGCCCCTAGCTGCCTGGGTTCCTCCATATAGTACATGGCTGTAACAGTTGGCCACTCACTGCCTCCCAGCATCCTTTGCGGTGTTAACTCATTTGCATATTGATTTGTGACAAAATGTTTTTTTTTTTTTTTGCCCCAATTAGATTTTTTACAATTTGATCACCACATTAGAGAATTACTCACTAAAACCTTCAGAATTTACGAGAAAAAAAAAAATCTCCCTAAATTAAGTGTCGATTTTCTAAGGCTTTATATAGGGAACAGATCAGCCAGGAGATTGTGATGACTGTGAGCAACGGCAGCACATATACTAAAATGGGAACAATACAGAGAAGATCAGCATGGCTCCTGTGCAAGGCTGACATGTAAACTCGTGAAGTGTGTCAGATTTTGCCTGACTTCTCAAACCAAATGTTTTTCTCTCTTGGACACTTTGCTCACACAGCTCATATCCAATCTGTATTACAAGGAGAGTCACTCTCACAAGGAAAAATATCCAAAACTAAGAGCAGGAATGAAAATTGCAGCCTGAAACTAACATGTATTAAAATCAGTTCTTCAATGTCAAATGTGTCCATAGTCTTCAACTAGAAAATGCAATATTTTCCAGCTAAAGAACTTACTGAAAATGTATTTTTTTTTCTCTTTATAGTCACTGTCCTAGCTATATTTCACGAGCTGCAAGTAGATGTCGATCTCTACGCCCTCCTATTTGGTGAAAGTGTCCTAAACGATGCCGTGGCCATAGTGCTGTCATCGTAAGTTATTTACTTCCTTTCGTGGGTCATAAGTTTTTTTTTTTTGTTTGTTTTTAAGTGCTTGTTTTTCCACCAAAATATTGAGACTTGTCATAAAAATGTGATTAGTATATTCTGACAGCAATGTGGATATTCAGCCAGTGTCACAGCACATGGAGGTTTTGGAGAACCATGGCCCAGCTGATGAGAGGGCTCAGATGTCAACTGACCTGATTTCCTATATAATAATTGCAAAGTGGCTCATCCACTTCTGTCTGGTTGTCTGCCTATGTCACTTCTGCCCATGCCATATTTCTACACTTAAGTGATGGGTATGGAAATATGGCGCATGTTGGCAGAGCGCAGATAACTGAAATCCGCTGCACATGCTGCCACCCACCCAGTCCATGCTTCAGGCCCCGCTCCATGCTTCAGGCCCCGCTCCATGCTTCAGGCCCCGCTCCATGCTTCAGGCCCCGCTCCATGCTTCAGGCCCCGCTCCATGCTTCAGGCCCCGGTCCATGCTTCAGGCCCCGGTCCATGCTTCAGGCCCCGCTCCATGCTTCAGGCCCCGCTCCATGCTTCAGGCCCCGCTCCATGCTTCAGGCCCCGCTCCATGCTTCAGGCCCCGCTCCATGCCCCAGGCCCCGCTCCATGCCCCAGGCCCCGCTCCATGCCCCAGGCCCCGCTCCATGCCCCAGGCCCCGCTCCATGCTTCAGGCCCGCTCCATGCTTCAGGCCCGCTCCAGGCCACCTGCTGCTCACTGAAGCATTTTTGCGGAATTGACGTCCGAAAGTCAATGGCTGCAGTGAGGGGCGGAGTTAACAGTGGGCTTCACAATGGGTGTGACTGTGTGCGCTGCACCTATGTGGTGGGTGTGTTTTTGCTTTTCATTAAGTTAAGAAAAAAGCATTCTTAACTTAATGAAAAGCGAGGACACGCCCATCACATCAGGGCAGTGCGCTCGGTCAGGCCCACTGTGATTCACCCTCAGCTAACTCTGCCCCCCACCACGATTATTGACATCACCCTGCTTGATCCATGCTTCACCCACTGCTCACCGCTCACTGCACCCACTCACCCCGCAATGCCTCCGCTCACCCCCAACTGCCCCCGCTCACCCTGCAATGCCACCACTCACCCCCCCACTCACCATGCAATGACTCCACTCACTGTGCACCGCCCCCCTCGCCCCACAATGCCTTAGCTCACCCCACACTGACTCTGATCACCCCACACTGCCCCTGCTCAGCCCACATTGCCCCGATGCCCCCTCAAAAACCTTCCCACCCCACACAGCCATTGCTCACCCCCTCCTCGCGCAGACGCTGCCCGCCCCCTCCTCGCGCAGACGCTGCCCGCCCCCTCCTCGCGCTTACATACATTAGGAGAGAGGAGGGAGGGAGAGACAAGGGACAGAGGAGATACTGCCAGTGCCACAGAACCTTCCCTGATCATGATGTCCCTACCCTACTGATGCCCACTTCTAGTAGATGATAAAAGGCCACTGGTATAAAAGTCCTGTAAAACCACATTAACCTCTGCATCTTTTCAGCTATATTGAGCTGTACACTGTATGTCCTAAATGTAACATTCACATAACACATTACTTAATTTATCTGGAACTGTAATGAATTCTTAACATCTTTTTTCCAGGTCAATTGTTGCATATCAGCCGGCTGGAGACAACAGCCACACATTTGACATCACCGCCATGTTTAAGTCTGTGGGAATGTTCTTGGGCATTTTCAGCGGATCATTTGCTATGGGAGCAGCCACCGGAGTGCTCACTGCATTAATATCCTTCTGGGCTCCTCTGACACGATAAGTGTCTTACATTAAACAGTAAAGCAAACCTCCAGTAGGTACTATCCTGATAGTCTAACCCTCTCCCTTTAGGGAGTCTTCTGTGCATTATTCCACGTTCCTTAACACTTTCTACGTCACAAAGTTCACCAAGCTGCGGGAGTTCCAGCTGCTGGAGACAGGCTTGTTTTTCTTGATGTCTTGGAGCACATTCCTCCTCGCCGAAGCATGTGGATACACAGGTTCGTTGGCTCTTTTAGTTTTGCATAACTAGATCCAGCAATATCAAGATTCTTTAAATCAGATTTTCTGATCATCATAATGGGAGACCCAGACAATGGGGTTTAGGGCACTGCCCTCCGGAGGCCACACTAGGTACTACAAGAACTGTAGACACCGCCCCCTCCGCTTATAAACCCCTACCGCAGGGAACATCCTCAGTTTTAAACTTAGTGTGCTCGGAGGTACCACACGCTTTGCTTGCACTTCATTGCATTCTCACAGCTTACGTGATGGCGTATGAAGACAAGGTAAAGAAGGTCCCAGTCAGGGACCTCCGGCAGTCTCCCTGTTACCCTTCGGGGAACACGTAGGTCGAGGTACCGGAGGGCCTAGTGCCTGGGCACACTGTGTCTCCCGGTACGCTGCCGTGCTCCTTCCCATCCCCCCTGGGGGCTCTGAGAAGTGGGAGATAGGAGCCTTGCACAGCTCCGCTCCGTCCGAGGCCTCCCTAAATGGTGCTTACAGACCGGACTGGAGTCAGCTCTGTCCGAGGCCTCCCTAAATGGTGCTTACAGACCGGACTAGAGCCAGCCCAGTCCGAGGCCTCCCTAAATGGTGCTTACAGACCGGACTGGTGCTGAACCCCCGTCCGAGGCCTCCCATGATATGGTGCTTACAGACCGGACCGGCACTGAGATACTTCGGTGTCTCCGGTGTGCCTGGGGGTAGTGTCTGACGTGTTCATGACACTCAGACCGCGCGTTGCCTTAGGGTCCGCGGTTCTGGCGGTGTACCCTGTGCTGGGGTCACCCTGGCTGACCGCCCTGTGTGACACAGGGGCTGCGGCTGTGGGCTTCAGACTTTGTCTGTAAGCCAGGGTATTTATGTTTATACCTCCCGCGCTGCGGGCTCCGGCGCCTACTTTACTGTAATGGCGGCCGGGAGAGATGTGGAGCGGCCCATGTGACCTGGATGGGCGTGTGTGTGTGTGCTTCCCGCGTGTTTCGGCTCCGCCCTCTGTTTCTACAGCGGCGGCCATCTTTTCCCCTCACTTTCCTGCTGGGATCGTTGGATGCTGCTCTGCTGCACTCCAGGGGAGACCAGGTCTTCTTTCCTCGCGGAGGCCAACACACACCGCTCCCTTCACCACCGCTTGTGCAGCGGTCGGTAAGCCACCGGTTTCCGGTGTATTTTCTCCTGTTTGATATCCCCCTACCGTGGGTATGTCCTCAGGGAAGAAAGGCGCTGCTAAGGCGGCCAGTACCACACCTGTCTGTGCTACATGCAAAGGGACACTGGTGGAGGGGTCCTGCAATAATTGCGGACGTCCAGACACCCGGACTGTCACTGCTGAGTCAGCAGCTTCGGTGCTATACCCTGAGATTCAGGTGATCCCAGGGCCATGAGAAAAACAAAGCGAGATTAATGCTTCTCTGTTGTCCCAATTGTCCTCCATGTCGCAATCCCTGGAGGCACTAACAAGGAGACTGGATGCTCCAGTCACTCCTTCGAGCTACCCCCGGGTGTCTCCATCTTCCACCGTGAGACCCCTTAAGCGGGCTCGCCGTGATGATTCACCCGAGCTCCAGACCCTCTCTGAGGAGGAGCGTCACTCTGATGGTGACGAGGATGATGGGGGTTCAACCCTCGGGTCGGTGTCTGAACCAGCTGAAGGGGTGGAGGATCTGGTGTCTTCCATCAACGAGACTTTACGTCTCGGGTTACCCCCTCAGGAGACAGCCGTTCACCCGAAGGAGGTCTATCAGTGGTTACAACCTGAGGCTAGACCATGTGGTTCCTTTTTGGACCACACTAACTTTGAAAGGGTGGTTAGAGCTCCCAGGGTACACCCTGGACGGCGTTATGTCCGCAAATCCAAGGACAACCGCTTTCCCTTTTCTCAGGAGGTGCTTCAGGAGTGGTCGCAGTCCCCGAAAGTGGACGCTTCCATGACCAGGATTGCTGCACGCTCCCTTTTCTCTGCCTCTGATAGCTCCTCACTGAAGGATGCGACAGACAGACAGGTCGAACAACTCGCCAAGTCGTCTTATGAGGCTGTGGGGGCGTCATTTGCCCCGAGTTTTGCTGCGGTCTGGACTCTGCAGGCGATCACATCCTGTCTGGATGGGATTGCTGACCTGGCAGGTTTCAACTCTGAAGTCCTGGCACTTACAGAGAGGGCAAAAGCCTATGCAGATTATGCCAGGACGGCGTCCCTGGAGACGGCCACTCGCTCAGCTGTGGCTTCGGCCAATGCGATAGCGATCCGCAGATTGTTGTGGCTACGTCTATGGGACTCAGATGCCACGTCAAAGAAGATTCTACAGAATCTTCCTTTCTCTGGTGACAGGCTGTTTGGTGCCGAGCTGGACAAGTTGATCAAAGACTCTACGGAGTCCAAGATTCCACAGAACAGACCTAAGCCTAGGTATACTGTGAAAAGGAATCCTAAACAGTGGTCCTTTCGTCCCAGCTCACAGCCGTCAGCGTCTTCCGCTCGTGCGGACCGTGGGGCCAAACCCTCTCAGCAGTGGCGTCCCAAGAGTCGCCAGAAGAAGTCGGCAGGTACAACAGCTGCCGCTCCCAAACCCACCTCCGCATGACTCGCTCTCTCTTCCTGCCTCCCCACAGGTTGGGGGTCGCCTGTCTCAATTTCAAGACAAATGGCGACTCCACATCCAAGATCAGTGGGTTCGAGACGTAGTCTCAAGAGGATACAGGATAGAGCTGTCATCACAACCCACACACCGATTCCATCGGTCTGTCCCATCTCCAGAAAGGGCTCAGGCTTTTTATCTGGTGTTGGAGGGACTCCGCAGAGACGGAGTGGTGGTCCCAGTGCCCACTGGGGAGAGGTTCAGGGGTTTCTACTCCAACCTCTTTATCGTCCCGAAGAAGGACGGCTCCTTCCGCCCGGTTCTGGACCTCAAGCTGTTCAACCGCCATGTGTTGGTTCGGAAGTTCCGCATGGAATCCCTGCGCTCCGTGATCGCGGCTGTGTCGCAGGGCGACTTCCTAGCGTCCATAGACATCCGCGACGCTTACCTTCACGTGCCCATTGCACCGTCTCATCAACGATGGTTGAGATTTGCGGTGGGGGAGGAGCACTTCCAATTCGTGGCGCTGCCTTTCGGGTTGGCCTCGGCTCCCCGGGTGTTCACGAAAGTGATGGCATCAATGATGGCCTTACTGCATGCGCAGGGACACGCCGTCATTCCTTATTTGGACGACCTACTGGTCAGAGCGCCATCGGAACACCTGTGTCAGCGAAGCCTGCAGGCGACCATGCAGTCTCTGGAGCAGTTCGGGTGGCTTCTCAACATCCAGAAGTCCACCCTGGTTCCAACCCAGTCACTGACCTACCTGGGCATGGACTTCCACACGGACTCTGCTCTAGTGTCCCTACCACGAGCCAAACAACTGGCCATCCAGTCAGGAGAACGCGATCTCCTCGAATCACCTCATTCATCCCTGCGGGTATTGATGAAGCTGGTGGGACGCATGATGGCATCAATAGAGGCGGTGCCCTTCGCACAGTTTCGCCTCCGTCCTCTGCAACTGGAAATCCTCCAGAGGTGGGACAAGAGGACGTCCTCTCTGAATCAGCTGGTGGTCCTCTCCCAGCCGACCAGGGATGCTCTGCAGTGGTGGCTTCAGCCGACTCACCTGTCAAAGGGTCGATCCTTCCTGAAGCCATCGTGGTTAGTGGTGACCACCGACGCCAGCCTGAAGGGCTGGGGCGCGGTGTTCTTACACCACAGAGCTCAAGGTCTCTGGACACGTTCAGAGACGACGTTGCAGATCAACGTGCTGGAGCTCAGGGCGGTCTATCTGGCACTCCTGGCCTTTCGGGTGTTCCTATCCGGACAACCAATTCGGGTTCAGTCCGACAATGCGACGACTGTCGCCTATATAAATCACCAAGGAGGAACCAGGAGTGCACAGGCTCTAGCGGAAGTCCACCGCATTCTATCATGGGTGGAAGCCAACAACTGCTTGATTTCCGCAGTCTACATCCAAGGTGTCGAGAATTGGGAGGCAGACTATCTGAGCCGACAGGGGATGGACGCCGGAGAATGGTCTCTCCATCCGGACGTCTTCCGGGACATCTGCATCAGATGGGGGACCCCGGATGTGGATCTGATGGCCTCCCGGCTGAATCATCAGGTGCCACAATACATGGCGAGATCGTGGGACCCTCAGTCTCTGGGGGCAGATGCTCTAGTCCTGAGTTGGTCGGATTTTCACCTGCCATATGTTTTCCCGCCCCTGGCACTGATGCCCAAGGTTCTGTGGAAAATCAAAACAGAATGTCACACAGCCATTCTAGTGGCTCCGGATTGGCCGAGGAGGTCCTGGTATCCGGATCTGTGGCAACTGTCCGGCGGACACCGGTGGGCTCTTCCAGACCGCGCAGATCTTCTCGCGCAGGGCCCCTTCTTCTCGCCCCAATTCCAGGGCCCTCAGGTTGACTGCATGGCTCTTGAGGCCTGGCTCTTAACATCCAGGGGTTTCTCTCCTGCGGTGGTTTCCACCATGAACAGAGCTAGACGGCCCACGTCACGGAAGATTTACCACAGGACGTGGAAAGTCTTTTTCGCCTGGTGCTCCTCTGGGGGACATGTACCTTGGCCTTTGTCGATCCCGACCTTATTGGCTTTTTTGCAGTCAGGTTTGGAGTTGGGCCTTTCCCTCAGTTCTCTGAAGGGTCAGGTATCAGCGCTGTCTGTGTTGTTTGACAGACGCTTGGCGCTTCTCCCAAAGGTTCGTCAATTTCTCCAAGGGGTGTCTCGAGTGGTGCCGCCGTATAGGCGACCTCTGGACCCTTGGGATCTCAACATGGTCTTGGCGGCTTTGCAGAAACCACCTTTTGAGCCATTGAGAGAAGTCTCTCTTTCTTATTTATCACAGAAAGTGGTCTTTCTGGTGGCTATTACGTCCCTGAGACGGGTCTCTGAACTGGCGGCACTATCGTGCAAGTCACCCTTTCTGGTGGTTCACCAAGACAAGGTGGTGTTGCGCCCGCGGGCGGAATTCCTGCCAAAAGTGGTCTCCACTTTTCATTTGAACCAGGAGATTGTGCTCCCATCATTTTGTCCCGCTCCTGTTCATCAGATTGAGCGCGACCTCCACACTCTGGACCTCGTACGGGCTGTACGCATTTATGTGTCCAGAACTGCCTCCTTCCGGAGTTCGGACTCCTTGTTCGTACTGACGGCGGGTCGCTGTAAGGGGTCAGCGGCGTCAAAATCAACCTTGGCCAGATGGATCAAGGCACCCATTCAAGAGGCTTACCGTTCTTCTGGTTTGCCTCTTCCGGTAGGCTTGAAGGCACACTCGACACGAGCTGTCGGTGCCTCCTGGGCCTTGTGACATCGCGCCTCTGCTCTGCAGGTGTGTCAGGCGGCCACTTGGTCTAGCCTGCACACCTTCTCTAAGCACTATATGGTGCATGCCCATGCCTCTGTGGATGCAAGTTTGGGCAGGCGGGTCCTCCAGGCGGCGGTTGCCCACCTTTGAAAGGGGACCGTGTATGCAAACGTCATTTGAGGAACTTTTTCCCGCCCTGGGGTATTGCTTTAGGACATCCCCATTGTCTGGGTCTCCCATTATGATGATCAGAAAAAAGAGAATTTTGTTTACGTACCGTAAATTCTTTTTTCTTGAATCATCAATGGGATACCCAGCACCCACCCAGTGTTCCGTTGTATGTTACGGTTGACCTGTCCCCTGTTGGGGCATTTTCTCCGGGTTGTTGAACCGTCTGTTCACGGTGTCTTCCCGAGGTTTCGGGTGTGGTTTTTCTGTTGTCTCCTCGCAGCTTATGGACCAAACTGAGGATGTTCCCTGCGGTAGGGGTTTATAAGCGGAGGGGGCGGTGTCTACAGTTCTTGTAGTACCTAGTGTGGCCTCCGGAGGGCAGTGCCCTAAACCCCATTGTCTGGGTCTCCCATTGATGATTCAAGAAAAAAGAATTTACGGTACGTAAACAAAATTCTCTTTATCTTTCATTGATAAGCTCAAATGGTATGAAAGCAAAATGAGACTCATCATACCCAGCACAACCACAGCAGTACTGAAGCATCCTGACTATGACTGAATGGCTCTGTTCACCCTCCCACTTATTATTATTATTATTATTATTATTGTGCCATTTATTCAATGGCACCTTGTTTTCCATTTATCTCCATTCTCCTCTCTCTTGACTTACAACTCTGGCTTTAGAGGAGCCAGAAGAGGGCAGAGATAGATGGAAATCCAGAAGAAAGAAAGTGCACTGACCTGTTTGGCCACAACAAGGCTTCACCAAACACCTTATTAGCTTGTTTGAATAAAGAATGAATTTTGGCAAATTGGCTATGAATTTGTACTTTAAAGGTACAACTTCTATTAAGAGTATGTTCCCTACATGGTGTGAGCTTGGTTGGAACAGTCAGTTTATGCTTACAGACTCCCTTTGATGTATTTTTTGAGTAGATTGACATTAATCACTGAGAATCAAGGGATAATGGTTGTTGGCTGTAAAATCTCTTATACAAGGCTATGAATGACAAATCATACTTCTCAAAGAATACTCACTGTATCTCCTAAATGTACAGAAGCCTCCAGCATGTGGACATATTACTGCAATGTCCAAGTTTAAAGTGAAAGTGTTGTGTACTTCTGTGTGCCTTATAAACAGGTATGTAGAGAACTTGCCTCCTATAAACATCATTCTCATAGTATAGGTTTTACTGGATTCGTTGTCAAAGAAAAAAAAAAATGATTTATTGCCACTGCAGATAAGGGGGCTTTTGTGCTCCCTTTGCTTGGCGCAGGTCTTAGTTCATTGTAACGTACCCTCACTTTGTTTACTGAACACTGTCATATCTTTATTGGCAGCATTCAAGCGAGCGCTGTCTGATCTTAATCGGCATCTCTGAACCTCCAGATACTGCAGCCGTGCTCTCACAGTGTTAGTGTGCACCCTTCACTCTTTTTACTATATGCAGCTCCCGATCTGTACCATAATGCTTACAGAGAAAAGCGATGAGTGCGCACTGACACTGAGCACAGCTGAGATTATGCAATGTCTTCTCAGCATGACGTAGGATAAAAGGGGAACTGGGGTGCCTGATATGTCACCCAAGCTAGGGAGCGCTGAACTCGCCCTATCTCAGGGATACTCCTGATGGTAGAGAGGCCCTAGTCTCCATCCTTGCCTTGCTCCTGCTGATCCCTGAGCTGATTCCCACTCCCCCACCACCCAGAGCACGGAAGTAATAAAACCCACAGATAAAGACAGACAGGGGGAACCAAAACACAAGCTCTCAGCACTTACACACAGGGAGAATACAATGCGATTTGGGAGAAAAAAATACAAGTCAGAGATAAAAATACAACAATTAAATGTCCACCATACACCAAAGAACTTACAGCTGTTTCCCAGAAACTGGAACACCACAAAGCGGTATCACTGGAGCAAGCTGAAGCTATAGTCAGCTTGGGAGACTGGGCTCTACCATATTTAAAGTGTGGAGAAGGCTATGATAGGACAGAAGCAACCTGAAACACCAGCATCACATTAACAGCCATCAGGAAGGTAACTCCTGTAAACTGATGACCAGTGAGCACAAAACAGTCGACACCCAAACCCAGGCTGAGCAAAATCAGACACCACAGTGTGAACAAGAGTCAGAAAATGGCAAAACACCAAATGGGTGCAGAGCGGAACACTGCATGACATGTCTGCTGAAATGTAAAGTCGCTGATTGAGATCAGGGAGCGCTCGCTTCAGTCCTGTTAATCAAGATTTGATAACATGCTCTGAATGAAGAGTAAGGGGGCATGACTGTGAACTGAGCCAATGGGTACAAAATGGTGCACCAAAGCCCCCAAGCCCCCCTTTTTTTTCATACAAATGTTTTTGTTTTTTTTTTTGCTTTTCTGATCACTAAACTACTAAGACCTTTACTACAGGCATACCAGATAGTGACTAAGCCCACTTCATTCCTGTGAAAATGGTTTAATTGGCTTTTGGCGGGTTATAGACTCATGATAACTGTTGTCAGCTGTCTCTCCCAACTCGGCCATACCCAGGAACACTGCAATGAGAGGATTATCTCCTCGACAAAAATTGGATTCCATCTGACTGATTCATTTATTATTTCTTTTGCATTGCTTTTATAGCGCCATAATGTTCCTTACCATTTTATAGACATCATCATCACAGTCCACATTGGGACTCACAATCTACATTTCCTATCAGTATGAGTTTGGGGTTTGGGAAGAGGCTGGGGAACGTGTTGGAAACCCACACAAACACAGGGAAAACATACAACTCCTTTCAGATGTTGTCCTTGATGGGATTTCCAAAGTAACAGTGGTAACCACTAAGCTACCGCACTGCCCCTATTCCTTATGTTTCCTGGCATTATCTGCTTTGGGGCTCCCATACACAGTAGATGGCCGGCTAATATCAGAGAGTTTGGTCAGATTTATCTAATGTGTATTAGTGCCTTAGTTTACCCACTTACTTATTAGCAGATATTTTACAGCAATTACGTAGTTAACGCCCAAAGATTTAGTGTGACTTCTGTAAAAGAGAAGGTTTAGAGGTAATTCTCACAAATAAATGATTATTATTCTTTCTAACTGTGGAATCCATAAGATAAGGGTAGCGGTGTATTAATGACTGACGCTTCATGCTTAATGGAAATTGTGATTTATTGCAGGGGTTGTTGCAGTGCTGTTTTGTGGCATTACTCAGGCGCACTACACCTACAATAATCTCTCAACAGAGTCCCAAATCCGCACAAAACAGGTAATCCATTATTTTATAACTTCACGTCATGTAGGACATTACATGTAGTTACAGTCTGCAGCATAGTGACCATGTACCGTAATAGTCAGGAAAATGCATCAATCTTAATAGAAAACTGAGTGTTTAACATGCCCATTACATACCAAAAGGTACAAAAAAAAATGTTCAAACCAGTTAATTTGTAATAGTGTTTAATTTATTAAAGTTGAGTTAACAAAATTTTTCAGCTTTATTCTTATTTGCACAAGAAAAGGCTAGAAACAATGGGATGATACTGAATGTGAGAAGCCACAGATTAGATATTAGAAAAAACTTTTTGACAGTGAGGGTGATCAATGAGTGGAACAGGCGACCACGAGAGGCGGTGAGTTCTCCTTCAATGGAAGTCATCACACAGAGGCTGGACAGGCATCTCTTGGATAATTTGGTGAATCCTGCTTTGAGCAGGGATTGGACCAGATGACCCAGGAGGTCCCTTCCAACTCTACCATTCTGGGAGTCTGTGATTGATTTATAACTTTAAGGGGTCCACGCACTCAAATAATGACACGTTTTGGACAGATTTGGCCACAGACCTGTCACTTATAAAGTCCTGTGTTCTGTACAGCGACTATTCAGCAATTCTCCTTATGAATACTGTTCTGTCATCTAACAATAGACATTGGGGCTTTGTCAGTCCTATGGACAGTATTGTAGATTGAGCTCTGCTATGTATCTTACCTTCAGGCTGGTTTTAGGACAGGTACATTAAGATGGCAGCACTAATGTCACATCTCCTTTTTTAGCTTAGGATTACATTAGGAATATGGTATTCTTGTTCCTCAATAATCTCTTTCTCTGGTTTCTTCTTTCAGCTGTTTGAGCTTTTGAATTTTTTGGCAGAAAACTTCATCTTCTCCTACATGGGGCTGACTCTGTTCACGTTCCAGAATCACGTCTTCAAGCCCACATTTATTTTTGGAGCTTTTGTATCCTTTCTTTAACTATATAGAGTAATGTACAACATTTTTTTGAGAAGCTTTGGAAAAAATTGTGGTAACGTAACAATGGTTACAAAGATAGAAATGTCAATAGTTTATTTTTCTGTGAATACAAATAAAGTGAATGAACGAAAGAAAAAGCTAAATCACATCGGTATTTGATGTGACTGCCCCGTAGCATTCATCAATTCTTCTAGGTATACTTGTAGACAGATTTTGAAGGAATTCAACAGAGACGTTGTTCCAAACATTTTGGAGAACTTTCCACAGATCTTCTGTGTATGAGGCTTGTGCATATCCTTCTGTCTCTTCATGTAATCCAGACAGACTGGCTGCTGATCAGATCAGGGCTCTGTGGTGCCATACAATCACTTCCAGGACTCCTTGCTCTTCTGTACACTGAAGGTAGCTCTTGGCTGTATTGTTGGGGTCCTTTCAGTATCTTTATACACATGATATAGTCCAAACAATTAATCAGATGCACACTCCTATGATTTTAGAATGCAAAATTAAATTATATTGGTGAGAAATAGCAACTTTTGTAGTTAATGCTTTTCAGTCAAGATAAAGACCTTGATCGCAATAGTTGTAAGTTTATGGTAGAAATAGTCAAATAGGAGTCGTAGTCCTACATGGTAAAGATGATGGTGTCGACCACAGCTCGGGAGAGCCGGTCTTCCATGAGGCTTATTTATGACCACACTTCAGTGGTAATTTTCATCGAAGACGACATCCACTGGACTCTGTTTTCCAGATATTTCTTTACCCACTCAAACCGTCATCTTTACCACATAGGAGTCCAGTTGGATGTTGTCTTTGATAAAAATTACCACTGAAGTGTGGTCATATATAAGCCTCATGGAAGGCCGGCTCTCTCGTCTTGAGCTGTGGTCGACACCTTCATCTTTACCATGTATTACTACAACTCCTATTTGACTATTTGTTCCATAAACTTACAACTATTGTGATCAAGGTATTTATCTTGGCTGAAACGCATTGACTAAGACAGTTGCTATTTCTCACTAATAAAATCTAATTTTGCATTCTAAAATCATAAGGAGTGTGCATCTGATTAATTTTTGGACTATAGCTTTCAGACCCTAAACCAATCGCCTCACCAAGAGTTTATATAGAGATACCCAAGCTTCAACTGGCAGGACTCCCAAACACGGCCAGTAAAAATGGAACCCTGCGTGATGGTCTCAAAGTGAGAAACATAAAGAAATAGAAGTAATTTTACTGCGCTGAATACCTGAGTCCTAAGAAGTCTAAAGGGAAAAAAGGGGGAAAAATGAGATGAACTAATAAGAGTAAAAGACCTACAGGGTCAAACTATATAAGAAAAATAGTGCTTTACCTGATGTAGGTGATACTGCTGTAATGCCGATTTTGGATAGTCACTAATGAATAGTTACCGTATTTTTCGCTTTATAAGACGCACCGGATTATAAGACGCACCCAGATTTTAGAGGTGGAAAATAGGGAAAAAAATATTTGTAGCAAAAAATGACTTTGATATGACACTCAGGCCCTGCGACCAGTCAGTGTTGGCGTCTGTTTCGTTCGGATGCAGGTGCAGCATGTGAGCAACACCAATGACTTCTGCTCCAGTGTCTGTTGGCGGGGAGACAGACGCCATCACTGACTGGTCAGAGGGCTGAGTCTCATATCAATATCACATGGGACATGACTATGCAACTTCTGATAACGTTGGAACTGCTGCAGAATCAGGGGTATGGGTGCGTGCACACGATGAGTATACGCAGCCTTTTGGACGCAGCGTCTTGCTGCTGTGTCCAAAATGCTGCGTAGTACAGTACAAGCATAGTGGATGGCATTTGTAGAAATCCCATACTCACTATGCTTCATCCGACCGCAGCATTCTGACAGCTGCGGTGTGGGTTGCCGGCAGTCCGCTCCTTCTCAGCATGTTCATTTCATGCTGTGGAGTTGGAAGCGGCTCCCATCGCGGGACTGCAGGGAGAAGCCGCCCTGCACCCGCCGCACATGGTGAGTACAGGGCAGCTGCGGTCTCCCTGCCTCCACATGTGGCTTCACTTATGTCCGGAGGAGCTGCGTCCAACACACAGCTACTCCCGACTGTGAGCGCACACCCTTAGTATGGTCTTCATTACTTTTACAAGGGCCAACAAGATGAATGAGATGGGATTTGTTCATGTAGTAGCAATCCCTTTAAGAACTATCACTCCCAGCATGTACTGTAGATCCTATAGAGGGAGGGCCAGGGAGGGGGGCTGTACACTGTGCTGAAATATGATGCTCTAGCCCTGTCTCCTAATTACAAGTCACCACAGAGCTTGACCTGTATGCAGGGCCAGGGGAGCTGTACACTGCCGTTATATGCAGGCTCCAGCCCTGCTCTCCATACACTGAAGCTCCTGAACTGCAGACCGAGCTTCCTGCATTTCTGCTTGGTGTCAGGGCTCAGCAGGACACATTACACTGAGCAGAGGGAGTGAGGCAGGACACTGACAAACAAGGTACCTGCTGTGATAAAGTGCCGATCTCCCTGCTCTGCCCCTGTCTTCATGGCAGTGAATCAGCACAAAGCTCAGTGCTGATTCACTTGCCACAGCTGCACCCAGCTCCTCTGTTCTCACTATCTGCAGCACACAATGTCCCCAGCAGCTGCAGGAGCGACCATGTGTGCAGGCTAAGCAGCTTCTCCTGCTCCCCGTGCTCTCACCTCTCATGCTGTCTTCAGTGCAGAGAGGTGGGTGGGGACTGGGAGCAGTGAAGTGAATATTTAAGTAGATAATGAGCCGGGGACACGTGGTGCTCCTGCCACCTGATTCTTCAGCAGGGACCATTCCCTGCCACTTCTGTCCCCACTTCACTGCTGACTCCCCCTCCCCAGCAACTGAGGATGCTAGAATGTTATATTCCTTTTATAAGACGCACCCCCACTTTCCTCCAAAACTTGGAGGAAAAAAAGTGCGTCTTATAAAAGGAAAAATACGGTATTCCCCATTTACCTGATGGTTGAGAAAAGATAAATTGTAACTTATTTGGTCCACCCCACAAGAAAACTGACCAGTAACGATAGGCCTGATACCTGTAGTTGTCTTGTATGTTGAAGATACACTCTTTACCGTAGGTTAATACCGGCAATATAGATGTTATCAATGTAATATCCGGCAACTGCAAGGCTAAATGCACCCTTTAATGAGAGCATTACTGTGTTGGTGGCTATATGGATGTAGTAAGTTAATTTTTACACTTGCTTCAGTACTTGTTACTGTTTGTTTGTGTGGCCCCTTCTGTATGTAGAATGTAGCATTCATATGGATGGTACCTATAGATTTTTGCAGTTCCAAACAGAACAGTGGATTAAAGAAATGCTGCACCTAGTTGGTGTCATAATCAAATGTGCATTGGCATGAATGATAACAAGCAGCACTTCATGCTGGTGACTCTTACATGTAGACTCTTATGCTGTGGCAGGCTATATGTCTTGTGGTCTTGGCGCCCAGGGTAAGAGGGTCCTGCGGGACACGCTGAAAAACTGCTGCAGTGGTCTCCAGTTGCTCCATCCGGAAGCGAGACTGGAGAAATGAGCAATCGCGGGATTTTGGCTGAGACTGTGACGTCACGAGATCTCAGTGCTGGGGCTACGGGTGCCCGTACTAGGCAAAAAGATACTGATGTGCCGAAAGCCAGGAATGCGGGCTTTCTTCATTAGGGAAATCCTTCTGTCTCTTCATGAAATCCAGACAGACTGGCTGCTGATCAGATCAGGGCTCTGTGGTGTCATACAATCACTTCCAGGACTCCTTGCTCTTCTTTACACTGAAGGTAGCTCTTGGCTGTATTGTTGGGGTCCTTTCAATATCTTTATACACATGATATAGTCCAAAAAATTAATCAGATGCACACTCCTTATGATTTTAGAATGCAAAATTACATTTTATTAGTGAGAAATAGCCACTTTTGTAGTTAACGTGTTTCAGTCAAGATGAAGACCTCGATGACAATAACTGCAAGTTTATGGTAGAAATAGTCAAATAGGAGTTGTAGTCCTATGTGGTAAAGATGACGGTTTGAGTGGGTAAAGATGGATCTGGAAAACAGAGTCCAGTGGATGTTGTCTTTGATGAAAATTACCACTGAAGTGTGGTCATATATAAGGCTCATGGAAGACCGGCTCTCCCGAGCTGTGGTCGACACCATCATCTTTACCATGTAGGACTACGACTCCTATTTGACTTATTTCTTCCATAAACTTACAACTATTGTGATCAAGGTCTTTATTTTGGCTGAAACGCATTAACTACGATAGATGCTATTTCTCACTAATAACATCTCATTTTGCATTCTAAAATCATAAGGAGTGTGCATCTGATTAATTTTTTGGGCTATAGCTTTGGGATCCTAAACCAATCGCCTCACCTGCGCCCCCACAATTCAATGCATCTTTGTCCACACCAATCACTTAAATAGTTTTTATACACATCATAGGCAGAGGTGGCTTCCATTTGGATGTGACCCCTGTTATATGATAGATTGAATTTGCAGTGGTGTTAGTAAAATGCCGCTCCACATCATCATCTTGGCAGTTGGGCACTGGACTCTGCAGGAGCTTATTATAAAGCCAAGTCTACCAGGAAAACCCTGTAAAGATGTAATTAATTTAGCATCTCTCAGGAGTAGCTTTCCTTCTGATTTTGAAGGCCGTGTTCGCTCACACGATGCTTATTTGCCATGAATTTGCCCAGTTTCAACATCATATGATAGCAGCTAATTTTATCTCAATCCACATGTTTACAGAAACTATGTATGAAGATTGCCAGGCCCAGATTTTATAATCTGCAATTTGTTATTTCTGTAGAATTAATTGTGGATTTCACATTTTGTTAAGCAAAAGGTGAAATCTGGGGCAAATCTGCAACAAGAGAAGCAGCAGAAAATTCTACTATGTGTTGTGTTCCTCCTGAGCTTGTGGTTGTACACGGTGTAAATCATGGAGGGAGACAGGCAAGAAAATGTGTCAGTCCCTAGTAATGACTCTGTTAATTATTTTCCATAGGAAGTGTATTTCTTTTAATTGTTATGCCCAAAGCAACACTTTAATAATCTTTACACTCCAGCTCCAGTTTCCTTAATGTTTACCATACAGATTGCCGTCTTTCTTGGAAGAGCTGCTAATATTTATCCACTTTCCTTTTTACTGAACCTGGGCCGAAGAAACAAGATCAGTCCTAACTTCCAGCACATGATGATGTTTGCAGGTATTGAGAGCTCTCTAGACCAAACTCTAGACCAACGGCTACAGGAACACATAAGGGCATGTGCACACGTGTAGGATTTGGGCAGACATTTCTGCACCATTTCTACATTTCTTGGCAGCAAAAATGCAACTGCAAAAAAGGTTAGTTTTTTGCCCCGTTTTCAGTGCGTTTTTGCTGTTTGTTGTTGGTGCAGGTTTTTCCATTCATTGGAAATGGTAAGTTCTGCAGAAAAATCTCATCCAATCGCTGCAGAGAAAATCCACAGTTGCGGGAGGTGCTATAGATTTCAATGTCATGTGCACTCAAGCTACAGATTTAACCATTTTTATTTCCGGATTTCACAGCAATTATGAGCTGTGTGTATTCCTGTCCCACTCCCCCATACTAAAGAGATATCGGCTCGTCTGAGCTTTCATGTGTATTCAGTGGGGAGAGTTGGGATAGCAGAGAATGGACACCTTTAAGGTGGGGTCACACGTGGCGATTTCGCCCGCGACATCGCCGAAAAGTGACGTCACAGCGATGTCGCGGGCGATATTGCAAGTGCGTCGCGCTGTGTGACAGCGCGACGCAACTGCAAATTATCGCTGGTCGCAGGTTGACAGGTTTATGAACATGTTCATAAACCTGTGAACCTGTGACCAGCGATTAGGCTGGATCGCGCCGTCTGACACTGTTGGCGGCGCGATCCAGCCTATATCGCAATGTTGCTGAGGATCGCTCGCTGGGCTGAGACCAGCCCAGCGAGCAACGGCTCCGCCCACATCGCCGCCGCGGTCACCGGCAACGTCGTGCCGTGTGACAGCTGGCCTGCGATGTCGGAAGCGAGCGTGCACCTGCACATCGCTTCCGACATCGCAGGCCAGAATCGCCACGTGTGACCCCACCTTTAGTGGTGGCTTATCTCCTCTGACAATAAACGAATCAGATTGAATTTCTGACTACTCGATCCAACATCATCTGTTAAGGAAGAGTAGGAAGGCCCCATAGAATCAGACAGATGACTGGTCCTATCGATATCTGTACGTTCAGCTAAATTTACACACTGCCTGCTGACATCGCGACTCTTTTCCTGTAAAGGCGGACATTCCTTTTTTTTTGCCTAAGGCTGGGTTTACATTGCGTTTAGCATTGCGTCTGGACGTTGCTCGCCGCGTTCAGCTGTGTGCTTGCAAAAACGCAAATTTTCAAACGCAGGCACTTTTGGCATTACATTTGCCAATAGAAGTCTATGGATGCTTTCAGCTACGGTTTCATAGAATTAATACAGCTGTAAAACACATGCGTCCAGACGCAATGGTAAACGCAATGTGAGCCTAGCCTGGTACCCAAAACCTCTGTTTCACAAGAAGATACTTGGCTTATAAAAGTTCTAGTCAAATCTGTTAGACAATTTCCTTTTACATATATTGCAATCCAGGATCCCAGAATAGAAAACATTATATTATAATTTATAACATATATTAAAATAATTATAAAGAAGTATAAGTTGCATAATGTCCCTCAAGTGGTGGAACAGAAGCACGGATACACTACTACCTAAGAAGGCATTATATTAACACTAAAATGAATTACATATTTTTTGCTTTTTCTCCCTATCTTCAGGTTTACGTGGAGCAATGGCTTTTGCCTTGGCTATTCGCGACACTGCCACCTATGCCAGACAGATGATGTTCACCACCACCCTCCTCATAGTGTTTTTCACTGTGTGGGTATTTGGAGGAGGCACTACACCAATGCTCTCATGTTTACATATCAGGTACAGAGCTGTCATTTCCTTCCAGCAAAACTTTGTATACTTCCAGGCATCTTAGTTCAAGGTTTTAACAAAGTAGTCCCCTAGATAAGCCTACATCAGCAGGGGGAAAGTAATTCAAGTCTCCCATCACCAAGTGTGTCCTGTATTGGAATGACATCACATTCACACATCATTTTGATATGGGACAAACTCTGGAGGAGGCTTGAATTACTGCAGCCTTTTACTTCCTCCCTGATGATATAAGAAAAGCCTTACCCAAATCAGGGTTTACTCCTGGCACTGTCATCAGTCACAATCAGCTAATGGAAGGGGCCATGAAGCAGGTCTTGTGTCCCATTCCCAGTTTTTCAGGCACAACGCTGTACATTTTGTGTCTTTCTGTTATTGCAACTCAGTCCCATTGAATATCGGGTGTCGGACACCCACCGATCAGATATTGATGTCCTGTACTAGGGATAGAAATTCATTCTTAAAACCCCTTTATGTCTCATAACTACAAGATGCTATTGCATGACTGCAGAGGATATACAAAACATAATTTAGCTTATTGCAGTTATAGGATTTCATCACGTATATGCCAGGAATGTGAAATTAAAAATGGCAGGTGAATAATTATTTCATATTTCATAAAATACATTTGTATCACAGGAGGCCTCTTGCTGCCATAGCAGATGAGATAATGGTGGAAATAAGGCCCAGGTCCGCTGTTTCTTTTCTTTGCCAAATTAATATTAGTTCCTAATAGGTATTTAAATGCAACAGTGTTGTTATACATATTTGCACAAATCTATTTTCTAGATGGCAGCCTTTTCTCTACTTGCATTTTCATATTGACCACTAGATGTCACTCCTTTTACTTGCAAATCCTATCTATTCCAGCTAAAAGTTCAGCAGAGATTAAATCCCCTGCTCTGTTCCAGATAGTGGTCTGAAGCCTCAGTCTGCAGACCCCGTGTGCTGCACCATAAAGGCTTGCTTTCTGCCCATCCAGGTTGCTAATAAAGACTGTAGAGAAGGGCAGACATTTGTTATAATATCTTATATTTCAGCCTATAATGTGTCAGATGTTACTATCTGCTGATTGCACTCATTGTACCATGCATTACTCTCATTTCCAGGGTGGACGTGGATGCCGACCTCGACCAAGTGGTAAATAATATTTTTGTCAAGTCGTATTCGTTTTTTTTGGGTGGGTTTCTATGATGGGGAAGTTATTATTTTTTCACTATGACGTGTTATAATATTAGGGTGAAAGAGGCCTCACTTTTTATATTCGGTCAAAACCACAAATGGGTAAAAAAAGAAGCTCCCAGTTTCTCTGGCTCTGTGCTCTCCTTTATGATTAAAGTTCACACAAGCAAAGTTGATTTTAATTAATAGATCTTGGAATAATAATAATCTTCACAATTGGATGTGATTAAAGAAATGTTCCTGTGCTGAGATAATCCTATATATGTGTCCCTGCTATGTACTGTGTAATGGATGTGTCTGACCGTACAGGGACATGGTCTGATCATACCACATCTCCTGTGCTGAGATAATCTTATATATGTGTCCCTGCTATGCACTGTGTAATGGATTTGTCTGACCATACAGGGAAATGGTCTGATCATACCACATCTCATATGCTGAGATAATCTTATATATGTGTCTCTGCTATGCACTGTGTAATGGATTTGTCTGACCGTACAGAGACATGGTCTGATCATACCACATCTCATATGCTGAGATAATCTTATATACAGTATGTGTCCCTGCTATGTACTGTGTAATGGATGTGTCTGACCGTACAGGGACATGGTCTGATCATACCACATCTCCTGTGCTGAGATCTTATATATGTGTCCCTGCTATGTACTGTGCAATGGATATGTCTGACCGTTCAGGGACATGGTCTGATCATACAACATCTCCTGTGCTGAGATAATCTTATAAAGGTGTCCCTGCTATGTACTGTGTAATTGATGTGTCTGACCATACAGGGACATGGTCTGATCATACCACATCTCCTGTGCTGAGATAATCTTATATACAGTATGTGTCCCTGCTATGTTCTGTGTAATGGATGTGTCTGATTGTACAAAGAGACCCTTTTTTGGGATAGTGTGTAAACTTGGGAATAACCTTTCAAAGGAAGTTTTCTTATGGGAAATATTCCTTTGATAGCACTATCATTTTTGAAAGGCAGAATGAAGCCTACTGTGCCATATTTACTGCTAAAGTCAGAAAAGTATGGTTCAAGCACAAATACAATATGCCTTATCCTCTCCTAACAGATAATATTGAAAGGTCATCATATACGTAGGATAGTCGGCCAGTTCTGCAGGAATCTGTGGGTTTAGCTGGCATTAGCTTAATGTGCAGGGGGCCATTAGCTCTCTGACCCACATCCTTAGGCTGCTGTACAATAATCACAGCAATACATCTCCTGCCCAATATTGCCACAAACAAGTCTGGAAAAATTCTGAGAGGTTTTGGTTAATGGGGTTTTTTTTCAGTAAAGTTTCTCAGAATTAAATACAGTATTGTGAAAAAGTGTTTGCCCCTCCCTGATTTCTTATTATTTTCTGATCATCATAATGGGAGACCCAGACAATGGGGTTTAGGGCACTGCCCTCCGGAGGCCACACTAGGTACTACAAGTTTGTAGTCACCGCCCACTCCGCTTATAAACCCCTACCGCAGGAGATATCCTCAGTTTTAAACTTAGTGTGCTCGGAGGATCACACGCTTTGCCTGCACTTCACAGCATTCTCACAGCTTACGTGATGGCGTATGAAGACAAGGTAAAAAGGTCCCGGTCGGGGACCTCCGGCAGTCTCCCTGCTCACCTTTAAGGAACACGCAGGTCGAGGTACCGGAGGGCCTAGAGCCTGGGCACATGGTGTTCTCCCGGTACGCTGCTGCACTCCTTCCCATCCCCCCTGGGGGCTCTGGAAAGTGGGAGACAGGAGCCTCGCACAGCTCCGCTCCGTCCGAGGCCTCCCTAAATGGTGCTCACAGACCGGACTGGAGCCAGCCCAGTCCGAGGCCTCCCTAAATGGTGCTCACAGACCGGACTGGTGCTGAACCCCCGTCCGAGGCCTCCCTTAATGGTGCTTACAGACCGGACCGGCACTGAGATACCCTGTGTGTCTCCGGTGTGCCTGGGGGTAGTGTCTGGACCTGATGTGTCCTGACACTCAGACCGCGCGCGCAACCCTCGGGTCCGCGGTTCTGGCGGTGTGCCCTGTGCTGGGGTCACCCTGGCTGACCGCCCTGTGGTTTTCATAGGGGCTGCGGCTGTGGGCTTCAGACTTTTGTCTGCAGCCCGGGTATTGTGTTTATACCTCCCGCGCTGCGGGCTCCGGCACCGGCGTTACTGTCATGGCTGCCTGGAGAGATGGAGAGCCCATGTGATGAGGTAATCGATGGGCGTGTGCGTGTGCTTCCCGCGTGTTTTGGCTCCGCCCTCCGCTTGTCCGGCGGCGGCCATCTTTCTCTCACTTCCCGGCTGGGATCTGATGATAGTGCACTGCTGCACTCACGGAGAGGCATTACCCTCGCGGAGGCCACACACACATCGCTCCTTTCCCAACCGCATTACCGCGGTCGGTAAGCCACCGGTGTACCGGTGTTTTTTCCTGTTTGGCTTATTTTCCCCTACTGTGGGTATGTCCTCAGGAAGGAAAAGCGCTGCTAAGGCGGCCAGTACCATCCCTGTCTGTGCTACATGCAACGGGACACTGGTTGGGGGGTCCTGCAATAATTGCGGACGCCCAGAAGCCCGGACTGACACTGCTGAGTCATCAGCCCCGGTGCTGTACCCTGAGGTTCAGGTGATCCCAGGGCCATGGGAAAAACAGAATAAGATCAATGAATCTATGTTGTCCCAATTGTCCTCCATGTCGCAATCCCTGGAGGCACTAACTAGGAGACTGGAACATCCAGCGGCTCCTTCAAGCTACCCCCGGGTGTCTCCTTCTTCCTCTGTGAGACCCCTTAAGCGGGCTCGCCGGGACGATTCACCCGAACTCCAGACCCTCTCTGAGGAGGAGCGTCACTCTGAGGGTGACGAGGAGGATGGGGGTTCATTCCTCGGGTCTGTGTCATAACCACCAGAAGGGGTGGAGGATCTGGTGTCCTCCATCAACGAGACTTTACGTCTCGTGGCACCCCCTGAGGAGGTTGAGGTTCACCCGAAGGAGGCCTATCAATGGTTACAACCGGAGGCTAGACCATGTGGCTCCTTTATGGACCACACTAATTTTGGAAGGGTGGTTAGAGCACCCAGGGTTCATCCTGGGCGGCGTTATGTCCGCAAAACTAAGGACACTCGCTTCCCCTTCCCCCAGGAGGTGCTTCAGGAGTGGTCGCAGTCCCCGAAGGTGGATGCTTCCATGACCAGGATTGCTGCACGCTCCCTTTTCTCTGCCTCTGATAGCTCCTCATTGAAGGACGTGACAGACAGACAGGTCGAGCAACTCGCCAAGTCGTCTTATGAGGCTGTAGGGGCTTCATTCGCCCCTAATTTTGCTGCGGTCTGGACCTTGCAGGCGATCTCCACCTGCTTGGATGGTATCGCTGAACTGGCAGGGTCCAGTTCGGAGGTCCTGGCACTTACCGATAGGGCGAGAGCCTATGCGGATTACGCCAGGACGGCAACCTTGGAGACTGCCACTCGCTCTGCTGTGGCCTCTGCCAATGCTATTGCGATCCGCAGATTGTTGTGGCTGCGTCTATGGGACTCAGATGCCACGTCTAAGAAGATTTTGCAAAATCTTCCATTCTCTGGTGACAGGCTTTTTGGTACCGAGCTGGACAAGCTGATCAAGGATTCTGCGGAGTCTAAGATACCACAGAACAAACCTAAGCCACGGTATACTGTGAAAAGGAACCCTAAACAGTGGTCCTTTCGTTCCAACTCCCAGTCATCAACGTTGTCGGCTCGCGCGGACCGAGGGGGCAAGCCCTCTACTCAGTGGCGCCCCAAGGGTCGTCAAAAGAAACCGACGGGGGCAGCAGCTGCCACCCCCAAACCCGCTTCCACATGACTCGCTCTCTCGTCCTGCCTCCCCACAGGTGGGGGGCCGCCTGTCCCGATTTCAGGACAGATGGCTGCTCCACGTTCAAGATCAGTGGGTCAGAGACGTTGTCTCGCGAGGTTACAGGATAGAGTTGACGTCGCGGCCGACACACCGATTCCATCGGTCTGTTCCATCTCCAGACAAGGCTCAGGCCTTTTATCTGGTGTTGGAGGGACTCCGCAGAGACGGAGTAGTAGTTCCAGTGCCTTCGGGGGAGAGGTTCAGGGTTTTTACTCCAACCTCTTTATCGTCCCGAAGAAGGACGGCTCCTTCCGCCCGGTTCTGGACCTCAAGTTATTCAACCGTTGGTTCGGAAGTTCCGCATGGAATCCCTGCGCTCCGTGATCGCGGCTGTGTCGCAGGGAGACTTCCTGGCGTCCATAGATATACGAGACGCTTACCTTCACGTCCCCATTGCACCGGCTCATCAACGCTGGTTACGCTTCGCAGTGGGCAACGAACATTTCCAGTTCGTGGCGCTGCCCTTCGGGTTAGCCTCGGCACCACGGGTGTTTACGAAAGTGATGGCTTCTATGATGGCACTCCTGCATGCGCAGGGACACGCCGTCATACCCTATCTAGACGACCTGCTGGTCAGGGCGCCATCGGAACACCTTTGTCGGAAAAGCCTGGAGGTAACCATACAGTCTCTGGAAAGGTTTGGGTGGCTTCTCAATATCCAGAAATCCACTCTGATACCGACCCAGTCACTGACGTATCTGGGCATGGACTTCCACACGGACTCTGCTCTGGTGTCCCTGCCGCGAGCCAAACAGTTGGCCATCCAATCAGGAGTACGCGATCTTCTCCTGTCACCGCACTCATCCCTGCGGGTTTTGATGAAGCTGGTGGGGCGCATGGTGGCAGCAATAGAGGCGGTGCCGTTCGCACAGTTTCGCCTCCGTCCTCTGCAGCTGGAAATTCTCCACAGGTGGGACAAGAGGACGTCCTCTCTGAATCGGCTGGTGGTTCTTTCCCAACCGACCAGGGATTCCCTGCAGTGGTGGCTCCAGCCAAGTCACCTGTCGCGGGGCCGGTCCTTCCTCAAACCGTCATGGTTAGTGGTGACCACCGACGCCAGTCTGAAGGGCTGGGGTGCGGTGTTCTTACACCACAGGGCTCAAGGCCTCTGGACACAGTCGGAGTCGACGTTGCAAATCAACGTGCTGGAGATCAGGGCGGTCTATCTAGCACTCCTGGCTTTTCAGGTGTTCCTGTCAGGACAGCCCATTCGGGTTCAGTCCGACAATGCGACGGCCGTCGCCTATATAAACCATCAGGGAGGAACCAGGAGTGCACAGGCCTTAGCAGAAGTCCACCGCATTCTATCCTGGGTGGAAGACAACAACTGCCTGATATCCGCAGTTTACATCCCAGGTGTCGAGAATTGGGAGGCCGATTACCTGAGCCGACAGGGGATGGACGCCGGAGAGTGGTCTCTTCATCCGGACGTCTTCCGGGACATCTGCTGCAGATGGGGCACCCCGGACGTGGATCTGATGGCCTCGCGGCTGAATCATCAGGTGCCACAATACATGGCGAGATCGTGGGACCCTCAGTCTCTGGGGGCAGATGCCCTGATCCTGCGTTGGTCCAGCTTCCAGCTACCATATGTGTTCCCGCCTCTAGCTCTGATTCCCAAGGTTCTGTGGAAAATCAAGACGGAATGCCGCACAGCCATTCTAGTGGCTCCGGATTGGCCCAGGAGGTCCTGGTACCCGGATCTGTGGCAACTGTCAGGCGGGAACCGGTGGGCTCTTCCGGAACGCGCAGATCTTCTCGCGCAAGGCCCCTTCTTCCACCTCAATTCCAGGGCCCTCAGGTTGACTGCATGGCTCTTGAGGCCTGGCTTCTGACGTCCAGGGGGTTCTCTCCTACTGTGGTTGCCACTATGAATCGAGCTAGAAAACCCGTATCAAGAAAGATATACCACAGAACGTGGAAAATCTTTTTCACATGGTGCGCCTCTAGTGGACGGTCACCTTGGCCCTGGTCGATCCAGACTCTGTTGGCTTTTTTGCAATCGGGTTTGGAGTTGGGCCTATCCCTCAGTTCCCTGAAGGGTCAGGTATCAGCGCTGTCTGTACTGTTTGACAGACGCTTGGCACTCCTCCCAAAGGTACGTCAATTTCTGCAGGGGGTGTCTCGGGTGGTCCCGCCGTATAGGCGACCGCTGGACCCTTGGGACCTCAACATGGTTCTGGCGGCCTTACAGAAACCGCCTTTTGAGCCACTGAGAGAAGTTTCCCTCTCTTATCTGTCGCAGAAAGTGGTCTTTCTGGTGGCAATAACGTCTCTAAGACGGGTCTCAGAATTGGCGGCACTATCGTGTAAGTCACCCTTCCTGGTGGTTCACCAAGACAAGGTGGTGTTACGCCCGCGGGCAGAATTCTTGCCAAAGGTGGTTTCCACTTTTCACTTGAACCAAGAGATTGTTCTCCCATCATTTTGTCCCGCTCCCGTTCACCAGGTTGAGCGCGACCTCCACACTCTGGATCTCGTGAGGGCTGTACGCATTTATGTGTCCAGGACTGCCTCCTTCCGGAGTTCGGACTCCTTGTTCGTACTTACGGCAGGTCGCTGTAAGGGGTCCGCGGCGTCAAAATCAACCTTGGCCAGATGGATCAAGGCACCCATTCAAGAGGCCTACCGTTCTTCTGGTTTGCCTCTCCCGGTGGGTTTGAAGGCGCACTCGACCAGAGCCGTCGGTGCCTCCTGGGCTTTGCGACATCGCGCTTCTGCTCTGCAGGTGTGTCAGGCGGCCACCTGGTCCAGCCTGCACACTTTCTCTAAGCACTATATGGTGCATGCCCATGCCTCTGCGGATGCAAGTTTGGGCAGGCGGGTCCTACAGGCGGCGGTTGCCCACCTTTGAGGGGGACCGTATATCTCAACGTCTTTTGAGGAACTCTTCCCGCCCTGGGGTTTGCTTTAGGACATCCCCATTGTCTGGGTCTCCCATTATGATGATCAGAAAAAAGAGAATTTTGTTTACGTACCGTAAATTCTTTTTTCTTGAATCATCAATGGGAGACCCAGCACCCACCCAGTTGTTCCGTTGGATGTTATTTCTTTGGGACTGTTCCCTGTTGGGACAGCATGTTGGTTTCGGGTTGTTGCACCGTCTGTGCACGGTCTTCCCGAATTGTTCGGGTGTGGTTTGCCTCCTCGCAGCTTATGGACCAAACTGAGGATATCTCCTGCGGTAGGGGTTTATAAGCGGAGTGGGCGGTGACTACAAACTTGTAGTACCTAGTGTGGCCTCTGGAGGGCAGTGCCCTAAACCCCATTGTCTGGGTCTCCCATTGATGATTCAAGAAAAAAGAATTTACGGTACGTAAACAAAATTCTCTTTTTTGCATATTTGTCACACTTATGTTTCAGATCACAAAACAAATGTAAATATTAGACAAAGATAACACAAGTAAACTCGAAATGCAGTTTATAAATGAAGGTTTTTATTGTTAAGGGAAAAAGAAATGCAAACCTATAGGGCCCTGTATGAGAAAGTGATTGATTTAGCAGCAACGACTAGAATCACTTGTTTGCAATAACTGGCAAGGAGTCTTTTACAATGCTCCCGAGGAATTTTGGCCACTCATATTTGCAGAATTGTTGTGATTTAGCCACGTTGTATGGTTTCTGAGCATGAACCACCTTTTTAAGGTCATGCCACAGCATCTCAATCTGATTAGGGCCAGGATTTTGACTAGGCCACACCAAAGTCTTAATTCTGTTTTTCTTTAGCCATTCAGAGGTGGATATGCTGATGTGTTTTGAATCATTGTCCTGCCGCATAATCCAAGTGCACTTCAGCTTGAAGTCATGAACAGATGGTGGGACCGCCTTCTTCAGGATTTTTTGGTAGACCACAGAATTCATGGTCCCATTTACCATAGAAAACATCCAGGTCCTGAAGCAGCAAAACAGCACCAGACCATCACACTACTTCCACCATTTTTACTGTTGATAGTAATTCTCCCAAAAGTCTTGGGGTTCATCAAATTGTTTTCTGGCAAAACTGAGACGATCCTTTATATGATCTCTTTGCTCAGAAGTAGTTTTTGTCTTGGAACTCTGCCATTCAGGACATTTTTGTCTATTTCTAATGGTGGAGTTGTGAACACTGACCTTAATTGAGGCAAGTGAGACCTGGAGGTCTTTGCATGTTGTTGTGGAGTCTTTCGTGACCTCTTGGATGAGTTGTTGCTGTGATCTTGGTGTAATTTTGGTCAGTCGGATAGTTCACCACTGTTCCATGTTTTCACAATTTGTAGTAAATGGCTCTCACTGTGGCTCGCTGGAGTCACAAAGCTTTAGAAATGGCTTTATAACCTTTTCTACACTGAGAGATCTCAATTACTTGGTTTCTCATTTGTTCCTGAATTTCTTAGGCTGGCGGCAAGATGTCTAATGGCGGGTTTACACGTTGCGATATTGGCGTCCAATTTCAATGAAAAGTCACGTGGTTCGATCGTTGGAGCCGATATCGTTCCTGCGTTGTATGGTGTGAACGTCCAATACGATGCAGGAACGATGTCAATGCGATATCGGGGATTGAATGAGCGTGCTATTCAATCCTCCGATATTGAATGGAGATTGGAGCCAGATCGTGCTGTGTGACAGCCCAACTACGATGTGAACTTCTACGTCACCCATTCACTCCATGTTAAATGGTCGTTCCTGGGTTGGGCGTAGACATCGCACGGACGTTGGATTCAGAAATCGCAACGTGTAAACCTCTGATGCGATGCGGGAGAAACGAGCACTAAATGCGCGCTCCCGCGCCATTGAATTGCGATATCGCAACGATATTGAAACGTGTAAAGCGGCCATAACTTTCGAGGATCTTTTGGTCTACTTCACTTTTTCAGGCAGATCCTGTTTAAGTGATTTCTTGATTGAGAACAGGTGTGGCAGTAATCAGGCCTGGGTGTGGCTAGGCAGATTGAACCCAGCTTCCTAATCATATGATAAATCGGTTAATTTATGGGGTTTTTTTGTTGTTTTTTTTTGAGGGAGGGGTAATTGCTTTTTCACACAGGACCCTATGGGTTTGGATTTATTTTTTCCGGAATAATAAAGACCTTCATTATAAACTGCATTTTGTGTTTATTTGAATTATCTTTGCTAATATTTATATTTGTTTAGTAATCTGAAACATTTAAATGTGACAAACATGCAAAAGAATAAGAAAATCAGGCAGGGGACAAGCACTTTTTCATACCAGTGTATGGCTGATGACAATGTAACATAGGAGACCAGAGTTCATCTTACCTGGTGACAGAAGCGCCCTATAATATCTCTATAAGAAAACACTCCCTATATTTGTCACAAGGATCCAAAGTGCAGGAACATTACAGCGAGACCTAGAAAGCAAATGTAAAACAAGCTGGGATCATTGGTGATGTAATTCCACAGCGATGTAAACAAATCAGATCCCGCACCCTCATGTACTGTGCAGGCGGCTCTACTCTATGACAGACACTACGCCCCTATGTTCCTGTATGAACAAATAACATGGGCGAAGAAAAGAGGGGTAATCTGATAGGGATTACACTCATACATATCTGTGTATCTCCAGACTCCAGGAAAGTCAGTGTGAACAGCTGTAGAAAGGGGACAGACTGCTCTGTCTGCGAGAAGTGGGAACATGTCAGGAAGAATTCAAAAAATGTTAACAAATGTCAATATAGTAATCCAAAGCATAATATAAAAATGTCTGTGTAATATATATATATATATATATACACACAAGTATTTATGTATACAAATGTGTTTGTATATAGTATGTATACATTAATGTACTTTGAGGCAGCGCTCACTGAAGGTATTCAGAAACACTCACTTGTTAGCGGATTTAAAGCACACGGCAACACTTTCTATTTAAACAAGTCCCATTTTCAGTTTATTATCATACATAAACCGCTTTGTGCGGACTATACATATGCCGACCTTTTGGCTTTACATAACAGAAGTGACACACAGTAAATCTCAATCTTCAGCGGGTATGCCTGAACGCATTACAAAAACGCTTATGACCGCTAGTTCGTTTCAACCGTGGACATGTCCGCGCAGCTCCTTCACTGAGCTTAGTCAGTACACATTTCCTTTCTCTGAGGATACCTGCTCAGCAGCTTAGCAGGCTTCAGACTAGCCCCAGCCAATCTCAACATCCAGAAGGCACTCACTGGGATCCGCAACTAGGTCCTTGGACTTGCTCCGTATCGGCACCTGTCATTGGTCCAGATCCTTCAGGAGCCTCAGTTGCTATCTGGCCTCTCAGGAGCACTGGCAGGCTCCACACACCTGGTCACTTCACCATGTGCTGCAAACAAGGAGGTCTGACGTTACAGGACCTGTCTGACAAAAGAAGTCATGTTACACAACAGCAGTCTCACTATTTTACTTAATTATTATTATTATTATTATTGTTTATATAGCACTATTAATTCCATGGTGCTGTACATGAGAAGGGTTTACATACAAAATTATAGATATTGTTTACGGAAAACAAAATAAAAATGACAGACTGGTACAGAGGGGAGAGGACCCTGCCCTTGCGGGTTTATATTCTACAGGATACTTGGGAGGAGACAATAGGTCAGGGGTGCAGCAGCTACTGTGGCGGTTGGGTGGCAGCTCAGGTCATTGCTGGCTGTAAGCTTTGCTGAAGAGAGAGCTTTTCAAGTTCCGTCTGAATGATCCGAGTGTGGTGGATAATCTGACGTTTTGGGGCACAGAATTCAAGTGGATGGGGGATATTCAGGAGAAATCTTGAAGGCAGTTGTGTGAATAACGAATAAGTGTGGAGGAGAGGAGGAGGTCTTGGAAGGATCGAAGATTACGTGAGGGAAAATAGTGGGAGATTAGTTCAGAGATATAGGGAGGGGACAGGTTATGGATGGTTTTGTCGTCAGTGTTAGTAGCTTGAACTGGATTCGTTGTGGAATTGGGAGCCAGTGAAGAGATTTGCAGAGGCGAGAAATGGGAGTAGTGAGGAGAGAGATGGATTAGTCGGAAAGCAGAGTTGAAGACAGACTGGAGAGGTGCAAGATTCTTAGCAGAGGAGGATGTTGCAGTAGTCAAGGCGGGAGATGATGAGGACATGTACAAGAATTTTAGTAGATTAAGGGCAGAGGAAAGGACAGTCTGGAAATATTCTTTGAGCTGAAGGCGACAGAAGGTGGCGAAAGTTTGGATGTGTGGTTTGAAGGACAGGGCATAGTTGAGAGTTACCCCGAGGCAGCGAATTTCAGGTGTGGAAGAGAGCATGGTGCCAATTACCATAATAGATGGATCAGGTAGTGAAGATGAAAGATGGGATGGAGGAAAGATGATGATTTCAGTTTTGTTTACATTGAGTTTTAGGAAACGAGAGGTGAAGGAGGAGGATATGGCTGACAGACACTCCGGGATTCTGGACAGCAGAGAGTTGACATCTGGGCCAGAGAGGTTGATCTGAGTGTCGTCCGCGTACAGGTGGTACCGGAAGCCATGGGTATAGATGGAGAAAAGTAGGGGCCCCAGGACAGAGCCTTAAGGGACTCCAACAGAGAGAGGGTGGGATGAGGAGGTAGTGTGGGAGTGGAAACGCTAAATGTGCGGTCGGAAAGGTATGAGGCGATCCAGGACAGGGCAAGGTCTTTGATGCCAAGGGAAGAAAGGATCTGTAGCAGTAAACAGTGGTCGACTGTGTCAAACACAGAGGACAGGTCTAGAAGGAGGAAGATGGAGAAGTGTCTGTTAGCTTTGGCTGTGAGTAAGTCATTAGTAATTTTGGTTTCTGTGAAACACATTGGTTTTGCTGGGAATCAAAACCGCAGGAACAAATTAGCATAAATTACCATAAAACCAATGGTAAACTGCATACAGAAAACGCACCAAAAACGTCCTGTGGGCATTCGCCCTAAAGGTTTGCCTTGTTTGGTCGATCTTATTTTTGAAGTAGGTGGCAAAGTCTCGGCAAAGATGAGGGGAGTTGGAGATGGCAGTGGTGGGCGGAGGAGAGAGCTAAATGTGCTGAACAATTGTTTTGGGTTTAGGATAAAGAAGATACAAGATTTGTGGAATAGGTCTGTTTAGCAGAGGTGAGAGCTGACTTGAAGGCAAGTGTAGCTTGTTTGAATGCAGTGAAGTCGTCTGGCAGGTACGGTTTCTTCCAGCGCCGCTCTGCGACCCTGGACGTTGTCGAAGTTTTTTATGAGATTGGTGTGCCAGGGCTGCCTATTATTAATTGCATTTTGCCATGCATGAGAGGGGCGACCGAGTCTATTGCTGATGTGAGTGTGGCATTATAGAAAGAGGTGGCACTTTCCTTACTTGTATTACATTGAACCAGAGGAGAGGAGAGTCTGTGAATGTCTCAATGTGCATGGTTTCTGCGAGGATGGGCTAGTGGCTGGACATGGGGGGGCAGGTGAGAAGGACAAGGATAAGAAGATGAGTAAGTGGTGGTCAGATAGGGGGAAGGGAGAGGTTGTGAGATTTGATAGGAAACAGAGGCGGGTGAATATGAGGTCTAGTGTATGTTCGTCTGTGTGGGTGGCTGTGGAGGACCACTGAGTAAGTTCAAAGGATGTGGGAAGTAAAAGAGTTTGGAGGCTGCTGGCTGGCGGGTGTCAGTAGGGATATTAAAGTCACCCATGATGATGGTGGGGATGTCAGCTGGGAGAATGTGAAGAAGCCAGGTGGAGATTTGGTATTGACTGTGGCTGAGCCCCGTGGTCGGTATATGACGGCCATTTGGAAACTGGAGGGAGAGTAGATATGGACAGAGTGCACCTCGAAAGAAGGGAGGATTAGGGAGGGTGGGGGTTGGATAGGGTTAAAGGAGAAGTTTATAGAAAGAAGGAAACCCACTCCTCCACATCTGTTGCTAGAGCGAGGAGGGTGGGTAAAGTGGAGGCTGTGTCAGGGAGTGTCAGCCAGGTCTAAGTAAGGGCCAAGAAGGAAAGGTTGTGGGAGGTAAAGAGGTTGTGTATCACGCAGAGCTTGATGTAGACGGAGCTGGCATTCCAAAGTCCTCCAGAGAAGAAGCGGAGGGGTTGGGGGTCAGTGGCACAGGTTTTATGTATGCAGGATTGCGGTAGTTTCTCTTAAGGTGGCTTCACACGCAAGGATATCCTGAACGATATAGTTGAAACGTCACGGATATGTGATTGTTCAAAAGATATAGTTTGGGAGTCGTTGCGTGTAAACGAATGATATAGGATGAAAAAATCCTCGGATCGTTCATCCAAGATTTCAGATCCTGACCTCAAATCTATCGTTCACTGTTCAACTAACACTGTTTGAAGAAGCTACATCGTTCAGTGTGACACCTTTTTGAACGATCTCGTTCAAAAATCACCTAATCCTGCCGCTTTAAAAGATTGTTCAGTCCTTGCTCTCCTGTTTAACTGGTGCGTTGCCGAATGGGATATCGTTAACGATATCCTTGTGTGTGACAACGCACTAACGATGTCGAATGATCCCTGTCACGTGATCGTTCTAAGGATATCGTTAACGATATCCATGTGTGTGAAGCCACCTTTAGTGTGAGAAAGATGGGGGTGAGGATTAGTGGGATGTTTGAGGCAGGAGGCGGGGGGAAGGCGCCAGGATTGGGGGGATATGTCACCAGCAGTGAGGATAAGCAGAGAAAGGGAAAGCAGGTGGGTGAAGGAGAGTGACCAGTTTGAATTATATTTTAGTAGGAGAGGTCTGAGATTAAGGCTGGATGCGTACTGTAATGCATCAAAAACGGTGCGTTTTTGATGCACGACAGTGATGCGAGTGGGTGCGGGTGAAACACCCAACACAGGAAAGCCCAATAGCAATTTATCTACAGATAAAGATCTGTAGATATAACAACTTTGTGGGGCTTTGTGCTGCTTTGACAGCATCATTTTTTAATTTTCCTTGGGTTAACCGGCATAGTAACCCCATCTGCAGCCTCTGTGCTGTATATCAGCCGGGGGGCTGCAGATGCGGGTAATAAGGCGGTTATGTAGGTTTAACCCCATTTTTCTTTCTTGGTAGGTTGTGTCCCGTTATGTCCACACTCCCTGAACACAACCTGACATGACAGAAAGTGTCTGCAGGGGTTAATGCTACTTTTTATTAAAAACCAGCAATTACCAGCCACTGTATATATAATGTATGTGTACATAGACATTCACAATTTATATGCACTATGTGTTTGTATGTGTATATGTAGTATATATTAATATAGAGTGTATATAATGTAAATGTTCATGTATATAATAACTGTGTCGATCTCTTCATAGAACCATTCCATATCCATTGACTAGGTTATAATTATTAGCTTGCTGGGGCCCTGACCTCGGGAATTGTTCCCTGTCCTCCCCTGGTTCTCCCGGCCAGGAGGGGTTGAGCTGTTAGTTCAGCAGGAATTGTGCACTGGATCTACTATGTGATTGCTAAAATCCTGTCCCTAATGTCCGGCGCTTTGTGCAACTGTAGTCTGTACAGTGGCTCGGGGTGTGTATAGGTCAAGTTCTGTGATTTTTAACCCTTTGTCATTACAGGGCCTTCCGGAGGGGGAACGGAGGAGTACAAAAGCAGAGAGTGCCTGGATTTTTAGACTGTGGTACAACTTTGATCACAAGTATCCTTTCATTTGTGTTTCCTTTCCGATAGTCATTGACAACGTCACTAACACATTCTTCATCTTACCATGTTCGTATAAACTGATATAATAGAAGGATGAGAATTATTTTCTGTATGCTCAGGCTGATTGTCTGAAGAAGTCAAAGGCACAAGCCAGACACAGCTGTGATGTTGTGCTGCATGGGGGGGGGGGGGGGGGGGTTTAAAAATATTTTTGGTGTTATAATGGCCAACATGGTGGTTTGTGCTTTTATCAAGCTTGTCCTCTTCTGTGCAGCCTTCCAGCCTGGGATTACAGTCAGGGCTATGGAGCTGGTAAGCCATACCTAAGACTCCTTAATTTCCCTGACTCCAGTTCCCTCATACATGACTCCTGTTTAATAATAATCAACACATGTCATACTGTACCCAATTTATTATATATTTTAGAAGTCGTTCCATTTTATTCCAACTCCACCAAAGTGGACACGAACTCTGACTCCACAGCCCTGATTACAGCGTTAATAAATGCTATGAGGCCTATCGGGGATAAAATTGACCCATTGTGGTGCTACAGCTTTGACATTGAGTTAAATCAGAACTAGTGATGAGCGATCACTACCATCCTTGAGTGCTTGGTACTTTTATAACGAGCAGTTGGACGCTTGGATAGTCTCGACTTGAGTACTGAGTAAATTGGAAGTCAATGGGGGACTAAAGCATTTTTCAGATGACAAGCCGGGTCAGTGCCTGGCAATTTGGAACAGAACGCCACTTGAAACTTACCCATATTGCTCAGAGTGATGGGTAAGGGCCCTTTTGGTGACTTGGTACTGGCTGATGTTTAGGTGAGCAAAAGACCATATATAAGAGAGAAGAACTTGTCAGCGAGAGAATCATCAAGATGGCAAGGTGGAGGATAAGCCAGCTAAAGGAGAAGGGCGGCCATCCAATAGGAGAATGCCACACTGTAATGGCCACTTTACAGGCAGCTACATTTCTAGCTTATCCACAGGTAACTTACTGGCTGCAGTGAAATCATGGAGACATGGTTTTATCTTGTTGCTGTGTACAAATGGAATAATGTCTCCATGATTTCACTGCAGCCAGTAAGTTACCTGTGGATAAGCTAGAAATGTAGCCGCGTGTAAAGTGGCCATTACGGATAAGCTATAAGGAGAGATAAATGCACATAGGGTCTTATCCGTGTTGTATTTGGTGAAATGTGCAGTTTAATACACTCACCTTGTTTGGTTTTGTGCAACACCACCACTGATACACCTGTAATTCAGTCCACTGCAACGGTCAGCCAGTAGTCCATGCAATGTAAGGAAAGTCAGATTCGGCCTTGTGTTCACCCCGTGGACTCGGTTTCGGAAGGAGGATAGTTGACTAGTTAGTAAAATCCAAAGACCTTTATTTGTAATACACTCTACGCGTTTCATGTGCATCCGCACACTGGCTCCCTGCTGTTTAATTGTTAGTTGTGTCCAGTTTCCTGCCAAGGATGCGGATGCACACGAAAGGCGTCTAGTGTATTACAAATAAAGGTCTTTTGATTTTACCAACTAGTCGACTATCATCCTTCCGAAACACAGTCCACTGCACGAACACAAGACCGAATCTGACTTTCCTTACATCACACTGTAAAGGAGGCATTCCATGCCACTGGCTTCTATGGCTTCTATGTACAATGGACATAGCTTAGGGGACCTTCTGCTTAAACAGTGGGATATAATTTGCTATTTAATACTGCATACATCACATGTTAAATATGATTGATCAGCTTCCAAGCTCCATGATTCCTACATGCTGTATGTGATTTAGAAGGCTAGTGTTCACAATAGCAGATTAGCAGAGATGTTCCTCATAAGTGGAGAATGTTCTTCTGTGATATGAATTGTATGTTTCTTCAGTTTTTCTCAACATATGTAGCTATTTAAAACCTCTGCTAACACACAGTGGACCCCCGCTCTCCAGTACACTGCCCAATTGTTGTGGCCCCATTGCAAGATGCCTAACGAGTCCTCAAGCCTATGAGGTAAGATGGTGACTCCTATTGGATGTGATGCTTATGACAGGTATGAGAGTTAAAAATTACAAGACAAACCCCTTGGCTGCTCCTGCTGCTCAATCCTTTCCTTTTGTCGCTTTCTTTGTTCATACGTTGGCAGTGGTAATTTCTTAATGCTGGAGCAGCACAGAATGCCTCTTCACTACTAAATGAATGATGCACCATGGGGTCCAGCTACAACCTGCAAAATGATAGAGTGCAAATAAAATTTTTGATCCAAAACTTTTTTATAAGGTATTGGTAGATGTTATGGACAGAACATGTAAGCACGTAATCCGCGTCAAGGATCCTCATGCTTAAGAGTCCCTATTCATATACTCAGAAAAATGTAATAAACAGACAATATTCAAAAAAACTCACTATATGCAGCCCCAAAAATGTATCAACTACCGTATATACTCGTGTATAAGCCGACCCGTGTATAAGCCGACCCCCCTACTTTTGCCCCCAAAACCTGGGAAAACCTATTGACTCGTGTATAAGCCGAGGGTGGACTCCAGCACAGGTATACAGCCCCCAGCAGTGTGGTATACAGGCCCCCAATGGTAGTATACAGCAGCCTCCCCAGTGGTAGTATACAGCAGCAGCCCCAGTGGTATATACAGCAGCAGCTCCAGTAGTTAGTATACAGCATCCCAGAGGTATATACAGCCCCAGTGGTAGTATATAGCATCCCCAGAGGTATATACAGCCCCAGTGGTAGTATACAGCATCCCCAGAGGTAGTATACAGCAGCCCCAAAGGTATATACAGCAGCCCCAGTGGTAGTATACAGCAGCCCCAGTGGTAGTATACAGCAGCCCCAGAGGTAGTATACAGCAGCCTCAGAGGTATATACAGCCCCATTGGTAGTATACAGCAGCCCCAGAGGTATATATAGCCCCAGTGGTAGCATCCAGCAGCCCCAGAGGTATATACAGCCCCAGTGGTAGTATCCAGCAGCCCCAGAGGTATATACAGCCCCAGTCGTAGTATACAGCAGCCCCAGAAGTATATACAGCCCCAGTGGTAGTATACAGCAGCCCCAGAGGTATATACAGCCCCAGTGGTAGTATACAGCAGCCCCACAGGTATATACAGCCCCAGTGGTAGCATCCAGCAGCCCCAGAGGTATATACAGCCCCAGTGGTAGTATACAGCAGCCCCACAGGTATATACAGCCCCAGTGGTAGTATACAGCAGCCCCAGAGGTATATACAGCCCCAGTGTAGTATACAGCAGCCCCAGAGGTATATACAGCCCCAGTGTAGTATACAGCAGCCCCACAGGTATATACAGCCCCAGTGGTAGTATACAGCAGCCCCACAGGTATATACAGCCCCAGTGGTAGTATACAGCAGCCCCACAGGTATATACAGCCCCAGTGTAGTATACAGCAGCCCCACAGGTATATTCAGCCCCAGTGGTAGTATATACAGCCCCAGTGGTAGTAGATTGCAGCCCCAGCGGCAGTATATGCAGCCCCAGCGGCAGTATATACAGCCCCAGTGGTATATACAGCCCCAGTGGTAGTATATACAGCCCCAGTGGTAGTATATACAGCCCCAGTGGTAGTATATACAGCCCCAGTGGTAGTATATACAGCCCCAGTGGTAGTATATACAGCCCCAGTGGTAGTATATACAGCCCCAGTGGTAGAAGATTGCAGCCCCAGCGGTAGTATACAGGGCCCCAGTAATCCAGGGCCCCCCCAGCGTCTCTCCGGTCACCTGAAAAGCAAGCTATACTTATCAGTGTCCGCTGTCCGCGCCCGCTCGCCTCTGCCCGGTCTGCCGTCTGCGATCCTCCTTCTTCATGCGGCGTCTTCCGGTTTCCTGTGCTCGTCGCAGGGAATGACGTCATTCCCTGCGACGAGCACAGGAACCCGGAAGACGCCGCATGAAGATGGAGGATCGCAGACGGCAGACCGGGCAGAGGCGAGCGGGCGCGGACAGCGGACACTGATAAGTATAGCTTGCTTTTCAGGTGACCGGAGAGACGCTGGGGGGGCCCTGGATTACTGGGGATGCGGGGGCTGCTGTATACCGATGTATACATCGGTATGTACCGATGTATACATCGGTATACAGCACTGACTCGCGTATAAGCCGAGGGGGGTACTTTTCAGCCCAATTTTTGGGCTGAAAAACTCGGCTTATACGCGAGTATATACGGTAATTCACTTGGCAGGATGCATCTAGACTCCATTAAATAGAGGAAGACACAGGTGCTAGTTACCGATATAATCACTCTCAACCAGCCAATACATGGGGGAGGTGACTGATGGCATTTACTATAATAATAATAATAATAATAATAATAAAGCTTTATTTATATAGCGCCAACATATTCCGCAGCGCTTTACAATGTAGACTATGCACACAGATAATATTTGCATACATCTGGCATCATTCACGTATGTATGCAAACTCGTAGTATGCAGCCACAAAAATCTATCAACAAATGCATTTGGCAGGATGCAGCTAGACTCCATTAAACAAAGGCAAGCACAGGTGTAAGGCTGGCTTCAGACTTGCAGATGCATCTGCAGCGTTTTGCAGATGCATCTGCAAGCATCTGCATGCAGACCGCGGCCCCTATGTTTATAATGGTGCGCACCGCGGTCTGCAGATGCTTGCGGACCGCCGTGCGCACCCATTCACTCCTATATGTGATCTGTGCGCACGCGGATGCCTGCGTACAGATCACACACTCTCGTCCGCACCAGGGACGCGACATCTCGCGTCCATGGTGCGGGCGGGAGTGTGTGATTTGTGCGCAGGCATCCGCGTGCGCACAGATCACATATAGGAGTAAATAGGTGCGCACGGCGGTCCGCAAGCATCTGCAGACCGCGGTGCGCACCATTATAAACATAGGGGCCGCGGTCTGCATGCAGATGCTTGCAGATGCATCTGCAAAACGCTGCAGATGCATCTGCAAGTCTGAAGGCAGCCTTAGATACCGATGTAATCACCCTCCCCATGTATTGTCTGGTTGAGAGTGATTATATTGGTAGGAACCAAAACTTTTACTTTTATCTAAGTGGTGAAAAAAAACGTTTAGAGATTTTTAAAAAATCATTTTTTCTTATCTGGGGCTGTTTGATGGTTTATTCTTTGTGTCTTGAACAGACATTTCTAATTATACCATTTTTAGGTACATGCAATGTTTTGATCTGTTATTGCATATTATTGCAATGTTGCGGTGACAAAGAAAAGCGTAATTTTGGTGTTTGGACTTTTTTTTCCGTTATGCAGTTTACTGATCTGATTAATTGATTTTATATTTTGTTAGATCGGGCACTTCTAACTTCAACAATACAAAATATGTGGGTTTTTTTTTCAATAGTTTTATTTTCAGTAGAGCAAAAGGGCGATTTGAATTTGTATATATGTATATGTATATGTGTATATATATATATATATATATATATATATATGTATATTAATAATAATAAAGCTTTATTATAATAATAATAATAATAAAGCTTTATTTATATAGCGCCAACATATTCCGCAGCGCTTTACAATGTAGGGTTAGAGTACAGAAAATATACAGTAAGTAATTACAGTAGAGAACAAATAAAGTACAATAATTGGATACAAAACAATAGGCATAGAATCAATGTGAAAAAAAAAAATACAATAAATAAAGCAAGAAATGAAGGTGACCCTGCTCAAAAATATACGTGTGTGTATATATATATATATATATATATATTCTCTAAAACCTTTTGTTTTAAACTTTGCATTTATTTTACATGGCCCCCTATGGCGCCTCAGTACTGCACAGTGCATAACACTTGTGTTATGCAGGGAGATGCTTCACCATCCCTCTGCACAACACAAATGATCACTTTCTGCTGGTGACTTCACTTGGGCATCGCCAGCAGGACTTGATTCATGTTAGTATCCAGGTTCATCAGCAGACCCCACACTGTCATGGCATGATGAAATCACAGGGCCTCTGATGCCAGCGGAGAACAGTGCTATCCCTTTCACGCTGCCTTAGATCACGCTGTCACTTGTTAAAGGTTTAACTGTACAGATCAGATCACTGATCTGATGGGTGTTGTTAAGGCCCAGTTACACACACAGATAATTGGGCAGAGATTTTTTGCAGATCTCTGGTTGCAGTGAAATCATGGACACATTGTTACATTTTGTGGCCGTGTACCAATGGAACAATGTGTCCATGATTTCACTGCAACCAGAGATCTGCGAACAATCTCTGCACAATTATCTGTGTGTGGTAACTGGGCCTTTAGCTACACATGCTGATCAGATCAGTTGACATGTGCAAGGAATGATGCAAGCTCCGCTGTGAAAAAGGGAGGCGGCCAAAGGCGTGTATATATATATATATATATATATATATATATATATTAGTAGGGGTTTTAAAAGTGAAGATAAGCTTGTAAACTGGTGAAATGGATGACAGCTGTGCATTGGTGGGTGAACCCCTCTTCTATTACATTGGTCTTTTTCTTCACCATGTGCTGTTTGGTTTTAGTGTTCTAGGCTTTGTTTGGGCTCTTGCACTTAGGCACATACATTATTTTCATGCATCTTTATTTAACTTATATCTGTTGTCCCGAATTGGTTTTGCACTTGCTTTTGTTCTACGTTATGTACATATTTCTTAAATATACATATACAGCGAGTGAAATAAGTATTGAACAAGTCATCAATTTTCTAAGTAAATATATTTATAAAGGGGCAATAACAATAATGGCTGCATGTTACTTGACCTTTATAGAGGTTGCCCAAATGACCTCTCCTTCTCTGACATCACTTCCTGCTTGGCAGCTATTGGCTGAAGTTGCACCTTTCAGACACCTTTAGGCCCACTCCTTGAAAGATGCAGCTTCAGCCAATAGCTGTAGAGTAGGAAGTGATGTCAGAGAAGGGATGATGTTTAACCCTTCCTGTACAAAAAAATGTATTTACCATGGTGCAAAGACCCTGTTGTGATAGCGCACAGCAGAAACTTGCATTTCACATTCCTAATATGTTACATGATTCTAAATATATATTAGAATCTGAGAGTCCTCAGTGGTTGATACCTTTTAATGGCTAACTGAAAAGATGGTAAGAAAAAGCAAGCTTTCGAGACACTATGGCCTTTTAATCAGGCTTAATAATGACACAACCTTTGAACACATATATTCACATGTAAAGGGTTGGATGATGCAGTAAATAAACTAAGTAAGGTGAAGCGTAACACAGGACTTGGCAGTGTCCTGAGATAAGAAGCAGATAGTTTTATGTCCTTTGATTAGTTGTTTCTTCAAGATTTGGATATTCCTCAATTAATGTGAAAAGACATAAATCCACGTGACACATTCATTCCCGCTCTGACTATGTCAAAGTTTAACATAAGTTTATATTCCCAGACTCTTCTGTCTCTCTTCGATTTGAAATTACCTTTTAAAACTCTGCAAATTGTCACTTCAGTGAGTAAGTGAAAAACTCTAATGCCACCCAATAAGGATTGCAATCCTTGTAGCTATAATCGACTCTTTAACAAGCCTTTTAATATGACTTAGGTTTTGTGCCAGATCAGAACCCCAAATTGCAGATGCTGCGTTTAGGGGTGACTGCCCCTCATCAGTGCAGTGTGTGGGAATTCTGATCTGGCTGTATTCACACTACACTGATGAGGTGCAGTTACCCCGAAACGCAGCGTCTGTAGTTTGGGGTTCTGATCTGGCACAAATCCTTAGTCATATTTAAAGACTTGTCAGAAAGTAGAGTATGACTTGAGGAGCTACATAAAGGTGGAGCTAGAGTTCGTCCACTTCCTCACTGAAGTGAAAATTTCCTAGAGGAGGGATGCGGCTTTAAATCTCCTTATCTACTTAACTGTCTCCTTATGGTTGCAGGCAAACTCCTCTCCATAAGGTAGATAGCAAGTTCCCCAGACCTACTTTAATTGAGGAATCTCCAAATCTTGAAGAAACAACTAATCAAAGGACATAAAACAATCTGCTTCTTATCTCAGGACACTGATTTTCACTACACCAGATGCTCTCCCAACTAAGGCTGGCTTCACATTTGCGTATGGGAAAGCAGCGTATTGCTGCGTTCCCATACGCAGTCAAACGCATGCGCACTGCGTTCCTATGTTTAACATAGGAACGCATGGTGCCTGCGTTTGCTGCGTTCGGGTGCGGATGCGGACGATATCTGCTGCTTCCGGTGTCCAGCATCCGCACCCGGGACGCAGCCAGTTGGGTTTTTTTTGTGCGTTTGGGGACCTTGGACAATCAGCAAGCGTCCCCAAGCGCACAAAAAATGCATTGTCTTCAATGGGTCCGCAGTGTCCTCTGCATGACACCGCAGGAGAACGCTGCGGACCCATTGAAAAATCTCCCGGTGGCCGCCGGTGATGTCACAGGAGCTCACTGACGGCCACCGGGAGATCAGCTGAGGCTCTGCTGTCCTCCTTCTCCCCGCCGCCTGTAATACCCTAGCGATGTCGGCGGGGAGAACAGCTGATCTGAGAGCTGTTTGAATCTTCCCGCGCCGACATCTCCTCACAGTGTCGGCGCGGGAAGATTCAAACAGCTCTCAGATCAGCTGTTCTCCCCGCCGACATGTCCCGGAGCTTACCGGCGGCCGGGGGGGGGCGGAGATCTCGGCGCTGATCTCCGCCCCCGGCCCGCCCCCGGACAGCGCCGATTGGCTGCCGGGCTCCATAGTGATGTGTCCGCAGGCGGACATTATCCGCTGCGGACACATCAAAGTGTCCCTGCTTTTGACAGCGTTTGTGTCTGCATGCCATCAGCATGCAGACACAAACGCTAATGTGAAGGCAGCCTAAGCCAAGTCCTGTGTTATGCTTCACCAAACTTAGTTTATTTATTGCATCATCCAACCCTTTACATGTGTATATATATATGTGTATGTTCAAAAGTTGTGTCTTTATTAAGCCTGATGAAGAGACCATAGTGTCTCGAAAGCTTGCTTGTTCTTACCATCTTTTCAGTTAGCCATTAAAAGGTATCAACCACTGAGGACTCTGATTCTAATGTATATTTTTTTATATACTGGCTAACACGGTCCAAACATTTTTTACATTATTCTAGTAACTCTTCCATTAATAATGAAGACAATGTCCCCAGAGTCCTACTTAAGTCATTCTCATCAATCCTTTTTTTTTCTATTGTAGAACCAGGAGCAGCTAAAGGATGATGATTCCGACCTGATACTGAATGACGGTGACATAAGCTTAACCTACGGTGACACTACGGTCAGTACAGACCCTATCACAACCAGGAGGGGGATGGGAAACATCTCTGAGGATGGCATTGATCAGGAGCTTACCTGCGGAGATCACGAGTTTGTTTTAAGAGGAACCCGCCTGGTCATGGATGAATGTGAGGCTCCAGGGAGCCTGCAAGCCACCAGAAAGCCAAGCCCCATGTAGTCTTTGGTTTTTTGGGGGTGAAAGGAGTTGTGTCTCTGCCAATAACATTTTCGTGTTTTCTACTCATGACGACTTGTTGTACTACCTACTGCATGGCTCCCATTGTATGAGCTGTATAAAGGCTACTTATTCGGCATCGGAAGGAACCGTCCTCAGTGACGCTGCTTGTGAAGATCAAGTTTTTGTTTTGTTTTTTTCTTACGGGAAAGTTTGTACAATTGCACTTTACGTGGAACCCTCAAAGTCAACGTGGCTGTTCCATGCGCTCTATGGCGGATACAGAACCAATCTGGGTGCCAATGGTTTTCCTTTATGTTACTTGAAATATTACCAGGGAGGTGGATAGTTGATATTTTTTCTTTTTGTATCATCACTGTTGCACTGCCAATACGAGGAATATGTTCTGTAACATAATGAATGTCCTGCTGGCAGCAGATGATGACACATCTCTATTAATTCGAGCCAAAATCTTGCTCTAATTTTCGTTTTTCCTGTGGCCTAAACATGTAATATTTGTAGCTTGACTTGTTTTCACTGAGAACTATCTATGTTATGATCTTTTCTCTCCTCTTGTTTTCTTTTTTGTTGTTTTTTCTTACAGTTGAAAGAGCAGGGTTTTTGTTTAGCTTTTCCAGCCAAAATGTGTTTTAAGAAAAGAGGCTGTCCAAGCCAAAGTTTATTTTTCAATGCACGTTTCAGTGGAAATGCAGCTCAGCCATTATGAAACTTCATCTATTTCTTTTATGTCAGTAGCAAAGTTTATATAATATTCTGTGATTTCTTTAACATAAATTACATTAGGACAACTTTTTGTAGCACTACAGATTGATATTTAAAGGTAACCAACCACCAGGATTTAACCACCTATAAATCAGTGCAGCAGGTGATTGACGGGTGCAGCATGACATCACTATTTGGGTCCTTTTTTAATTCCTCCCCTGTGGGCTTGGCTTTCTGCTGTAAACCAAACCCCCTCCCCCTCATTCATACTCACCCAAGGTGGGATCAGCTTACAGCAGAAAGACAAGCCCACAGGCAAGGAATAAAAGAAGACCCAAATAGTGATGTCCTGCTGCACACGTCAATCACGTGCTGCACTGATTTACAGGTGGTTAAATCCTGCTGGTTGGTGCCCTTTAACTGTTTAGCTGCTTCATTGAGTTGTATGCAATTGGGAGGACTACATGTGCAACTCCATCAGTATTGCTACCAAAAGTCACAGTGTAACCCAGACTTGAAGGCAGTGGTCTCAAACTCGGTCGAGTAAATGGGCCACATGTAGAAAAAAAATATAATTTGACGGACCGCGTTCAGTGGGGGATGAGTTGATGTTTTCACTGATACAATTTTTTTCCACACAACATTTTGATCACTTTTTATTCCAGAGTTTTGGTACAGTGAAAATACTACATTTTTCATGTGTTTATTCTATTTTTGTGATGTTCATCGTATGGGTTGTGGTACAGTTGCGTACCTTGAGTTGTTCCGGACACGATGATACCAAACATTTACATTTGTTTTTGTTTTTTTTGCCTAAAAAACTTTTTAGTGGTAAAAAAATATTTTCATACGTTATTTTTAATTTTTTTTTTGTAATTTTCACAATTCTTTTTCCTTTTCCTACATGGGACTTTAACTTTTTCTTGCCTGATGCTGATTTTTCCCTGACACTGTTCTGACAGCATGCTCTCTGCTGTTCCGAGGATGTCCGGGAGCTCCGGTGCCCTCTGGACCGCAGATGACATCCTCGAGCTCCATGTGGTCCCTGGACTCTTGTTTGAGACACCTGCCTTTAAAGGAACCTGAGATTCATGCCATCTTACCTACAGGCAGCAAGAGATGCAGAATTCCCTCATTACAATGGTTTAGTATGAATGGGTTTTAGAGAAAAGTATTTGGAGAGGAGTTTGCAAGGCTGCTGCGCTTTGATTATCTGCGCCCAGTTCAGCTTGTTTGTGGCCAGGTTTGTTTTTTTTTTTATTGTAGGCTAAAAAAGAGAGACCTGCATTCAAACCGGGCGGACAGAAGTCAAAGAGGAGTCTCCCGGTGTACACCTCTCCATAATCAAAATGGCTTTAGAAAGCATTTCAGAGAAAACAAAGTTTAGAGCAAGGCCTCTATTGGATGCTATGCTTTCCATGGACACAGCATATACATAATCTAGTCTATGAAGCTATTGTCATGTGTGTGTTTGCAAAAAAAAATGATGAAACGTCTGTTTCTGATGTGTTGTGGATCTGACCTGCCCAATTGTATCAATGGGTCCATGAAATAAGGCAGAGAGAACTGCTGTCAGGTTTTTACAGTCTAAGGCTATGTGCCCACTGTGCGTTTGATGCGTTTCTTTTTGCTGCGGTTCTGCACCAAAAACGCAGCACCCATAACTTTGTAATGAAAGACAATGTGATTTTCCCAAAGCTGTCCCCACATGTGCAGTTTTGGGTGCTGCGTTTGATTGTTGTGTGTCTGTGTGTGTGTGTCTGTCTGTGTGTGTATGTGTCTGTCTGTATCTGTTTGTATCTGTCTGTCGGTGTGTGATCTCTTATGTCTTCGTATGTCTGTGTGTGTGAGTGTGTCCCATATTCTGCTGCGTTTTTGTGCTGTGTTTCGTATGTGCACAAATGCAATTGGTTTGTGCTGCTTTTGTTTATAGACAGTTGTATTTGTGTAGCTGACAATGCAGCACAAAAAAATGAGCACAGTGGGCACATAGCCTACAGAGAAGCTTGGAAAAATGAAAAAGGTGTAGTCCACTTTTTTCTCATATGCATAAAAAAAAAAAAAAAAAACTAAAACCTGACGTCTGAATGAGGCATGAAGGATTAGGAGGATGGGAGTAGTAGTCTGTGATGCTGGTAATCCGAGAATGTATGCAGGATGATATTAAGTGGTTAATTCTGTGTTTCGAGAAGCTTCTTCATCAGGTGAACCACAATATCAGATAACAGGAAATGTACACCGCCCCTGAAGGATACATGTGCCTGGATACCTGTAAGTGTCAATAAAGCTTGGGAGACAATGACAGAAAAAGTTCTAACAGGAAATATTAAAATTGAAATAATAAATAGTTTCAAACAAATTATAATAATGAGTTTTAATGTATTGATGTGGGGACAAAGAAAAATCATTTGTATCATTGCAGGGCATGTGTATAGGGAATGGTGGTAAATGTATATATTTCATTATATGAATAATAAATGTATATATAAATCATAGAAATAATAATTCTAGTTTAAAAATCGTGAACAATTATGTGTATTTTAATACATGGTTTATATGTACATTTATGATTGATAATATTAAATATATACATTATTTGCCACCATTACTCATACACATGCCCTGCGATAATTCAAAACATTTTTTGTATATCCGCACTTACTCTTTGTTATAATTTGTTTTAAACAATTTATTTAATTTTTTTATATAAATATCTTTTTCTCTCCTTTTTTTTTTTTTTTTTTTTTTAAACTTTAGCTCCCAAGCTTTATTGACACTTACAGGTATCCAGCCACATTTATCCTTCAGGGGCGGTTTCCATTTCTTTTACAAAGTATTTGTCTGATTTGAATGTATGTGTTATCTAATATGGTGGGTCTCCTAATGAAGAAGCTGGTTATACCTTGAAACACGTAGAGCATAAACCCTTTTAACCCTTCCTGAATACATTCTTGGGTTACCAGCAGCGAAGATTACTTCTCCCATCCTCCTACTACTTGGTCTTCACAGTGGGATCTCCTGGCCAGAGGGTACTGCAGCCGCCTACTTTGATTACTCAGTTGTGGGTTTACCATCCCAAATAGGTCAGCAACCCCTTATTTCTCACATATACTGGTCTCCACCAGATGATACCCTATTGCACTTGGTGACCCATAGCTCATTGTAATGAGTTGCCTGTCCTCCTATCGTGTTGCATATAGTGAGGCTGGCAGGAATCTGGGATTATGGCCCGTTGAAGGTAACCTATCGGCAAAATCCATAGGTTGTAAAAATGCTGTTTAAAAAGCGATATGACTAGAGATGGATGGACATTTGTAATGATTCAAGAGCTGGGGATATGGAAGAAGTAATGGAGACAGACCTCATTCTCTGGCATACGCTGACTTCATGGCTTACACTCAGCTCTTCAGCATATGTGCATAAAATAAACTTTGCGCTCAGTGTGCCTATATGTATAGAGAGTTATATAGGGGGTTTAGATAACGATAGACCGAAGTAGGACTGACTGTTACTCTGCCTTTTTTATTCCCATTTTTTTAATATTACATTATTTAATGATGCAAATGTGTATGTGTAAATATACACACACATATTTATATATGGGTTTTTTTTTTTTTTTAAAGTATCGGATTCATTTCGGTTTATTGCCATAACAAGCCCTGTTACCATAATGGTCACTTGTGTATTCAGGTCCTCCATATTCGCTCGCTAGGCTTGCATTTCTTCCCGCTCTGTGAGTATAGGTTATAGTGTTCGTTTTTGCCAGTATATAAATTTAGGTACAACGTTGCTGGATCTTTGTGGCGAGTTACACGATGGGTAATAAAGGTTTCATCTCTGGGACCATCAGAATCAGGAGAACAGAGTTCTTTCTTCCAGAGATATCTGAGCTCTGTACTGTTATCTCTCATTGGAGCATTGGTATCCATATCCACAGCTCCATTATCATGGGGACTCTGTTTTTGTGACCGGCACTGTTCTTAGCAATCGTACACTGATCACCTATTCACTTATTTTTCATGTCGGCCTTATGCATTCAGCTGTATAGGGGCAGGCTCTATTAGCTCTGCACTGCAGCCATAGTCACTCTGTGTTGTATGTCACAAGTTTTTCTCTGATTTATACAGAATAGGAATGGAAATCTATGTATACTTGCATATAAAGTTGAAGGCATGCAATGATATATATTAGGCCACATGCTTTTCAATGAATCCAGTATTACAGGTTGTTCTGCTGTCTTGTGCAGAATCCATTACTAAGACATGCTGATGAATGTCCCCTGTGAGTCTAGTGGGGCTGTAAAGTTGAGCCGTACTCTGTTATGTCTCACAGGCAATGTTTCACCCCTCTATTGGCATTAGGGAGACCACTATCTGTATATATATGATTGTGTAATCACTAGTACAGCATGTGTTAATGATAACACTTTGAATAATTCAGTCTCCAAGAGCTCACTGGGTGTTCCTACAGCAAGAAAAGGTCATGTGATCTTAGAGGCAGCCCCTCCCATCTAGGCTTGATTGACAGATCTGACACCTCCAGTGTCGTCCACTGGTCCCGGCAAAGAGGCGTCAATCAAGCCTACAAGTGATGGGCTGCCACTATCATCATGGGATACTGCGCACACTCAGAGATTACTTTGCTTGTAGAAGAAAATGTGTTTAAAGCTCTTCTCCTAAGAGATGCTGGTTTATTTTTATATGGTTATGATCAGAAAGGTTTCCCTTGCACCCATAAAGCGCTATAGGTAGATCAGAACTACTGACAGGTTCCTTTTAAAGGACATGCCAGAGAATAGTTAAAGGGAACCTGTCATCAAAAATGTACTATTGATTATAGCATTATCGCTGTGTAGGTCCTAGTACAACAATAAAATAAAATGTGGACATCATTTTTATTATTTTACTACATTGATATAACTGAGCCACCAGTTGCCGTAGTAAAATTATCCTGATCCCGTCAATTTCCATAAATATGTAATGGTATACCTGGTGTAAATGCTGCTGTTCTTCTGAATCTGGTGGTGTTTATCTTTGGTTCCTGCTCTCCTCCGTTCCTGAGATCTGTGCCTCCTCTTTCCTGTATATAATTCTAGTCTTGTTAGCCAACTGGTTGTGACCACAGTAAAGAACTGTGGACCATACCCCATTGACTGGAGACAAAAAATGGTAGATATCCACACCTAGATAGGAGGCCAGATCTCTGGAACAAAGAGGAGCAGGGACATAAGAGAACCAAACCGGATTAAGGAGAACGGAGATATTTAAACAGGACATAACATATTTATGGCTACGGACAGATCTCATTTAAGGGTTCCTGTACTTACTAGTAAAATCAGCCTGATGGATTCCCTTTATAGGTTAAAACAAAAAAAAAGATAATTTGGGAGTGTTACCAATGAACCATGTCTCTGATGGTACTGTTGTTGGTACTGTTGTATTTGTTGGCGGGCTACCGGAGAATGCACTAATCTGTTAGACAAATAGTCAATTATCATTATTATTTTTTTGGCTTTGGAGTACAATGTGATTTTTATGTTCTCAGCTTTATTTCCAGGAACAGCAGGTACTTATTACAAGTAATGTACTGTCAATACTGGCGTCCGTCCTACCAGTACAGTGTGTAGTCCCATCAGCCGTACTTTGTGGTGCACACATATATTGATCGAGTCCTTCATGTACGTAACAACAGGCTTTATGTAGTCTTCTGTTTCTCTGAGTCATCCAGGCTGTTATTGATTGATCCTATAAAGAGCCATTGTCTTCATGTGACCACATACACAGAGGTTCACAGAAGCTGGATATGGATGGCAAGGTCTCTGCAGTTAGCAACAGGGGTAACAATACAATATGTCCATATACAGGCAGCCTGCAGTGTTCCTATACCCTGTAAGAATGTATTGTCCAGCTCTTGATACATTAGCATGAGTTTCTGGCTCAATTAAACCTAAATCTAAAGGTTGGGCAATAATGGGATTGTCAGGACTTTGCATAAGATGTCTCTTGTCAGGGAGAACTGAGGTGGTGCAGGCCAAACTGAGGTCCGTTTTTCTGTGTCCTCCTGCTATATTGCATACCTTACATTTAGCTTTGACTCTAGTGATGCTGCATTGGGACCCTTAGGCCTGAATATGTGCACAGCAGGTCATTTTTACATTTTAAGGCCTAGTTATATTTTTATTGTTTTTTTAAGCACATTTTCCGGATGATCTCTGCCTGAAAAAAGACAGTGTGCACATACCCTACAATCCAGGAGAACCCCATAAGTCAATATTTATTGTTCCATGTTTGCCATTAAGGGGACTTTCCAAAAATGTCTTTTATTGGCGGTGTTTCTAAAAATAATTTATACAGTTTACTACTAATTTTTATTTCCAGAATTCCCTGATCTCATGTGTTATGCTGTGAGTGGAGGGGGCTGGCCGATGCTCATGCCAATAGCTAAGCCAGCCCCTCTCTGTTTATGTATCAGCCATGACCGAGAAGGATCCTGGCTTAGCTACTAAAGAAATACAGCTCCACACGGCTCCACTGGTAAGCTCTGGTGTTGAGCGCAGGACCAGACGTTCAGCTGCGTGGACCCGAGACCACTGCAGATAGCTGAATATCTGGGCACCTTTGGAAACACTAATGTTGTGTATCTTTATATTACGGACACCACTAAAGATTTTATCTTCATGGCAACCCCTTTAATCTAAAGTTCTCTGATAGATCTAAAAAGTGTCTGATTAGCTGCGCCTATAGATCACTTTTCTGTTTCTTTATTTGTCTTTAATGGATTCTGTGAATATTGTTTACATTGTTTGAGCCATATTTTAATTTAGCGAACAAATATTTTCTTTGCAAGGGTCATAAACTACTGAACAAATCCACAGTAAGTAGTGAGAATGTAATTCATTATGGTACCTTGTGCAGAATGTAACTTATGTTCAAAGTGGAACTAAACTTTTATATATATTTTGTATGTTGTAGCCTCTTAAATCAGCAGATCTTTAGGATTTGAGCCCTGATACCCCATTCTGATTGCTTAAGATTTTGCAGGTGTGCGGGCACAATAGACAGTCTACAGATCTGCCTTCTGCTGTGTGCGAGGTCAGCTGTGCCCTTCTGCCTGACGAACCGGCAACTTCTGAGCTTGGCGGGGTTCTGGATGCCTAGATCTCCACCAGTCTGCGGGATGTTTAAAGGGTTACAACATAGTAATAAACCATGGAAATTTAGTCCCACTTTATATATAGGTTAGAAACAATATAACAGGTATGCTACTGTCTTTTATAAAATTGTTCAGCATTTCTTCATAAGCCCCCCATGTATAGACTTCAGATCTCAGATGATCTCTACGGTAGTATGAAAAGGGGCAGGAATTTCTTGATCTGAAGCATAAAACTCAAACCTGGCAGAGACATTAGTATTTTAGCAGCTCCTCCAATTGTTTGTTACTCTATGAAGGCATTTTTGTCAAACTCCTTATATCAGCGCTAGTAGAATGTCCTGTCACTGCTGATTATTGCACAGAAGGATGTATTGCAGTATTTTTCACTTATTTAGAAAGACATCCCGTTTATCTGGCTGTATATAAAAACGTTGCATTCAGATGTTATATTTCCCTCCCCAAACATATTTATTCTCATGCTGAATTGTAGATTTATTCACGATTTGCCAGGGACTTGAAATATTAAACCTTGCCACATATGCCACCATGTGCTAATTGTACTCGAGATATAATATGCTGCTCTCTGCCGCACTATTCTGTATCATACAGATACATCTGTACAATAATATGTCATTCTCTACCGCACTATTCTGTATCATACAGATACATCTGTACAATAATATGTCATTCTCTACCGCACTATTATGTATCATACAAATAAATCTGAACAATAATATACCGCCTTTACCACACCATTCTGTATCATACACGTACATCCATACAATAATATGCCACTCTCTACCGCACCATTCTGTATCATACAGGTACATCCATACAATAATATGCCACTCTCTACCGCACTATTCTGTATCATACACATACATCCATACAATATGTCGCTCTCTACCGCACTATTCTGCATCATACACATACATCCATACAATAATATACTGCTCTCTACTGCACCATTCTGTATCATACACATACATCTGTACAATAATATGCCACTCTCTACCGCACTATTCTGTATCATACACATACATCCATACAATATGTCGCTCTCTACCGCACTATTCTGCATCATACACATACATCCATACAATAATATACTGCTCTCTACTGCACCATTCTGTATCATACACATACATCTGTACAATAATATGCCGCTCTCTACCGCACTATTCTGTATCATAGACATACATTAATACAATAATATGCTGCTCTCCGCCACACTATTCTGTATCATACAAATACATCCATACAATAATATGCCGCTCTATACCGCACTATTCTGTATCATACACATACATCCATACAATAATATGCCGCTCTATACCGCACTATTCTGTATCATATCCATACAATAATATGCCGCTCTCTACTGCACCATTCTGTATCATACACATATATCCATACAATAATATGCCGCTCTCTACCGCACTATTCTGTATCATACACATACATCCATACAATAATATGCCACTTTCTACCGCACTATTCTGTATCATACACATACATCCATACAATAATATGCCACTCTCTACCGCACCATTGTGTATCATACAAATAAATCTGAACAATAATATGCCACTCTATACCGCACTATCCTGTCCTGTATCATACACATACATCCATACAATAATATGCCGCTCTCTGCCGCACTATTCTGCATCATACACATACATCCATACATACAATAATATGCCACTCGCTACCGCACTATTCTGCATCATACACATAGATCCATACAATAATATGCTGCTCTCTGCCGTACTATTCTGTATCATACAAATACATCCATACAATAATATGTCGCTCTCTACTGCACTATTCTGTATCATACACATCCATCCAAACAATAATATGCCGCTCTCTACCGCACCATTCTGTATCATACAAATACATCTGAACAATAATATGCCGCTCTCTACCACACTATTCTGTATCATACACATACATCCATACAATAATATGCCGCTCTCTACCGCACCATTCTGTATCATACACATACATCCATACAATAATATGCCACTCGCTACCGCACTATTCTGCATCATACACATACATCCATAAAATAATATGCTGCTCTCTGCCGTACTATTCTATATCATATGAATACATCCGTACAATAATATGCCGCTCTCTACCGCACCATTCTGTATCATACAAATACATCCATACAATAATATGTCGCTCTCTACCGCACCATTCTGTATCATACAAATACATCCATACAATATGTCGCTCTCTACCGCACTATTCTGTATCATACACATCCATCCAAACAATAATATGTCGCTCTCTACCACACTATTCTGTATCATACAAATACATCCGTACAATAATATGCCGCTCTATACCGCACTATTCTGTATCATACACATACATCCGTACAATAATATGCCGCTCTCTACCGCACTATTCTGTATCATACACATACATCCATACAATAATATGCCGCTCTCTACCGCACTATTCTGTATCATACACATACATCCATACAATAATATGCCGCTCTATACCGCACTATTCTGTATCATACACATACATCCATACAATAATATGCCGCTCTCTACCGCACCATTATGTATCATACAAATACATCTGAACAATAATATGCCGCTCTCTACCACACTATTCTGTATCATACACATAAATCCATACAATAATATGCTGCTCTCTACCGCACCATTCTGTATCATACAGATACATCCATACAATAATATGCCACTCTACCGCACCATTGTGTATCATACAAATAAATCTGAACAATAATATGCCACTCTATACCGCACTATCCTGTCCTGTATCCTACAGATACATCCGTACAATAATATACCGCCTCTACTGAACCATTCTGTATCATACCAATACATCCGTACAATAATATGCTGCTCTCTGCCGCATCATTCTGTATCATACCAATGCATCCGTACAATAATATGCTACTCTCTGCCGCATCATTCTGTATCATATGAATACATCCGTACAATAATATACTACCTCTACCGCACCATTCTGTATCATATGAATACATCTGTACAATAATATGCCGCCTCTGCTGCACCATTCTGTATCATATGAATACATCCGTACAATAATATGCCGCTCTCTACCGCATCATTCTGTATCATATGAATACATCCGTACAATAATATACCGCCTCTACTGCACCATTCTGTATAATATGAATACATCTGTACAATAATATGCCGCCTCTGCTGCACCATTCTGTATCATATGAATACATCCGTACAATAATATGCCGCTCTCTGCTGCACCATTCTGACATGAATACATATGTACAATAATATGCCGCTCTCTACCACATCATTCTGTATCATATGAATACATCCGTACAATAATATGCCCCGCTCTACCCCACCATTCTGTATCATATGAATACATGCGTACAATAATATACCGCCTCTACCCCACCATTCTGTATCATATGAATACATCTGTGCAATAATATGCCACTCTCTGCCGGACTATTCTGTATAATATGAATACATCCGTACAATAATTTGACACTTGCTGTCACACCATTACATCCGTACAATGGAGCTGATTTTTTTCTGATGTACTGGACATATACCTGCACTTTACAAAGCTGATTATGGGGATCAAGTTTAAGGATTTAATCTATCCATTTGCCATTAGATTTATTCCTTCTGATTGTGATGAACTTGCTCCATTTTCATTCTAGCAAGCAATGTGATAACCAGTAAATAACCAAGTACCACCGTGCATCTATCAAATATTATGCTTTTAAATAAAAACGGGTGATAGACACTTGCTAATTAAAGGCATGTAATGTGATGCACAACTGTTTTAGAAATGGTGGGTCCTAGTTGCTCAATTTTATAAACTAAAAACATATAACACATGGTTATATCACATTAATACAGAGAATATTTAAATCTAAAAAGTACAATAGCTTGCTTGAGATGGTGTTGGCTTGGGTGACTTGGAGGAGCGAGGTAAGTAAGGTACAGTACTTTTTGTAATTGATAAACAGGAATATGAATATTAAAAAAGTATAATAAGAGATACCATAGGCAAGGAAAGAATGAAAGAATAAAATATAAAGTAAACTGGATACTAGATAAAAGTGTAAAATAATATAAAATAACTGACCACAAATAAAACATGCTTAAAACGTCTAAAAAGCATATAATGGCAGGCACTATGGACTGGTAGTAACCTAAATACTATACAGTAGGTACTGTGGGCTGATAATAGCCAATACAATAAAGCACCAGTGAAGATATCCATAGCCCGGTGTGCAAGTAAATAACTGTTCAATAAAACTGATTGAGAGAGCGCTAGAATGAGAAAAGATATGTTGCATTAAAGTGGCTAGATTACTTAACACAATGGATAGGTAGACAGGTACTACTAGCCTGTTATCTTCCAGCACTGGTATAGACACTGTCTGCGGTGAACATGCAGCGTAAAGAGTTAAAAATAGAATAGAAAAGTCAATGAAATGTGTATGAAAGTATAATGTGGAAAATCCAGGGAATTAAGTGACAGATATAGTTAAAATTAATAATGTAAAGACATTACAAAAAAAGAAGCTAGAAGAGATGATAAAGCCACGGCAGGAACAAATGAATAAGTACTGACATTTCAGAAGGCAAAAAGTCCTAGGTCGTGACTAAGAGCTCTTGGTGCCATGGAATCTAACAGAGAAATCCATTCAGTCTTGATTCTGGACATATGTTTAATAAAATCGCCTCCTCTCCAAGTCTGATGGACCCTCTGTATAGCCAAAAATTTGTGCCTTTGCATGATTTATTATAAAAGTCATGAAAATGATGTGACAGGATGACCGACATACCCTTTTCGATTGTTATTGAAGTGTTCGGCGTCATGAGTGCTTAAGGACTTTCCACTGCTCTATTTGTCCTCTTCCCAAATTTGACAAATATTACATTTTCTTATACCTTTTGGGAGCGCTAGTGTTTTTTTTTTTAAAGTTTTTATGTGATAGCCAGTACCTAGGCTCTAATCTCATTGATAACTGTTAGAAGAATTCCTGTAAAATAAGACAAACCCAGTCTATGTACATTTCTTACCTATAAATCAACACATCTTTTACTGGAGAGGAATAAATCAATTTGCAGTCCAGCAACCAGATCTGTACTATTGTTAGAATTTCCAGCTCTTCTTATGATTAACCATCTTGGCCCGACATCTTGTGTGCTTCATACCACATCCATGACGATACACAAGGCTTGGCAATCAGTGGAGGGGGTGGGGATGGTGGCATGTAGGAGGCGAAGCGTGGCCACAGATAATCTTTCTGTCCACCCTTAATTTCTGTATGAGACCTTCACTGCAGGACTAGCTTGTAATACAGTACTATATATGGATGATTGGAGTAGGTCTATAGGAGAAACTGTGGGTTACCCAACAAGTAGTATATAAAAGTGCCAAATCTGGCTAAAGTGAAGCACCACACTAAATAACTGCCTATAAAATCATTGCGTATGATAGATCACCCTCTGTAAAAAGTGAATATGTGAGGCTGAACACACTGCACTTATAGAAGGTCTGTCACTTGCCATGAATTATTTTTTTATTATTAACTAGTCTAATTGCTTTGTTATCCTGAATGTGGTCTTTATTTTTTGTCTGTTTCTCTCCATTCTTGCAATATGATCCTCTTCTCGGTCTATAAATCTAATATGGTAAGTCAAGGGGCAAGGTCCTCCACTTTTTCTCTGTAGGAGTCTTTGAGGGCCATGGCGCCTTGGCTAAGTACTTACAATGAAGAGGAAGCCATATCTCAGGAATGGAGAGGTGTATGAATCAAAAATAAACATAGCAAGCTTGAGGAGAGCAGCAGCATTTACACCAGGCAATGAGTTTATGGTAGGCGACGGACCTCCTTAAATCTAGTTAAGTCTAATGTAACAAGTGTAAAATGTTTTTCATTTATCCAGCCCCTGAATGAGCGTGTTCTCCTTTACATCTAGTATGATATAGTCAGACATGATTGTAATTACCAGAACGCCATATGTAGTGAAACTAGACCTTGTTTTTTTAAGGGCAACTGATGCCAAAGCGTTCTGCCAACCACCATAGAATAAACACTCATGAGTGCCAGGGCACGGCCCATTTAAATTAGTTGCAGATCAAATGCCTGAATGAACAAGATGTTGTAGGAAGGATCAAAAAGTCAAATAAAGGTGTAAGACGATAGAACACCCTGAGAATAATACAAAGTAAAGCATCACCTTCATAGTAATGTATGTTTAGGCAGCATTTTTCGTAGCTGTCACCTCTCACCTCACTTATTTTGTGTATAGAATAAATGTGACATTGCACCGGCCCCTTGTCTGTAGGTTCTTCTTGTGTTTTCCCCAGTCCTCTTCTCACTATGCAGGAAATCCCAGTCCTTTATAATCCCCATAAATGACAATTTGTAAATCTTTTGTAAATGTTGATCCCTGCATTATTGTTATGGCCAAGCACTCGTTTGCCATATCTTGTACGTTTCTTTTTTTTACTGTCTTCTTAATCACTTCCGTTCTTTTTCTAAGAGTTTTTGAAGATGTACAAAGTCTTTTTCTTGTGTGTAGTTGTATTGTGTACAGTGACGTTCAGCCACTTGTTTGTTAAATTAATAATTCTTGCCAATTGCATTTATGGGGTTTTTTTTGTAAATAAATGTGCTCTTACAAAAATGACTCCCGTGTATATTTTGTATCCTATTCCTGAGTTAGTAGTTCCTTTTTTAGGGTTAGGGTTTTTTGGCAGACTAACTTGTTTATTATAGGAATGTACTATTTTCTCATGACATAAAGGAACTTATTCCAAATGTAAATCTTTGCTTGTGTATTATTTTTATGGAAAGTCTAAAGAAAAAAAATGCATATTTCTTATAACTTGCATTCTGTACACTTAATAGGATTTGTCAGCTTTTTTTGTCATGATTTTTGCAAATACTTGATGAAAAGAGAAGTTAGCTTTTGTTATGACTTTTTGTGATGCATCATATTGAATACTGGACTAATTTTCCAAATGTATATAAATAGTGCTCAAAATAATAGCAATAATAGCTAACAAATGCAAACAAATTGTGGGATATAGTCAAAGCATCCTGGGCTGGAATAATAGTTGACAGGTGCCAGACTTGACTGCTCTGCAGACCACGTGAAATGCTCTGCTACATATTTAATGTGCATCTTTCTCTTTTGGAACATTCAGTGTTAATGTGTAGATGCTGCTTTGTTGCAGTCTTTGAGTGAGGCGGCTCTCCAGTCACAGGTGAGCTGTTGTTGCTGGGTGTGTCAGCTAACTTAGTTGTCCACTCCCCCTGCCTTTAAATAGCCTTCTCTTCCACCAGCTGTTGTCATTCATAGTTTCACTCTTCCTTGACCTTGTGTGTTGTTAGGACGTCTATTCTGTTTCTGAAGTCCTCCTGCAGTGAAGATATTCTTCTTTGGGAAATTTGCCGCTACTATTCTGGCTGGTGGGTCTAGGTGAGAGGGTGCTAGCCCAGGGCTGGTTGAGGAGCAGAGGGCAAGGGTGGTGACCCAAACCTTCTCACCATCTGAGGTACCTCTGAGAGCAGGGAGAACTAGAGAATCACAGTAAAGGGTCAGACTAGCTACCCAGGTACTCAACATCGAAATTTTTTCATAAGCCCATTTGGTTTCAACAGACTTTTGCTCACCTGATGTGGGAATTCTCTAAGGTTTCCAATTTGCGTAACCAGGTGAGGCAGCAATTACAACAAGTTGTTGGGTATTGGCCACAATTCACGCCCAGGCTGTGCCAGAACCCAATATATCTCTCCCTAACAGTTTTTCGGGCAGGAGAGATATATTTATGGTGTTCAGAGAGGCCTGTAGGTTATACTTCAGGCTCTACCCTCATTATTCATGGAGTGAGGAACAGTGAGTGGAGATTATACTCTCCCTTCTTAAGAGGGATCCCCAGGTCTGGGCCTTCTCTTGGCCAACTGATACTCCATCTTTGTGGTCAGTGGGCAAGGTTTTTGCGGCTCTGGCCCTGGTGTATGGTGACCCTGATGGTGTCTCCGTGCCTGAGTCAAATCTTTGTAAGCTCAGGCAGGTAGCCAAGGATTATTGCTCTGAGTTCAGGAGATGGGCCAATGACACTCAGTGGAACAACTCTGCCCTCAGGAGTCAGTTAGCAAGGCTTCAAGACTGTATGACTCAGTATGCTGTTTCGGAGTCATTGGAGGCTGCAATGTCCCTTGCCATCAGGTTGGACAGACATCTCAGGGAGAGACCTATGCCACATTTGCTCCCGTGGTCTCCTCTGTTGGGGAGGTTCCATAAGTTATGTTTGATGAACCCATGTAGTTTGGGGCCATGTATACTAGGTCACCTATGGTTCGTCATGACAAAACGGCATGTCACTATTGCGGTCGTCCAGACCATTATATTAGGGTCTACCTGCTCCGTTTCAAATCGGCTACTCAGCCTCATACGCCATGTCCCTGTGGTCATGTGGAAGGAGATGACCCGGGTGTGCATGTTTCCACCATTTCCATGTCTCAGCCCACGATTTCTGCTGAAATAGTGATTGGTGGAAAAACAGTTACTATTTCTGTCCTTGTGGATATTGAAGCAGAAGTCAACTTTGATAGATTATCCCATTGGACAGACCCATGGTGTAAATGGTAGTGCATAGGCAAGATCTGTTCCGATCTCTGCTGTTGTATCTGCTTCTCTCAACCAAAAGATTCTTTCTAAAATCGTACATAGTGTAAACTTGTGCACAGGAGCTCTTTAAAAGAAATCCTTGTCTTGCTACATTTTGGAGAATCTGCCCTTATCTTCTACACCACTACCATGACAGTTTGACTCTCTGCAACATAGATGTGAAGCAGTTAAAAAAAAAAATGTTCTAAAAAAACTGGTTATAGAATTAAATATTAGGTTAGTGATTCACAGAAATGCTAAATCCTTAAAAACAAAGTACATATTTTGAGTTTGTAAAGACAAATGCAGACACTATTTTTTTGAACAACCCAATGTTCATTTTTTGTTATTTTCTGTAAAGTAGTTAAAAAGCCTATACATTTTTTTTATTATGTTCTGATTTACTAAACAGTGTGCAATGTTCCGAATGCATGGAAAGAAAAACTGTTATAAAGATTTGGGGCTTAACTCATGTTTTTGAACACACTGCTATTATTTTGAACACAACTGTAGGAGCTATCTCGTAAACTAGAGGTGGCTGAAAGTGCTTATCAACTTTAAGAAACATGGACCTCAAACGCTTTTGTATATAAAACATTACACACAGAGTAGTACTAGCCGTCTGCGGGTCCAGTGCTGGCTCTCCACCACTGCTCCGGTCTCAGTGTTTAGTCTGCAGTGGTGACGACATGTCCACAGCTCACGTAACTACTGCAGCCAATCAATGATCTCAGTGTGTCTGCCTATATGTAGACATAGTGGAGGTTCACCTTGGTAGGTTGTGCCAGCCACAACCACTATATTCGCATACGATCCCAGCTTCAGCAGCCACCACAAGGTAGAAATTACAGAAAAGCCAAGGAAGAGGTGCAATGCTGCGCTGGCAGGAGGTGACAGGAGGATGTTGTAGACAGTGATTTTATTATTCTACGTGTTTCGGAGCACAAAATGGCTCCTTCGGGAAAAAAAATCATGTATAAACCGCAAAGCGTAACAGATATATATATATATATATATCAAAAATAATAGCAGCACACTGGTTAAGTCAATGCATGCTAACACTGATGTTTATAAATGTTATTTGGTGGTGTTTTTGAGAAAAACTAAAAAGTTTTTTCAAAAAAACTCAGATGTAAATTTTTTTACGTGGTTGAAGGGCTGGCATACATTGGCCAATGCATGCGCAAAGAACCATAAAAAACAAAAAAAAATTTTACATCTGAGTTTTTTTGATAAAACTTTTTAGTTTTTAGTTTTACTCAAAAACAACACCAAATAACATTTATTTAGCATGATTTATTTTTCTACACATTTCAGAGCCCTGAATGACTCCTTCTTTAGGAAAATATCAAGTACAAACAAAAACTATTGTAAAGATTTTGGGCTTAAATCATGTTTTTAGACATACTGCTATTATTTTGAACACAACTATAGGGGCCATCTCATAAATTAGAGGTGGCTAAAAGTGCTTATCCACTTTAAGAAACATGGACCTAAAACGCTTTTGTATATGAAACATTACACATAGAGTAGTACTAGCCGTCCGCGGGTTCAGTGCTGGCTCTCCACCACTGCTCCGGTCTCAGTATTTAGTCTGCAGTGGTGACTACATATCCACAGCTCACCACTGCAGCTAATCAATGATCTCCATATCTCTTCCTACATGCAGATATTGTATTAAAGGCTGCAGATGAAAGAAGAAGCGCACGTAGGGTCTTATCTGTGATCGAATGAGCTGCTAAGTTCAGTGATTGTCTGCAGTGGTGATGTGAGCTGCAGGCCACTGGAACTGGACCCACGAAGGGGGAGAACCTGCTCTATTTTGTTAGAATGCTTTGAAAAAATATTCATACCCTGTAAACATTTCCACGTTTTTTCACATTACATCTATAAAATTAAATGGATTTCTCTATTGCTTCATTAGGGTAAACAGAAAAATATGGGTGTATGCTGCTGCTTCCACTAGGGGGATGACAGTATGCAAACAAAAAGTTAGCTTCCCTCCAGTAGTCTGCTCCCTCCACCTGGTACAGAGTTATTGGTCTTAATTAGGTGTCAGTAGCAGGCAGACACAGACCTGGACTTAGTTCTGTTTCTACTTTCTTTGCTTTTTCAATTCTTTATTAATGTCTTTCAGATACGACTTGTGATTGGGCAACAGTGGAGTTGTCACTTTATGTAGGATGACAAAGACCGAGAGCACACTGTAGAGTTGTCACAACTTGTACCCCAACTCCCCCAACACTTGATGTGTATGTGGTGTTCCTGCAGTTATCTCTTGTCCTTTCTCTGCTCCTTCTCTTACTTGGATCTTTGTTGTTTATTTGCTATTCCACTTTTTTTCTCCTTTGACAGCAAGCACTGCGATCTCTGTGTCATCAGGGTTCCCTCCAGTGGCCAAGTTTCTAAATTTAGTACCCTGTTTTCTATGTGACCTTCTGTTGCTGCCAGACCATGTCTCCCCCTCCAAGACAATTGCATTGGTGGGCCCACCTGCACTCCCTGCCCACCACTGTCAGCATATCAAGGCGCTTCCTTCATACAGCCGAAAGGAAATCCTGCATGCACATTCTGATGCCACCACGTCCCTCTTCCCGTGGCCATTTTTTAAAAAATTCTTTATCAATTTAAAAAAGAACAATGTAATCAACTTAGGACTCTCATACCAACATGTAACATTACCTAGTGGACTGTTTTCAGTTTAACTGTTATGGGACCAGTAACTTACTGTTGTCTCTTAAATCTTATACAATGTAAACCAAAGAAAGTTTTTCAAAACCAGGCGTAAAACAAGAAAAAGCCTTTTTCTGGTCATCATAATGGGAGACCCAGACAATGGGGTTTAGGGCGCTGCCCTCCGGAGGTCACACTAGGTACTACAAGTTTGTAGACACCGCCTCCTCCGCTTATAAACCCCTACCGCAGGGAACATCCTCAGTTTTAAACTTAGTGTGCTCGGAGGATCACGCTTTGCTTGCACTTCACTGCATTCTCACTACTTACGTGATGGCGTCTGAAGACAAGGTAATATGGTCCTAGTCGGGACCTGCGACAGCCTCCCCGCTCACCCTTTGTGGCACACGCTGGTGGAGGTACCGGAGGGCCTAGAGCCTGGACACTCTGTGTTCTCCCGGTACGCTGTTGCGCTCCTTTCCATCCCTCTCTGGGGGGCTCTGGAGAGTGGGAGATGGGAGCCTTGCACAGCTCCGCTCCGTCCGAGGCCTCCCTAAATGGTGCTTACAGACCGGACTGGAGCCAGCCCAGTCCGAGGCCTCCCTAAATGGTGCTTACACTCCGGACTGGGCTGAACCCCCGTCCGAGGCCTCCCTAAATGGTGCTTACAGACCGGACCGGCACTGAGGCATTCTGTGTCTCCTGTGTGCCTGGGGGTAGTGTCTGTCACTTTGTGTCCTGACACTCAGACCGCGCGTTACCCTCGGGTCCGCGGATCTGGTGGTGTACCCTGTGCTGGGGTCACCTTGGCTGACCGCCCTGTGTGTGACAGGGGCTGAGGCCGTAGACTGCATGTTTGTGTGTGCTGACAGTCTGTGTATAGGTGTGTGATGATCCGCACTGTTTTTCCCGCGCTGCGGGCTCCAGCACCTCCATTACAGAGGCTGCTTGGAGGAGGAGAAGCAGCCCTTACGATGACGTCACCGGGGGGCGTGTGCGTGTGCTCCCGCGTGTTCCCGGCGCCGCCCACTTCTGTGCTGGCGGCGGCCATCTTCTCCCTCACTTCCCGGCTGGGTTCTACGGCAGCACGTGTCTGCACTTCAGAGGGAGACCGGAACTCGCGGAGGTCACGCACGCACACCGCTTCCTCCCACCGCGTTACTGCGGTCGGTAAGCCACCGGGATTCCCGGTTTGTTTGTTTGGCTTTGGCCTCTACTACCCCTACTGTGGCTATGTCCTCAGTAAGGAAGCATGCTGCTAAGGCGGCGGATAACACCACTACCTGTGCTACTTGCAAGGGAACTTTGGTGGAGGGGTCCTGCAATAACTGCGGACGCCCAGAAGCCCGGACTGGCTCAGCTGAGGCAGCAGCAGCTCCGGTGCTGTACCCTGAGGTTCAGGTGATCCCAGGGCCATGGGAAGCACAGAACAGGATCAATGAATCCTTGCTGTCCCAGATGTCCTCCATGTCGCAGTCACTGGAGGCACTGCATAGGAGACTGGAAAGCCCAGCTACTCCTTCCAGTTACCCCCGGGTGTCTCCCTCTTCTGCTGTGAGACCCCCTAAGCGGGCTCGTCGTGAGGATTCACCCGAGCTCCAGGCTCTCTCTGAGGAGGAGCGTTCCTCTGATGGTGAGGAAGATGATGGGGGTTCAAACTTCGGGTCTGTGTCTGTGTCTGAACCTCCAGACGGGGTGGAGGATCTGGTGTCCTCCATCAATGAGACCTTGCGTCTCGTGACTCCCCCTGAAGAGGTGGTCGTGCACCCGAAGGAGGTCTATCAATGGCTGCGGCCTGAGGCTAGACCAAGTGGCTCCTTCATGGACCACACTAATTTTGGAAGGGTGGTTAGAGCACCCAGGTTACATCCTGGGCGGCGCTATGTTCGCAAACCTAAGGACAATCGCTTCCCCTTCCCCCAGGAGGTGCTTCAGGAATGGTCGCAGTCTCCAAAGGTGGACGCTTCCATGACTAGAATTGCTGCACGCTCCCTTTTCTCTGCCTCTGATAGCTCCTCGCTGAAGGATGCTACTGATAGACAGGTCGAGCAACTCGCCAAGTCTTCCTATGAGGCTGTGGGGTCTTCATTTGCCCCTAATTTTGCCACGGTCTGGACCTTGCAAGCGATTACTACCTGCTTGGATGGTATCACTGACCTGGCAAAGTCCAGTCCGGAGGTCCTGGCACTCACTGAGAGAGCAAGGGCCTATGCGGACTACGCCAGGACGGCGTCTCTGGAAACTGCCACTCGCTCAGCTGTGGCTTCGGCCAATGCGATAGCGATCCGCAGGTTGTTGTGGCTGCGTCTTTGGGACTCAGATGCCACATCTAAGAAGATTTTGCAGAATCTTCCATTCTCTGGTGACAGACTCTTTGGCACAGAGCTGGACAAGCTGATCAAGGATTCTGCTGAGTCTAAGATACCGCAGAATAAGCCTAAGCCACGGTATACCGTTAAGAGGAACCCAAAGCAGTGGTCCTTTCGGTCCGGCTCACAGTCATCAGCACCGTCCGCTCGCACGGACCGAGGGGGCAAGCCCGCTTCTCAGTGGCGCTCCAAGAGTCGTCCAAAGAAGCCGGCGGGGGCAGCAACTACCACCCCCAAACCCGCCTCTACATGACTCACTCTTTCATCCTGCCTCCCCACAGGTGGGGGGCCGCTTGTCTCGCTTTCAGGACAAGTGGCTACTTCACGTTCAAGATCAGTGGGTTCGAGACGTAGTCTCGCGAGGTTACAGGATAGAGCTGACGTCAAAACCATTATCCCGATTCCATCGGTCTGTTCCATCCCCAGAAAAGACTCAGGCTTTTCTCCGGGTGTTGGAGGGACTCCGCAGAGACGGAGTAGTGGTCCCAGTGCCCACGGCAGAGAGGTTCAGGGGTTTTTACTCCAACCTCTTTATTGTCCCAAAGAAGGACGGCTCCTTTCGACCGGTCCTAGACCTAAAATTGTTCAACCGTCACGTGTTGGTGCGGAAGTTCCGCATGGAATCCCTACGTTCCGTTATCGCGGCTCTGTCGCAGGGGGACTTCCTAGCGTCCATCGATATCAGGGACGCTTACCTTCACGTGCCCATTGCACCGGCTCATCAACGCTGGTTACGATTCGCAGTGGGGGACGAACATCTCCAATTTGTGGCCCTACCCTTCGGGTTGGCCTCTGCACCAAGGGTGTTCACGAAGGTGATGGCATCTATGATGGCTCTCCTGCATGTGCAGGGTCACGCCGTCATACCCTATCTGGACGACCTATTGGTCAGGGCGCCATCGGAAGACCTTTGTCGGGTGAGCCTGGAAGCGACCATGAGGTCTCTGGAACAGTTCGGGTGGCTTCTCAATACTCAGAAGTCGACCCTGGTTCCGACCCAGTCATTGACATATCTGGGCATGGATTTCCACACGGACTCAGCCCTGGTGTCTCTACCTCAGGCCAAGCAGCTGGCGATCCACTCAGGAGTACAGCACGTTCTCCTGTCACCTCACTCATCCCTTCGGGAATTGATGAGACTGGTGGGACGCATGGTAGCGGCAATAGAGGCGGTGCCATTTGCACAGTTTCGTCTCCGTCCTCTCCAGCTGGAGATTCTTCGCCGGTGGGACAAGAGAGCGATCTCTCTGAATCGGTTGGTGGCACTATCGCAACCGACCAGGGACTCCCTGCAGTGGTGGCTACAGCCACGTCACTTGTCACGGGGAAGATCCTTCCTCAAACCTTCTTGGTTAGTGGTGACCACCGACGCCAGTCTGAAGGGCTGGGGCGCGGTGTTCTTACACCACAGGGCTCAAGGCCTCTGGACTCAGGCGGAGTCGACGTTGCAGATCAACGTCCTGGAAATCAAGGCGGTCTATCTGGCGCTCCTGGCGTTTCAGAAATTCCTGGCAGGACGACCCATTCGGGTACAGTCCGACAATGCGACGGCCGTCGCCTACATAAATCATCAGGGAGGGACCAGAAGCGCTCAGGCCCTCGCCGAAGTCCACCGCATCCTATCGTGGGTGGAGGAACACGACTGCTTGATCTCCGCAGTTCACATCCCAGGGGTCGAGAACTGGGAGGCCGACTACCTGAGCCGGCAGGGGATGGACGCCGGAGAGTGGTCCCTGCATCCAGACGTCTTCCGGGACATCTGCAGCAGATGGGGCACTCCGGACGTGGATCTGATGGCCTCAAGGCTGAATCATCAGGTGCCCCAGTACGTGGCGAGATCGTGGGATCCTCAGTCCCTGGGGGCGGATGCTCTGATACTGAGTTGGTCCAGCTTCCAACTGCCGTATGTGTTCCCTCCTCTGGCTCTGATTCCCAGGGTCCTGTGGAAGATCAGGTCGGAGTGCAGGATAGCCATTCTAGTGGCTCCAGATTGGCCCAGGAGGTCCTGGTATCCGGACCTGTGGCAACTGTCAGGCGGACACAGGTGGGCTCTTCCAGAACGCGCAGATTTACTCGCACAAGGCCCATTCTTCCACCTCAATTCCAGGGCCCTCAGATTGACTGCATGGCTCTTGAGGCCTGGCTCCTGACATCTAGGGGTTTCTCCCCTACAGTGGTGGCCACTATGAATCGGGCTAGGAAGCCTGTTTCCAGGAAGATGTACCACCGGACGTGGAAGATCTTTTTTGCCTGGTGTGCCTCTGGTGGACGGTCTCCTTGGCCCTTGTCCATCCCGACGTTGTTGGCTTTCTTACAGTCGGGTTTGGAGTTGGGATTGTCCCTTGGCTCTTTGAAATGTCAAGTATCAGCACTTTCGGTGCTGTTTGACAGGCGATTGGCGCTCCTCCCGAAGGTGCGTCAATTTCTGCAGGGGTGTGTCGCGGATGGTTCCGCCCTACAAGAGACCTCTGGACCCTTGGGACCTTAACATGGTCCTGGCGGCATTACAGAAACCGCCGTTTGAGCCATTGAGAGATGTTTCTCTATCTCGTCTGTCCCAGAAAGTGGCCTTTCTGGTGGCGATTACGTCTCTAAGGAGGGTCTCAGAATTGGCTGCACTATCGTGCAAGTCACCCTTTCTGGTGGTTCACCAAGACAAGGTGGTGTTGCGCCCACGGCCAGAATTCTTGCCGAAGGTGGTTTCAACTTTTCACCTGAACCAGGAGATTGTTCTCCCATCATTTTGCCCCGCTCCCGTTCATCAGGTGGAGCGCGACCTCCATACTCTGGATCTCGTGAGAGCTGTACGCATTTATGTGTCCAGGACCGCCTCCTTCCGGAGTTCGGATTCCTTATTTGTTCTTACGACAGGTCGCTGTAAGGGGTCCGCGGCTTCGAAGTCAACCTTGGCCAGATGGATTAAGGCGTCCATTCAAGAGGCTTACCGGTCCTCTGGTTTGCCTCTCCCGGTGGGATTGAAGGCTCACTCCACCAGGGCTGTAGGTGCCTCTTGGGCCTTGCGACATCGAGCGTCTGCTCTACAGGTGTGTCAGGCGGCCACTTGGTCCAGCCTGCACACTTTCTCTAAGCACTATATGGTGCATGCCCATGCCTCTGCGGATGCAAGTCTGGGCAGGCGGGTTCTCCAGGCGGCGGTTGCCCACCTTTGAAGGGAACCATGTGTTATCCGTCTTGTTGAGGAACTCTTCCCGCCCTGGGGTATTGCTTTAGGACATCCCCATTGTCTGGGTCTCCCATTATGATGACCAGAAAAAAGAGAATTTTGTTTACGTACCGTAAATTCTTTTTTCTTTAATCATCAATGGGAGACCCAGCACCCACCCAGTTGTTCCTTTGCATGTTTTGCATTTGTTCTGCTCTCTGTTGAGACAGTGTTTGCCGGGTTGTTGAACCGTCTGTGTACGGCATTCTTCCCGATGTTTCGGGTGTGGTTTATTTTCTCCTCGCAGCTTATGGACCAAACTGAGGATGTTCCCTGCGGTAGGGGTTTATAAGCGGAGGAGGCGGTGTCTACAAACTTGTAGTACCTAGTGTGACCTCCGGAGGGCAGCGCCCTAAACCCCATTGTCTGGGTCTCCCATTGATGATTAAAGAAAAAAGAATTTACGGTACGTAAACAAAATTCTCTTTTTAGGTATAACAAGGAAAGCTAAAGGAAAGGAAAATAAGGAAAGCTAGAAGAGAATAAAAGTGTGATTATAAGAAAGAAGAGAGGGAAAGGGAGATCCAGGTCCCCTATGGGGGGATCTCTGCAATTAGCACCAACAGGAAACTACACCTCAACCAGAAGGGACAAGTAATCCGAGGAAGATTTAAAATTGCTCCACTTCTACCCGGTGCCAAAACATTCTGTGTACTTATTATTAAGAAATGCTGTCAGGTCTTCCATCAGCATCAGGTCATTCATTTTTCTCACCCACATACTTATGCCAGGAGGGAGGAGGATCTCCAGCAAAGTGGAATACAAACCCTTGCAGCCATTACTTAAACCTCAGAAATGATTTTTTTATAGATCGAGACTGAAAGATTAGAATGTTGGAGCAAGAAGAGCTCAGGTCCAAGGTCCTGTTGGGTATTACTTATCCGTTTAATGACTCTCCTTACATCCTCCCAGAACCGATCAAGTTTCTCACAGCTCCAAAAAATGTGTAGAAACGTTCCTTCTGCCTTTCCACACCTCCAGTAGACCGAATCCACAGAAGGAAACATGGCATGAAGTCTACGGCATTCCCTATACCATTTGGACAATAACTTCTAATTCGTTTCCTTGAGACCCAAGCTTATGGAAGACTTGTGTGCCGGGGTCAAAATCCCATCCCACTGTTCATAAGTAAGCTTCACGTCCAGATCTCTCCCATTTCAACACTGCAAAACAAGCGAAAAGAGCGCTCATAGGACCGTAACTATGATTACATGGAGTGTTCTCCGATGGTAGAACTCACCTTGTTGGGTTGTGAGAGTCACAACCAACTAGACAAGCAGGGAGGAATGATGGCTGCTGCGGACCCCCGCGAAGTAGATGTTCCAGGAATGATGGATGGGTTTTGGACATCCGCACTGACCACGAGATTACAAGCAATATACTCCAAAGACCTTTATTTGTGCCGTCCTGAACGCTACTTCCTCAGGGCTATTAGGTTATGGTTTACTTGGCTACATCATTTTTATACATAAACATCATGACATCTCTATGGCGGCCGTCACACGTATCTATATCGTGAGCGATATTGTATGCGATCACGTGCACGCGCGATCGCTAACAATATCGCTCACATCGCTGGTGAGATGTCACAGACAGACTCACCAGCGATGTGGGCCAGCGAGATCGCTGGTAACTATGGTACACATAGATACCATCTCCCAGCATAGGATCTGCCGCTGGGAGATCGTTCATCGTGGTGTCATACACCACGATGAAGCAGATTGTTCAAGCGTTTATCGCTTGATATGAGCTCCTGCTCACCAATCTGCGATCTGGCGATCAAGCGATTTTACATTGTAAAATCGCTTGATTGCACGTAGCGATTCACAAACGATATCGCTTAAGCGATCAAAAAGCAGATCACTTAAACGATATCGTTCGCAATATTGAACCGTGTGACGGCCGCCCATTAGAAATCCATTACATCAGTTCTGGTGACAACACCCTCATTTTTGAAAAATGATTTTTGCCGGTCACAAAAATAATAAAATACTTCCAAGACCCCCTCTTAAAACCTATACAAACCATCTGAAACATGAATCTTTAATATACCACGGGGTTTCTTTAAATGTAAAAAGAGAAATTGCATGTGCTGCTCCTAAATCAGTGATAATGTAGGAACCTTTCAGTCCAATAATAATAGCGCTATGAAGTTCAATTTTAATTTCAGATTGACATGTCAGTCTAGTCATGTCATGTATCCGATTGACTGTGTTTGTGCAAGCAGTATGTGGGGTGTACCACACAGCCTTTACATAGAAGAATAAATTCGCACAGACATAGCAATAGGTTTCCTTAAGCATGGGTTGTCTAGACATTGTTTTGAAAAACGTGGAAAGAATATTCCTCTTCGTGTCACCCCCATTGACCACATACCTGCAGATAGTGTTAGCAGAATACAGTCTTAACAAAAGAGAAATTCACTGAATCTATAAATTAGACACAATGAATCCGAAAGGTTTGAATGAGGTGGTGGATTTATTTTAAAAGATGGTGAGACTCATTTTTTTTCCCCTTTTTTCCTTCTTCATTCCTTCTTGATAGTTGGGCATTGTTCTCCACTGCTGGGTGTGTGACACAGGCCCTGTGGTTGTCGGCGGGTTCATGGTTTGAGAGCTGCATAGTGCTCGTTCTCTATAAACGACTCATCAGTCACGGTGGCTTCTGGGTCCTCGCTCTGGTTTGGTGAAAAGCCCCAATGGAATAGAAGTATGTGCAGATCGGTGGTTGTCTTTTATGCATGGGACATTTACCTTTCTGTATGAATGACATTCTGCCAGTCCAGCCTGAGGTGTATCTGCTAAATAGGACCGTCCACGGCTAATAGTGGAGCTGGATTTCCTGTCAGAGGAGCTTCTCTCCATTCAAGAGTTTTTGATAATATATAACTGAGATGAAGAGGGGGTCTAGACGAATCATTCACCGGGTTTTAGCTATGGAAGTATTTGGTCTAATGGTAAAACATCGTTTTGAGTTCAATCTGATGTGGTTGTTGTGGGTTTGGAACCTGAAAGGTCCAGGTGTCCTTATAATTCTTTTATCAATTTTAGCTTTTGTATTCATTATGTATATTAAAGATTATGATGTAACCAAGTAAACTGTAACCGAATAGCCCTGAAGGTACCTTTACATGCGGCTACTTTTCTAGGAATTTCACTGGCAACTTACTGGTTGCAGTGAAATCATGGAGACATTGTTCCATTTGTACACAGCAACAAGATAGAACAATGTGTACTGCAACCAGTAAGTTGCCAGTGAAATTCCTAGAAAAGTTGCCGCGTGTAAAGATACCCTGAGGAAGTAGCGTTCATCTATGAAACACGTCGGCACAAATAAAGGTCTTTGGAGTATATTGCTTGTCCTCTCGTAGTCAGCGAGGACGTCCAAAACCCGTCCATCATCATTCCTGTCCCATTTCAACAAGCATCCGTGTGGAGAAAGATCCACAGACTGAACCAGTATGGATTTCACCTCTGAAAGAGAGTGAGACAATGGTCCCTCGTCTTGACATAAATTTTCAAACTTAGTGACGGGACCCATAAACCTGGTCACTTCCGGTAAAGATCTCAGAAAATGTCTCAGTTGCATCGCCCTCCAGCTCCCTAACTATACTAACCAAAAAGTGTGACCAATAAACTGCCTTGCTCTAAACGTTCTCCCCCTGCCCTCCAGAGCTGGAATATCAGATCTGACAGTCCAGGGACAAAGTCTGGTGAGCCTAGTATTGGCGTCATGGGTGATGGGTATGGAAGCAGTCGGGAGTGGATCTCTGACCTAGAGCAACATAGCAATGTAGCCCCCAAAGTGAGGTGAGCTTCATACTAGGGCCAGAAGCATTTGGGAGCCAAGGAGCAGTGGTTAACGGGATCTTGGTGACACTCTGCTCAATATGTACCCACGGTTTGACAGGGCCATGTCTACACCAATCCACCACTCTAACCATGTGGGTCGCCAGGTAATATGTCTTCAAATCAGGTAGACCCAAGCCCCCACCCGAGACATTTACCTGCATAACAAGGATCTAGCCAATCTGGCAGTTTTCTTAGCCCAAATAAATCTAATTTGAAGAGAGGAAAATTCCCTAAAAAGGATTCGGGGAGCTTAATCGGTAATGCCTGAAAGAGGTAAAGAACCCATGGCAGAACATTCATTTTCAAGATCTCACACCTCCCAAACCAGGTAAAGCACCCCTTGGCCCATTTACAACAGTCTTCCCATAGTATCTGTAAGAGGGGAATAAAATTCAATTTAAATAACAGGTCTGGGTCAGAAGTCAGGTTAACTCCCAGGTATCTTAGCGAGGATCCTGCCCACCGAAATGTAAAGTTAGATTGAAGGCCAGACAGGATTGAGGTCAATAGGTTAACATTAAGAGCCTCTGGATTGGACCATTTGATCTTAAAATTGGCCAGGCCCGAGTATCTATCCAATTCAAAAACGGGAGGGAGGCAATCAGATTAGTGATCAAAAATGAAAGATCATCCGCACAGGAGGCTATATTGTGGGAAAGAAGTGGGACCCTCGTGGCAGATATATCCGGATTATTTCTGATGTGACACAAGAGAGACTCTAGTGTTAATATGAAGATCAGATGGGGAAAGGGGGCACCCCTGTTGAGTCCCATTAAAAATCAGAAAACTCTCGGAGTACACCCCACTTACCCTGACACATGCCGATAGTCAGCTATAGAGAGCTTCGAACCAGCGCAACATAGAAGACCGTGGACCAATCGAACTTCTCTCATAAAATCCCATCCTACCTGATCAAATGCCTTCTTGGCATCCGTAGAAAGCAACATCATCAGTAGGCCGTCTAATCTGGATTTATAGATGAGATTTAATGCTTTTACTGTGTTATCTCGAGCCTCCCTCCCCAACATGAATCCCGCCTGGTCTGGATGTATTCCCCAAGGCCATTTTACTGAACACTATCAACCACTCCAGAATCTGTAACTCTCATGGACCCCACAGCACACTGGACTGCGGAGCACAGTCTCTGTGGATCTACAGGATCACAGGCTATGGGACCAGGGTGAGCTCTGTCACCATGTAGCAGGTGTTCTATTCTCAGCAATGCTGTTTTATGGCACACTTTTCTCATAGCTAACCTAAAGCAGTCTCAATTCCACTCTTCGGCTACTGTCCCGCAATTTGTCCGTTCTTCTTATAACCAGATGTTTCTCTGTGGTCAGACCTTGTCCCCCTAGATTGCACCCCGCCCACCATGCCATCATCTCAGGAGCTCCACATTCAAGGTGAATGGAGCTCAATACACAATAATCTTGGAGAAAATCCTATTAGAAGCTGCAAAAGACTTGTTACTGGGGCAAAAATTAATCTTCCAGCAGGATAACGACCCTAAACATCCTGCTAGAGTTATAATGGAGGGTTTAGAACAAAGCATGTTCATGTGTATGAATGGCCCAGACACAGTCCAGACCTAAATCCCATTGAGAAACTGTGACAAACCTTGAAAATTGCTGTTTATAGACACTCTCCATCCCATCTGACTGGGTTAGACCTATTTTGCAACGAAGAATGGGTAAAAATGTCAGCCTCCAAATGTGTAAAGCTGGTATAGACGTTCCCCAAATGACTTGCAGCAGTAATGGCAGGGAAAGGTGATCTACAAAGTATTGACTCAGTAGGGCTCAGTATAAATACATGTCACAACTTGCAGATCTATATTTTTAAATATTTAGAAAACCATGTACATTTCCTTTACACTTTACAAACACTCGTGTCTTAGTGTTGGTATATCACATAAAATTCTAATAAAATATATTTGTCTGTGTAACATGGAAAAATGTGGAAAAGTTCATGGGGTTTGAAAACTTTTTTAAGGCACGGTATGTTATGTATATAAAAGTGTTTGGGTCCTCTTTTCTTAAGTGTAAAACACCTTTAAATGGTAAAACATTGAGGGTACACCCAGGTCAGATTTTCTGCTATTATTAAATCCACACACTGTGGATAAAATTGGCAATGTTTTTATGTTTCCCCGTGAGATACAAAATAACAATTAGAGATACATAAATGGATAGAGAGTGTGAGATTTAGTGATGCGACACAGCCAAGAAAAATATTATTTGTACTAAGATATTTGTTGTTTAGTGTCAAGAATGTGTTATTCTACTTATTGAATTATTGTCACTATTCACAGTTCTCTTATAATCCAAGTCTTTTCCCCACTATAGGTTGCAAGTATGGACCTGGTTTTTAAGTATTTTTGTGTAGAATGTACATGCATTAAGTAGCCACTGAGATGTAAGTCCATCAACTGGTAATAAACTACAGTGCTCAAAAAATGAAGGTAACATTTGAACTTCACACTATAATCTCAGTTCAATTAAACTTCAGTGATATCCGTCTGTCCAGTGAGGAATCACAAGTGATTGTCAATCAGTTTCTCCTGTTTTGGTGCAAATAAAAGACAACAGTAAGACAACCCCAAAAAAGACTGGTTTAGTAAGCGGTGACCACAGGCAGTCTGCCCTTAATCTTTTCTGACTGTTTCTTCTCTAGTTTTGCTAGGGTCCTTACCAGCAGCATGAGGTGGTACCTGCTGCCCATTCAGACTGCACAGGTAGTGCAGCTCCTCCAAGATGTCACATCCATGTGTGTTATTATGTGAAGGTTTTCTGCGTCTTCCAGTGCAGCCTCAAGTGGATGGAGCTGATACCTGGACACGGGCTGCTATACAAACAGCCAAACTGGGCCATGGAATGACATCAACCCTGCGGCAGGACCAATATCTGCACCTTTTTGTGAACAACAGTAGGAACACAAGCAGAGCTGCCAAAATGACCTTCATCGAGCTGATGTGGAAGTGTTTGATCAAACAGGTTTACATTGACCGTTAATACATCATTTTATTGTTAATGAATTGCACACTTTATATCTGTAAAGATTTTCATCTTGAATCTTTCATTCATCCAGATCTGATGTGTGATTTAAATGTTCCCTTACCCTTTTTTGAGCAACGTTTGTAGGACAGGATTAGAGGAAAGAAGATTGGACCACCCAGTGATCTTGGGAGAAAGAGAACCAGGGAATAAAAGACATACGTCCTATACAAGAAGAAGGCTCACCACATAATAATGATGCCGCTAGGCTATTCTCACCTAGTAGTTGGAGGAAGACCTTATATTTGGCAATACGGTATATAGGTTTAGATAACGTATGTTTTAAAAAGACAACAACTGGACTGTGCACCACCTAACATTACATATACTGAGGATGAATTAGAAATTCATATGTGATTAACATTCCCGATCAATAGTCTGTGTAAATATGTCCACTGATCAGTCGATGCATTGTCAAGTAATTAGATTGTGAAGCCTATGGAACGAGGACTGATGTGAGTGATGGCAATCTCCATGCAGCATTGGGGAATGTATTGGCACCATAAAAGAACCATAAATGAATGCATAAATGAACTAATCTCAATACAAGGAGCATAGAGGATGGAATGAGTCTAATCATTCATCAAAGGTTGAGAAAGTGTTTGTATTGTTTGCCTGTCGGAGGAGGATCAGCAGACTTGCTTGCTTTCTGTTCAATTGCTTAACCTATTCTCCAGCATTGCCTTTAGCAAGGCTGACGTTCAAAGCCGGCCGTGAACTATGGTAGATGCTCAAAGTTGCAGCCTCCATGTTTTGTATGAGAAACTCGATTACCATATATACTCGTGTATAAGCCGAGTTTTTCAGAACAAAAAATGTGCTGAAAAGTCCCCCCTCGGCTTATACACGAGTCACTATACGTCTGTGTGTGGGGAAGCCGGTGTCCGGGGGCTGGAGGAGGCAGGGGGAGGCTGTAATATGAGCACCCGCTCATTAGTGCAATGCAAAATGCACTGCATCCCCCTGGTGGTGTATACAGGCCCCCGCTCCCCCCCCCCCCCGTGGTATATACAGACCCCCGCTCTCCCCCCCCGTTGTATGTACAGACCCCCGCTCCAACCCCCTCGTGGTATATACAGGCCCTCACTCCCCCCAGTAGTATATACAGGTCCCCCGCGGTATATAGAGGCCCCCGTTTCCCCCCCAGTGCTATACATGCCTCCGGTAGATGCCGCACACCTGTAAAAGAATCGCTTTCATACTTACCCTCGTCACTGTCATCGCGCTCCTCCGGTCTCATTCCCGCTTCTACCCGGTGGCCGGCGCATCCACAATGACGTCATTGTTTCTGCACGGTCACATGACGCCGGGTAGAAGCGGGAAGGAGACTGGATGGAGGACGCGCGATGACAGTGAGGAGGGTAAGTATGAAAGCGATTCTTTTACAGGTGTGCGGCATCTACCGGAGGCATGTATAGCACTGTGGGGGGGAAACGGGGGGCCTCTATATACCGCGGGGGACCTGTATATACTACTGGAGGGAGTGGAGGCCTGTATAGACCACGAGGGGGGGGAGCGGGGGTCTGTATATACCACGGGGGGAGAGCGGGGGTCTGTATATGCCACGGGGGGAGAGCGGGGGTCTGTATATGCAACGGGGGGGAGCAGTGGTCTGTATATACCACGGGGGGGGGGGGAGAGCGGGGGCCTGTATATACCACTAGGGAGGATGCTATATACTACCACTGGGAAGGCTGCTGTATACTACCACAGGAAGGACTGCTGTATACTACCACAGGGGGAGGCTGCTGTATACTACCACAGGGGAGGCTGCTGTATACTACCACTGGGGAGGCTGCTGTATACTACACTGCTGGGGGCTGTATACCTGTGCTGGGGTCCACCCTCGGCTTATACACGAGTCAATAGGTTTTCCCAGATTTTGGGGGCAAAAGTAGGGGGGTCGGCTTATACACGGGTCGGCTTATACACGAGTATATACGGTAATTTAGAGTTGCCAACTTGATATTTTTTAATTTTTCTGGACAGCTTTTTAAAAAATTATGGACGAACAATACTTTTTTACAGACACCATGGAAAACTATAATCATAATTATATCTGATCCATGTCTACAGCCCAAAATTCTGATACTAAGACGCCAGCTGCATTCACTGTAAAATGAGGATAATTACAGTCAATAATAATCTTGACGTTTCTTCAGGTTTAAAAAAAATACTTTTTTACAGACAGGACAAAAAAGTGCCCTATTTACACGGACTGCACTGGCATTTCCGGATGGTTGGCAACCCTGCTTGTAATAGGGGAGAAAGCCAAGGAGATCCAGCCATGATGTGTTATAGGTCTTATGGCCACTTTACACACAGCTACATTTCTAGCTTATCCACAGGTAACTTACTGGTTGCAGTGAAATCATGGAGACATGGTTCTATCTTGTTGCTGTGTACAAATGGAATAATGTCTCCATGATTTCACTGCAGCCAGTAAGTTACCTGTGGATAAGCTAGAAATGTAGCCGTGTGTAAAGTGGCCATTATGGATTCTTCCAACTGTTGGGAATGGAGATATAAGAACGTAGGTGTCTTAGTGCATTTTGCTGATTGTAACAATTGGTCAAGTGTTATAAATGTTATTCCAAGAGCAAATTGTAGCAGGTTAAGCGTCATCTTCAGTCAAGCAGCATAACTGGGTCTTATGGAGAGAGAGAAACTCATGCAATTTGCAGAGTGTTTGGTTTAAAGAGCAGTACAACACAACTGTACATGAGACTGCTCGCAATCTCATACAAAACATCCTTCCCCAGTTCACTGTATCCATTATATAAAGTGGATCCTTCACCAGATTTCACAATGCAAGCTCCATACAATACTAAATAGATCTTTTAGAGCTGATGAACCTGGGGTACTTTGAAAATATGTCAGAATGTTTGTGAACTTGTGATACTACAATGAGCATATTATAAGTTCATCTAATGAGTCAAAGCTTGTGAGTCCTAAGGAAGTCAGTCTTCAGCTTGAATGACAGTTGCAGCTTATACTGAACAATGTGAGATAGCAGTAACAGGGAGGAGGAACACTGAGGAGCTGTCAATCAGGCTAGTGAGCATATGTTGAGGTTACACTTTCAAAATGAATTGTATACTCATTCTCGTGGATTTCCACAGTAATAACTGGGGCCTCACCATGTGTAAGAGACCAACATAATAATGCATGCAGTTTGTAATGTATAATATGGTGTCAACAGCTTTAAGCTTCATTTTTACTTTGTTTGTGAACTCAGCAGGGGTCAACACATTGGCAGAAGTTGGAGTCCTTCAGAATAGGATTTGCCACACACATCGGAAACAAATACTGTCCCAACAGAATCTTTTCTCTCTGCCCCTCTGCTTTCTATACCTAAACAGCAGACGGTTTTTCCATTTTATTACACTGAAATTCTGGATCCCCAGTTTGGACTGCTGCTTCTCTCCTGGCAAGATCACAGAGCATTTTTGGCCAGAGCTGTCTGCAACATATTTTGTCCATTTTTATTTAGTTGCTATAACTGTGAACCAGTGGGATTGCAAATAAGACAGGCCTGTGAGTAAAGGTAGTGTTTCTTGTGTGCTTTGTGCTTCTACGGACTTCTAGTTCAAAGTTTTTGTATGCTACCCCAAAGCCACATAACTGTGCTAATGTAATTGCACCAATACTCTATAGTAACTGAATAGAGAAAATATATAAAAAATTCTAACATGCTAAAGATTTATTACCTACCAATGCCAGGTCACAATAATATTGACCCAATGGATACAGCAAGCCCCAATGATAAAAAGCAGGAGGTAGTGCAGGTGCAAAATACTGATAAACAACCACTTACATGTCGCAGTTACATGGGCAAGGGTACTCGGACTATCTGGGGCAAACAGTCTATGGATCACGGTGGCATCCCCAGAAGCCGTGGCCCTGACCGGACATGTAAAAAGGGTTATATCCAGAATATTAGTCAGCAGAAACCATATTGATTCAAATGTTATTTTCAGAACACGTGCATACTATCCATATTGTCCAGGAACATTGACTCTCTAAAAGAAGAAGCCAGCAGCAGGAGGTGTACCCCACCATCACCACCCCAATGCTCCAGAGAGGGACCTAATAGTCAATAGTCCACATTATTGCTCAAATAACGGAAATGAGATTAATGCTTGCAAATCTGAGCAATACATCATGTACCTAGGATTATATGATTTTTAAGAGTTTTAATGTTTTTGAATGTTTTAAGAGTACTACTGTATATATGATAAAACATTTTAAAATAAAATTCCCTAAAAAGGGTTATAACGTCAGTGCATCAGCTGGTTATTTCCATACTAACATATTGGGGTACATTGGGAGATCAATAAGCCATGATATAAAGAAGGTAGCGCTGGGTCTACACAATACAGGATCCTCAAAAAGACGGAGAGTCTGAACGCTAAATCGGGAAATGCATTGCCTTGGCTGGGAAGCCAAACGGCACTGCATTTCACTGGATTTACAGATCCTCAAAAAAACGCTGCAAATACGCAGTGTGTGAACGTAACCTAACATCACCACTGCAGCAAAAATACAGCAAAATCTGATGTTTTGATTGTAAACAACACATTTCTTAGAGGGTTAGTTTTTGAGTTCCAGTGAGTGAGGAGTATTCAGTCTGAGAGGAAGAACAGTTCAGACGTCCTGGGGACTGGAGTCGGAGGAGCTCGTCCCAGGATAAATAATAGCAAGCGTGAAGGACCTGTCGGAGAGGGTCTGAGAAAGGGGAGGAGAGAACCTGAGGAGTGGAGCCAGTTGCCGGCGCACCACAGGGCAGAAACTCTACTCTGAAACTAAAGACCCAGCAGCCAAAACCGGAGGACGAGAGACTCCACATCTCCAGGCCACAGCAAAGCATCTGGAGGCACAGCAGCACTCGAGAGCCCAGGGATAACCGCCAGAGGAGCGGTACTAGAGAAGGGCTCAGGCTGCCTGCCATATGGGTAAGAGACTCACCAGCAGGAAGAAAGGGTCGCAGCTTAGCTACAGGCAGCCAGGACCAGCAAAGAGGAGCGCAGCAGGGAGGCCTCAGAACTCACTGGGTGAGGAGATCCCCAACTTCCTTCCAGGCTGTCCGGACTCACAACATCACCTGTGGTCAGTGTTCTGGTCTGAACCTTCAACTACCAATAAAGGTAGAGGAGACTACGTACTGTGTGTCTGTTGGTTATTCCGCGCCCTCAGTCCTGCACCCCAATGGCCTACCACCGCCATAGACAGTACCGGTTGCCCTGGGGAACCGCTCCACCCATGGGGAGCGATACCATTTTAGCTGCGATTCCCTCATCCCCAGAGGTCCCGCACGGCAGCGTCAGCCATCAATAACCAAACATCATGGGTGGCATCACAACTTCAACCCCAAAACCTTAACTACTGAATTTTTATCGACACCGCCAGGGTCTCGGAGCCAGGTCTTGACCCCTGTGATTGCCCAGCGGTTCCAAGTATCCCACCGCCCTGGGGATGGTGTCACATTTATGTTGCATTTTTGCTGCGTTTCTGCACATGTTCATTGCTTTCTATGAAAAAACGCAGCCAAACCTAGGAAAAGAATTGACATGCTCATTCTTTTCAAAATGCAGCAAAACCTGTGCCATGTTTCAATTTCTGCAAAGAAATAAAACTAATGTGTGTGGACAGCTTTTTCTGGAATCACAATCTAAAATGCAAGTTTAGATTAACATATCGTAGATTTGCATAAAGCCATAGTAAAAAACAGAGCACAAAAACGCAGCAAAATGCAATTTGTGAACATAACCTTACTCTAGATTCGTACCATGTATATTAATGCATACAAGTTTGTTACTAACATTAGATGAGGGCCCATTTCTATTGCATCGTGTGATTGTAGAAAGTGAGCGATTATGTACTGTGTTGTTAATGTTTTAGGTTAGGAAATTAAATAAAAATAGGTGCATTTAAAACTCAGTGATAGCAGTAGAATTAACATGTAAATACCAAAGTAGGGATGTATATGTGAAATATCATGAATGCTGTAATAGATGAAAATGCTGCTATTCATGGGGAAGTAACGAAAATAATCACATGATACTGACGCGCTTCATGGGAGCCGGGGGTACTCGGAGCCAGGTTTGATGATGTCGTCAGGGGATGGGATGTCACATTGGCGTGACCTGGTCTGTGGCCCCGGAGCAGTCAATAAAATGTTCAAAAGTGGGAGTAAACAGGTTTAGGGAATTGGTTGTCGTGATGTCACCCGTGGTATTCGGCTATGAGTGGCCGACGTTGCAGTGTGGGTCCTCTGGGGACTATGGGATTGCAGCTGTGGTGGTTTTGCTCCCCACAGATAGAGCGGGTCCCCAGGGCAACCAGTGCAGAAGAGTTTGTAGTGGTGGGCCAGCGGGGCAGGTCTGGCCGGAGAGAGGATCAGGGTGTCTCACAGGCAGGTCTCTACGGCCTGCGCGGCTTAGCAGTCTTCCGCTCCTCAGGTGGGAAATGAATAGTCTCACACACAGTTCTGAGTTCTAAACCCGGTTTACTTAGCTTTTCACTTGACGGTGTTACAAGGTACTGTCCTTGCACAATCTCAGTCCAGGTAGTCCTCAGCAATCGGGATGGCTTATCTAATATAATAATAATGATAATAAAGCTTTATTTATATAGCGCCAACATATTCCGCAGCGCTTTACAATGTAGGGTTAGCGTACAGAAAATATACAGTAAGTAATTACAATAGAGAACAAATAAAGTACAATCATTGGATACAAAAACAATAGGCATAGAATCAATGTGAAAAAAAAATACAATAAATAAAGCAAGAAATGAAGGTGACCCTGCTCAAAAGAGCTTACAATCTACAACGGGATAGGGGTTGTACAAGGTGCCGGGGCTTATTGCACTGGTGGTCCAGGCGTCTTGAGGAAATGGGGTATAGGGCTAAGCTTACATGAATGGTCATCAGTCTGTGTAGACCTTTATGGTTTGGTGGAGTTTGTAGAAGAATAATGTCCAGAGGATAGCCCATTCACTGTCTACAGTACAATGGACATGTTAGGGAGTATGATAGGCCGCCTTAAAAAGATGCGTCTTTAGGGATCGTCTGAAGCCATGCAAGTTGTGGATAGTCCTGATTTCTTTGGGTAAAGCATTCCAGAGGTTTGGTGCAGCTCTGGAAAAGTCTTGGAGCCGGGAGTGGGAGGATCGGATTAGTGCAGATGTTAGTTGAAGGTCATTTGAGGAACGTAGAGAGCGGGTGGGGTGATAGACAGAGATGAGGGAGGAGAGGTAGGGGGGAGCTGCACTGTGAAGAGCTTTGTGGGTGAGAACAAGCAATTTGAATTTGATCCTGTAGTATACGGGCAGCCAGTGCAATGACTGGCACAGAGCAGAGGCATCTGAGTAACGATTGGCCAGATGGGTGATCCTGGCTGCTGCATTAAGGATGGACTGGAGAGGAGAAAGTCTGGTGAGGGGGAGGCCGCTTAATAGAGAGTTGCAATAGTCAAGGCGGGAATGGATTAGGGCCACGGTGAGGGTTTTTGTTGTTTCCAGGGTGAGAAAGGGGCGGACTCTAGAGATATTCTTCAGGTGTAAGCGACAGGAGCGGACGAGAGATTGCGTGTGGGAGGAGAAGGAGAGATCGGTGTGAAATATAACACCCAGACAGCGAGCTTGCTGTCTAGGCGTTATCGTGGTGCCGCACACTGAGAGAGAGATGTCCGATTTAGGGAGGTTAGTGGATGGGGGGAGCAGAAGAAGTTCAGTTTTGGAAAGGTTTAGTTTCAAATAGAGAGTGGACATGATATTGGAAACTGCAGCTAGACAGTCATTGGTGTTCTTTACTACCGCAGGGGTAAGGTCAGGGGCTGAAGTGTATAGTTGAGTGTCATCAGCATAAAGATGGTACTGGAAGCCAAATCTGCTGATGGTCTGTCCAATCGGGGCCGTGTAGAGAGAGAAGAGGAGAGGGCCAAGGACTGAACCCTGAGGGACCCCAATAGTGAGGGGAAGAGGGGGGGAAGTGGAGCCAGCAAAAGATACACTGAAAGAGCGGTCAGAAAGATAGGAGGAGAGCCAGGAGAGAGCAGTGTCCTTTATGCCAATGGAGAGCAGCATAGAGAGTAGGAGCTGATGGTCGACAGTGTCAAAAGCTGCAGAGAGATCAAGGAGAATAAGCAGAGAGTGGTCACCATTACGTTTTTGCTGTCAGAAGGTCATTGGTCACTTTGATGAGGGCAGTTTCTGTGGAGTGAAGGGGGCGGAAACCAGACTGTAATGGATCTAGAAGAGAGTGAGCGGAGAGGTAACGGGTGAGGCGGGAATAGACCAGGCGCTCCAAGAGTTTAGAGATGAAGGGGAGATTGGAGACTGGTCTGTAGTTATTTGTGCAGGTTGGGTCGAGAGTGGTTTTCTTTAATAATGGAGTAATGATCGAGTGTTTGAAGGAGGAGGGGAAAATGCCAGAAGAGAGGGAGAGATTGAAGATTTTGGTTAGATGAGTGGTGACGACTGGAGAGAGGGACTGGAGCAGGTGTGAGGGAATGGGGTCGGTAGTGCATGTGGTGGGACGAGAGGAAGATAGGAGCCTGGAGACTTCTTCTTCTGTGACTGGGTCAAATGTGGAAAGTGAACCGGAGGGGATGTGAGGAAGAATGGGGGTGGCAGCGCTTGGAGGCTGAGAGCTGATTTCCTGGCGGATGTTGTCTATTTTATCCATGAAGTAGGAAGCCAGGTCATCAGCACAGAGGTCGGTGATGGGGGCCTGCACTTTAGGACTGAGGAGAGAGTGAAAGGTGTCAAAGAGTTTTTTTGGATTGTTGGATAGTGAGGAGACCAGGGTGGTGAAGTAGGTCTGTTTGGCAAGGTGAAGGGCAGAGTTGTAGGTTTTGAGCATGAATTTATAGTGGATGAAGTCTCCTGGTGAGCGAGTTTTCCTCCATAGGCGTTCAGCACTCCTGGAGCATCGCTGGAGGAATCGGGTTTGTGATGTGAGCCAGGGCTGTTTTGTTCTCTGTTTGGAGGTTCTGCGGGTGAGGGGCGCTACTTGGTCCAGGGAGCTTCTGAGAGAGTCATTGTAGTGATTTACTGCCTGATCTGGAGAAGAGATTGAAGAGATTGGGGACAGAGATGAGATGAGGGAGTCTGTGAGTGCTTGAGGGTTAATGGCCTGTAGATTTCTGGATGTGTGATAGGTAGGCTTGGGCTGTGTTGGCCGAGGGTTAGTGAGTGAGAAGGAAAGAATGTTGTGGTCAGAGAGTAGAGTTGAGTTATCCAAGGGGGAGGATGAGCAGAGCCGGGTAAAGACAAGGTCAAGGGTGTTACCGTTTTCGTGTGTCTTAGAGGTTGAGAGCTGTGATAGACCAAGAGAGGTAGTTAGAGATAGGAGCTGGGATGCAGATGGGGAGATGGGGCTGTTTATGGGAATGTTAAAGTCTCCCAGAATAAGGGTTGGTAAATCTGAGGACATGAAATGCGGGAGCCAGGCGGAGAAATGGTCGAGGAACTGGGTGGGTGACCCTGGGGGGCGGTATACCACTGCTACTTTGAGGGGGAGGGGATGGAATAGCCTAATGGTATGGACCTCAAAAGAAGGGAATGAGAGTGATGGGGCTGGAGGAATGACCTGGAAAGTACATTGTGGGGACAGGAGGAGGCCGACTCCACCGCCACGTCTGTTCCCAGGTCTAGGGGAGTGAGAGAAGTGTAAGCCGCCGTAAGAAATAGCAGCAGGGGAAGCAGTGTCTGAATCCTGGATCCAGGTTTCTGTGAGGGCCAGCAGGTTTAGAGAGTTGGTAAGAAAGTAATTGTGAATGAAAGGAAGTTTGTTGCATACAGACCGTGGATTCCAGAGAGCGCAATTAAAAGAGGGAGATGAAGGTGTGCAGGTGATATTAATAAGGTTAGTGAGGTTTCTGTGTGAGGTGGGAGAGGGGTTGAAGTTAGCAGATGGTGGACCAGGGTTGGGAGAGATATCACCTGAGAGGAGCAGCAGTAAAAAGAGAAAGAGCAGATAGTTTTTGGGATTAGGACATGATTTATTATGACAAACTTTGGAATATTGATGGGCTGAGAGTCTTCAGTAAACTGAAGATAACATGGGAGCTGTACATAGAGTAGGGCAGGAGAGAGGGGCTGATGTGAATGAGTGGTGATGGAGGGGGGATGGGGTGATAAAAATTGGTGGCGAGAGCACATAAGAAAACAAACAGTGAAATACAAGACATGGTAAAGATTAGTAGTGAATGGAGTTATATACAGTGTTTGAGTGTCCCTCTATGTCATTGTCTTCCAGCAAGAGCGCATAGAACAATAGATAATGAAGTAAAGGACATGGTGATAGGGAAAGGAAAAGACGTTTTTTTTTTTTTCCTCTCCCTGTTAAATAGAGTGGCTTACCTGACTCCTGCCCTGACTAACTGCCATGAAATAACTGCATCCACTTAGCATTCAATGCCACTTTGCATGAGATGCCACACGTGTCTGACCCCCCACACGTGTACCCCTTAAGAATGAGCTAAATCTAAGATGCCCCCTTTATGTTTCTTCCTTCTCGGGTTGCTCACTCTCTCAGCGCTGCCTAACCACCTCTTCCTTGCTTGCTCCTCCGCACACAGTGCCCCAATCCAGCAGCCACGAGCCCCGTCAGGTGACGGGCCGTGTCCCCTGACCCTAGTACCTTATATATAAGCTCCTTTTTGAGAGTTCATTGTGGCACATCTCTGGATTTTACTCCAGAGTCCTTTTTAAGATTCTAATAAAAGGAAATGTTCTCCTCTATATGATACTAGATGGTGGCCTGATTCTAATGCATCGGGTATTCTAGAATATGTATGTACTGTAGTTTATTTATGAAGATTTAAGAATAATGCAATGCGAAGCTGGGTTTAAATCCTGCGACAATATCACTGATTGGTCGTGGCGGCAGCGGTGTTGGTGTACAGCGATGCCAGTGTACAGTGGTGTCTGTGTACAGTGGTGTCGGTGTGCAGCAGTGTCAGTGTACAGCAGTGTCAGTGTTCAGTGGTGTTGGTGTACAGCAATGTCGGTGTTCAGTGGTGTTGGTGTACAGCAATGTCGGTGTTCAGTGGTGTTGGTTTGCAACGTATCGTTGTGCAGCGGTGTTGGTGTTCAGTGGTGTTGGTGTACAGCAATGTCGGTGTTCAGTGGTGTTGGTGTACAGCAATGTCAGTGTTCAGTGGTGTTGGTTTGCAACGTATCGTTGTGCAGCGGTGTTTGTGTTCAGTGGTGTTGGTGTACAGCAATGTCGGTGTTCAGTGGTGTTGGTGTACAGCAATGTCGGTGTTCAGTGGTGTTGGTTTGCAACGTATCGTTGTGCAGCGGTGTTGGTGTTCAGTGGTGTCGGTATGCATCGGTGTCTGTGTGCGTCGGTGTACAGCAGTGTCAGTGTACAGCAGTTAGAAAAGGAATTCTCCAGCAGACAGCCAAATCTCCATAAAGTACTTTTATTAGTACATCAGACCGTGCATAAAACAAACAATGTTGAGGAGGGGAACGCTGTGACGCGTTTCGGATGGCAAATCCTTTCTCAACAGTAAAGTGTGAACATTTCCCATACCTTTTTATTAGTTAAAAACCAGTGCAGGTCTAGTACAATCAGCTGTAACATCATTTGCATAATTAGGTTGAAGACAAAACCTATTTATAAAGAGATAAAATGTAGGCAGAGCTGCAAACTTGAAATTCCAAACAACAAACAATAATGTATACATAATAAAACCATAATATGGTCAAAGTTATAGAGAGAATGAAAAAGCACCTCACATTGCAAATAAACATCATTTTTAGCGCAACATGTTATCTTATTTTTTTCACAGATTATTTTCACAGATTTTTGAAAGTTTTAATACTTCAGCAAGAAATTTTAGCAGAAAACCACAATGAGAACATGTTCCTCACTATATTGTTGTGTGTGACAATCTATCCAACCTTGCTGGTGTCATAGAAAACATAATGGAAAAAAATAAAAATTTAAAAAATAATATAATTTTTATTCTTAAATCCATATGCTAATGAAAGTAAAACAAGTCAGACCGAAGATTTAGCCCCATAGGCTGTCTAACATGTAGGTTCAGGATCCAGTGGGCTTCTCGCTCTTGAACCTGTCTGTCAAAGTCCCCATCGCGCTCCCTTATTTTAACCTTTTCAATACCTTTGATTTTTAATGAGCTCAAATCCCCACCATGCATTTGAAGAAAATGCCGAGATAATCCAGACATTTGGCGTTTACTAGCCGCATTATCCGGGTTGGTGGCTGCGATGTGCTCCCCAATACTTTTTTTCAATGGCCGAGTTGTGCACCCCACATAATCCTTCGAACAAATACTACACGTTGCTAGGTACACCAAGCCTTTAGTGTTACAATTAATAAAAGACTGGATATTATATTGTCGGCCAGAGACATGATCGACAAAGGATTTTTGCTTATCCATGTGTTTACAAAGCCCACACTGTACACCCCCACAGGGGTAATTACCAGCGGTGTCGAGCCATGTACGCATGTAATTTTTAGAAGTGAAAAGGGATGGAGACAAGATATTACCTAAAGATGGAGATTTTTGGGGGACACAGCGAAATCCATCTTTCAGGATAGCAGCAAGAATAGGATCCTGATACAGTATGGGAAGACACTTCTTAAATGATTTAACAATGCAAGAATAGTCAGTGCTGAAGCTAGTAGAGAAGGTTGGGAACCAATTCTTTTTCAGATTATTCTTGGGCAAAGAAACTCGACGTCTGTCCAAAAGTTCAGACTGCGTCATGTTTGCTGCCCTTTGCATTGTACGATCTAGTAACTCTTTTTTGTAACCTCTACTAGAAAGTCGCCGGAAAATTACATCGGCTTCTTCTTTGTAGTACTTATCATCAGAACATGATCGTCTGGCGCAAATAAATTCTCCTAGGGGCAAGTTGTATATAACATGGCGGGGGTGACAGCTGGAGGCGTGCAAAATTGCATTGCCGCTGCTAGGTTTTCTGTACAATTTTGACTGTATCGCACCCGTCTCCGGGTCACCCACCAACGTGAGATCGATATATGAAACCTCTTTTCCATATACTGTTGAAGTAAATCTCACGTTCATAGTATTAGGAATTTCAGGGAAGGAAGGTGTACTGTGGTCCGCGCTGCCAGTAACATCAAGGAAGACCCAAGACGAAGTTTTGATCCAAGCCTTGGATCAAAACTTCGTCTTGGGTCTTCCTTGATGTTTCTGGCAGCGCGGACCGCAGTACACCTTCCTTCCCTAAAATTCCTGGTCTAACCCCACGTGTGTGGAGTCGGTGGAGGTCCAGCGGCAGCCATCAGGATACTATCCTACATGCGCATAAGCCAGTTGTGGGTCACACAACTGGAGTAGGTGAGTGAATTACGTTTCTCACCGCTGAAACCTAGTGTCTAGTGATAAGGGCACAATTGCGCCTCTTGTCCCCCTCCCCTCTCTCTTTTATCACGTTCATAGTATTGTCATTTATGTAATTCAAAAAATTAATAAATGTGGGTGACTCAGAAAGGGGCACTCCATCACCTTGATGCCAGATGATGATAGCGTCATCAATATAACGCCCCCACAAAATCAGCTCATTCAAGAAAGGGTTGCTGTTATTGTGAATGTAACGAGTTTCCCAATAATTCATGAATATGTTAGCAAGGGAAGGTGAAAACCCTGCGCCCATCGGGCAACCCACTAGCTGAAGATAAAATTGTCCATTGAACTTGAAGAAATTCGTTTCTAGTAAGTATTCCACACACATCACCAAAAAAATGCACATGTCATCACTGTAGATACCTGATGATGGCAGTGCATATTGAAGTGCTGAAATGGCGACTTTGTGAGGGATACAACTGTAAAGCGAAATGACATCTAAAGTGACCCATCTGAAACCTTCACTCCAGCTCATTTTACTGAGACTGCAAAGAAGTTGCTTTGAGTCCTGAATGAAACCCGCCGTATTACCCACCAATAGTTGTAACTTACTGTCCACCCATTGTGACAGCTTTTCATTTAAACCACCTATGCCGGCTACAATGAGCCGCATAGGTGGTGGAAATATGTCTTCGTGGGTTTTGGGAAAGGCATGAAAAATAGGAGTGGTAGGATTTTCTACGTAGACATTGACACATTGTTATCAATCACTCCAAGTGCCATACCTTCGTTTCATTTTAGTTTGACACAAAGCAGTGGGATTGTTAGATAAGACTTTATATGTCACTGGGTCAGTCAACATGCTTTCAACTTCCCTTTGGTGAATCACGATATTTTGCAAAGATTTTACTGCGTTTTTTTCATCAGTACCCAAATTGTGCTGGTTCCAGCAGGCCATGGAAAAAGAGGTTTGCTCTATTTATGGTCTCACCCCCCGACCCAGCACAATTTGGGTACTGATGAAAAAAGTGCAGTAAAATCTTTGCAAAATAATCCCTATATCGTGATTCGCCAGGTGGATAAAGGGGGTCAGGTTGTAATTCTAGATGCTGATCTGTATCAAAGGGAAGTTGAAAGCATGTTGAGTGACCCAGTGACATATAAAGTCTTATCTTATATATAAAACCCGAAGGCCACTTCCGGTGAATCTGGCCAACTTCTGTGATGGCCTGTGCCCTGTGTCACAGACCGGAACCGGAAGTTCCAGACCCACGAGCGGTGAGCGCGTAGCGCTCACAGCGAGCCGCTGTCGAACCTGCATAGCGGCTCGCAGTGGGCGCTAAAGCGCCACCACTCGCCGCTATCCCGCCACCGCCCCCCCACACAGAGCCCTGTGTGCTCCCACCCACATCCGGGAACCGGCCCGCCCCGGCCCGGCCCACACTCCGGTGTGCGGCCTCCGCCAGCACCGCCCACTCTCCTCCTCCATCAGGGACCACCATTCCGCCACCGGCCCCTCACACAGCCCGCCGTGTGCGCCCACCCACATCCGGGAACCGGCCCGGCGCGGGCCACCCTCCGATGTGCGGCCTTCGCCGGCAGTCCTGCCGCTCACCGCACACACCCGGTGACTCTCCTCCTCCAACCGGGAGCTAGCCTCGCCCACACTCCGGTAGGCAGCCTCCGGGACCGCCGCCAGCACTGCCGCTGACTGCCAACAGCCCGGTGAGTGTTCTGCCCCCCAGCCTCCCCTTCCTGTGCCCCGCTCCTCCTGTGCCCCCCAGCCTCCCCTCTCCTGTGCCCCCAGCCTCCCCTCTCCTGTGCCCCCCAGCCTCCCCTCTCCTGTGCCCCCCCCAGCCTCCCCTCTCCTCTGCCTCCGCTCTCCTCTGCCTCCGCTCTTCTCCAGCCTCCGCTCTCCTCTGCCCTCCCCTGCCTCCGCTCTCCCCTGCCTCCACTCTCCCCTGCCTCAGCTCTCCTCTGCCCCCCAGCCTCCCCTTTCCTGTGCCCCCCCAGCCTCCCCTCTCCTGTGCCCTCCAGCCTCCCCTCTCCTGTGCCCTCCAGCCTCCCCTCTCCTGTCCCCTCCAGCCTCCCCTCTCCTCTGCCCCCCAGCCTCCCCTCTCCTCTGCCCCCCCAGCCTCCCCTCTCCTGTGCCCCCCAGCCTCCCCTCTCCTGTGCCCCCCAGCCTCCGCTCTCCCCTCCAGCCTCTGCCCTCCTGCCTCCGCTCTCCCCTCCAGCCTCCGCTCTCCCCTTCAGCCTCCGCTCTCCCCTCCCTCCTCCGCCCTCCCCTCCAGCCTCCGCTCTCCCCTCCAGCCTCCGCTCTCCCCTCCAGGCTCCGCTCTCCACTCCAGCCTTCGCCCTCCAGCCTCCGCTCTCCCCTTCAGTCTCCGCTCTCCCCTCCAGCCTCCGCCCTCCCCTCTGCCCTCCCCTGTCCTCTGCCCTCCCGCCTCCCCTGTCCTCTGTCCTCCAGCCTCCCCTGTCCTCTGCCCTCCAGCCTCCCCTGTCCTCACCCCTCCTCACCCCTCCAGCCTCCCCTGTCCTCACATCTCCTCACCCCTCCAGCCTCCCCTATCCTCACCTCTCCTCACCCCTCCAGCCTCCGCTCTCCTCACCCCTCCAGCCTACGCTCTCCTCACCCCTCCATATGCAATGTACAGTATGTGTATATATGTGTGTATGTAGTCACTTCCCTCACTTTGTCCGCACACATACACACACACACACTTCGCTATACTTACCACCGGCCCTGCATCAGCCGCCTAGATCCTCAGTCGACATGTCGCCACCCCCGAACTACTGGATCCAATATAGCGTCCAAGAAGTCTCCCCAAACTTCCCGAACGCCATATTGGATCCAGTCGTCCGCGGGCGGCGACATGTCAACTCAGGATCCAGCCGGCGGGGAAGATGCAGGGTCGGTGCTAACTATAGCGGAGTGTGTGTGTGTGTGTGTGTGTATGTATGTATGTGTGTGCTGACCACTCTGCCCACGGCGCTGCGCTGACCACTCTGCCCACGGCGCTGCCCTGCCCACGCCACTGTGCTGACCAATCTCACACGCACTCACTGCTAACCACTGAGCCACGGCACTCACTGCTAACCACTGAGCCACCGCACTCACTGCTAACCACTCAGCCACCGCACTCACTGCTAACCACTCAGCCACCGCACTCACTGCTAACCACTGAGCCACCGCACTCACTGCTAACCACTCAGCCACCGCACTCACTGCTAACCACTCAGCCACCGCACTCACTGCTAACCACTCAGCCACCGTATACTCTGCTACCCACTGAGCCACATGTATACACACAATTCATTTCACCGCACTCCCCTATTAGTAAATAAACAATATATGGATTCTAGACTACCCGATTCTTTAGAATCGGGCCGCCATCTAGTCTAACAATAATCCCTTGTTGATCGTGTCTCTGGCCGACAATATAATATCAAGTCTTTTAATAATTGTAACACTATAGGCTTGGTGTACCTAGCAACGTGTAGTATTTGTTCGAAGGATTATGTGGGGTGCACAACACGGCCATTGAAAAAAACGTATTGGGGAGCACATCGCAGCCACCAACCCGGATAATGCGGCTAGTAAACGCCAAATGTCTGGATTGTCTCGGCATTTTCTCCAAATGCATGGTGGGGATTTGAGTCATTAAAAATCAAAGGTATTGAAAAAATTAAAATGAGGGAGCGCGATGGGGACTTTGAAAGACAGGTTTAAGAGCGAGAAGCCCACTGGATCCTGAACCTACATGTTAGACAGCCTATGGGGCTAAATCTTCAGTCTGACTTGTTTTACTTTCATTAGCATATGGATTTAAGAATAAATATTATATTATTTTTTTTAATTTTTTTTTCCATTATGTTTTCTATGACACCAGCAAGGTTGGATAGATTGTCACACACAACAATATAGTGAGGAACATGTTCTCATTGTGGTTTTCTGCTAAAATTTTTTGCTGAAGTATTAATAAATCTGTGAAAATAATCTGTGAAAAAATAAGATAACATGTTGCGCTAAAAATAATGTTTATTTGCAATGTGAGGTGCTTTTTCATTCTCTCTATAACTTTGACCATACTTTACTATGCATACATCATTGTTTGTTGTTTGGAATTTCAAGTTTGCAGCTCTGCCTACATTTTATCTCTTTATGGCGGCCGTCACACGCTTCAATATCGATAGCGATATTGTTAGCGATCACGTGCACGCGCGATCGCTAACGATATCGCTCACATCGCTGGTGAGATGTCACACAGGCAGACTCGCCAGCGATGTGGAGCAGCGAGATCGCTGGTAACTATGGTACACATCGGGTTACTAGGCGCCGCGCGGCGCTTAGTAACCCGACGTTTACCATAGATACCATCTCCCAGCATAGGCTCTGCCGCTGGGAGATCGTTCATTGTGGTGTCACACACCACGATGAGGCAGATTGATCAAGCTATTATCGCTTGATATGAGCTCCGGCTCAAATCTGCGATCAAACAATCGAGCAATTTTACATTGTAAAATCGTTGATTGCACGCAGCGACGCACAGACGATATCGCTTAAGCGATGAAAACGCAGATCGCTTAAGCGATATCGTGCATTATATTGATGCGTGTGACGGCCGCCTATAAATAGGTTTTGTCTTCAACCTAATTATGCAAATGATGTTACAGCTGATTGTACTAGACCTGCACTGGTTTTAACTAATAAAAAGGTATGGGAAATGTTCACACTTTACTGTTGAGAAAGGATTTGCCATCCGAAACGCGTCACAGCGTTCCCCTCCTCAACATTGTTTGTTTTATGCACGGTCTGATGTACTAATAAAAGAACTTAATGAAGATTTGGCTGTCTGCTGGAGAATTCCTTTTCTATTTGATTGAAGACTACAGACGTCTTAAAACTCCTTGCAGCACCGACCCGGGTGATCCTGAGCTGCACCACTTCAACCCACACCCCTTCCCTATTATACAGTGTACAGCAGTGTCTGTGTTCAGTGGTGTTGGTGTACAGCAATGTCTGTGTTCAGTGGTGTCGGTGTACAGCGGTGTGAGTGTACAGCGGTGTCAGTGTACAGCAGTGTCTGTGTTCAGTGGTGTTGGTGTACAGCAATGTCGGTGTTCAGTGGTGTCGGTGTACAGCGGTGTCGGTGTATAGCAGTGTTGGTGTTCAGCAGTGTCGGTGTACAGCGGTGTTTGTGTTCAGTGGTGTCGGTGTGCAGCAGTGTTGGTGTTCAGTGGTGTCGGTGTACAGCGGTGTTGAGCAGGGGTGAGTGGGTGTTGAGCGGGTGAGTGGGTGCTGAGCAGGGGTAACTGGGTGCTGAGTGGGGATGACTGGGTGCTGAGTGGGGGTGACTGGGTGCTGAACGAGGGAGAGTGGGTTCAATGAGGGCATTGTGGGTTCAGTGGAGGCAGTGTGGGATGAGAGGGGGCAGTGTGGGTTCAGTAGAGACAGTGTAAGTTCAGTGGGGGCAGTGTGGGTTCAGTGGGGGCAGTGTGGGTTCAGTGGGGGCAGTGTAGGTTCAGTGGGGGCAGTGTGGGTTCAGTAGAGACAGTGTAAGTTCAGTGGGGGCAGTGTGGGTTGAGTGGGGGCAGTGTGGGGTCTGAGGGGGCAGTGTGGGTTCAGTGGAGGCAGTGCGAGTTCAGTGGGGGCAGTGTGGGTTCAGTGGGGGCAGTGTAGGGTGAGAGGGGGCAGTGCGGGTTCAGTGGAGGCAGTTTGGGGTGAGCTGGGGCAGTGTGGGTTCAGTGGAGGCAGTGTGAGTTCAGTGGGGGTAGTGTGGGTTCAGTGGGGGCAGTGTGGGGTGCAAGGGGGCAGGGTGTGGGTTCAGTAGAGACAGTGTGGGTTCAGTGGGGGCAGTGTGGGGTCTGAGGGGGCAGTGTGGGTTCTGTGGAGGCAGTGTACGTTCAGTGGGGGCAATGTGGGGTGAGAGGGGTGAGGAGTGGTAGTTGGGGGTGAATAGTAGGATGGAGCACGCTCCGCTCACCCAAGCATTCTTCCTATTCCTCCTCTTCTTCTTCCTCTTTCTCCTATTCTTTTTCCTCTTCCTCCTCTTTTCCTTCTTGCTGCATTGATGTCCGGCAATCAAAGGCCACAGGGGGGCAGGGTTAACAAAGGGGGTTTCATAATGGACGTGACAGAGCACACTGCCCTAATGTGGTGGGTGTTCCTCAGTCATGCCCATAATGACACCCCCTCTGTTAACCCTGCCTCCCACGGCCTTTCCGGACGTCAATGCAGCAAGGAGAAGAGGAGGTATGCTGGGATAAGTGGCGGGTGAGCGGGAGCATAGAGCAAGGGAGCGGCTGGCGGGAAACCGGGTGGAGGTGGGCTGGACTGCACTTGTCTGTCTCTCTGTAATGGAAATGCCGAGTCGCTGATTGGTCGCGCCCGGCCGGGGCGAATCAGCGACGCGGGATTTCCGTTACATAAAGAAAGACACGATAAGGCAATTATATAGTAGATTATTTCTCTCAGCAAGCATCCTTCTAAGATAAACCTTGACAAACACCATTTGGAGGCCAAAACGTTGGTCTATTTTTCATGTATATGAATTGGACATCTATTAACGTGGACATTTGTTCTAATACTTCACCATTCTTCTTTGCGTACCAAACTTTCTATACTTTTCAGGTTAAAATTGGCCACCACAACTCATGGGCCACTGCTGCCAGATTGCCCCCTAGGCCAAAATTTGCCAGCCAGCCCTGGTTAAGATAATATGACAGGAATGATTTGCCAATGTTTTTATGATTTGTATTTATGTAATTCTTTTGTATTTGACTGTTGTATTTTTCTTCATTGTATTGTATTGATTACCCTGTGTGTATGTCAGTTTCTGTTGAATCACTTGTTTAAAGCAGATATTTCACAATACAAACTGCATACATTAGGAAACAAATGTCCTAGAGCTTATCAACTCTGATGTTGTGTTTGCTTTGAAAACCATATCAGAATGTCTGTATAATTCCTTTATGAAAGTTTATACTCTGCCTATCTGCCTACTGACAATCCTCACCATCCCTCCTCCCTGCTGGGATCTCACACCCCTCAGTTCAAGCTCAGCGGTGAGTCATATTGTGTGGCGAGGATTCAATACACTTGGACTCATGAGTCCACTAATAGTTATCAGAATGTATATTTATTTCATTTTTTTATACCAGGCTGGGCTCCCATTACCATACTTAAAATGACAAATGAACCTTTTCTATACTGTTCATATCTATGTTTCACTTTTTCCTTATTTTTACATTTGTATTACACTTCATACAAGACACCAACTCTTTATTGACTTTATGGCTTTATCATAGGTATTCAGATCAACACAAGATTGTGAAAGAAACACACAAAACACTTTTATTGGATGTAAAATAAACCAAATTTTATTACAAATCAGATTATTATTTTATTCAGTGTCTGAAATTTAGAATCAGCCAATTACTATGAAAAAGACACCGAAAATGGCAAACCTCCGACTCACGAAGAATCATCCTTCAGCACTCAGGAGAGGAAAAACCCCCTGTGGAGGAAACCTCTAGGGAACCATGGCTGGAGGACTGCCCTTCCCTTGGGCTTAGAAGGTTAATGCCAACACAATTGTATCAGAATTTGTACATTGTATCATATTTACAGTGAGAAATATACATCCACTATAGATATGACAGCAGTGACATCACATAGTCACACAAGTTATATCAGCAGAAAACAGACAGTAATGAAGGTCAAAGCAAGTGCCCTGAGCGAGCACCATATGGAGTAAGTCTAATGCGACCTCTCCAGGCCGTACATATAAAGGTGAAGACGGCTAGTACTGGACGTGAGGGAGATCTGGCTGCAACATCTGTCACCCCATTGATCGCTAGGGTTATTCGGGCTGATCTGGCTGCTGGGTGGTATGGCTGATCTGGCTGCTGGGTGGTATGGCTGATCTGGCTGCTGGTGGTATGGCTGATCTGCGCTGGCTAGGGGGGGATGTCCCCCCTTCCTCCCTTACATATGCTGGAGTGATGAAGCTCCAGGTCTCCAGACACGTCAAGTATGGCGCCTCTTCATACGTCCATCTGCTCTGTTGTTTCAGAATCTTCTGACATAGCTGTATGAATCTATGACATCAGCACAGTTGCCGTAGTTACCACAGCTGTTATTTCATTGGCTAGTAAGACCCTCTCAGTGTTCCATAGTTTTAACTAGTTTTAATGACTGACATTGTGCCTTTATACTGAGGAATAGAAATTAAACTTGTTGCTAGGCAAAACTATTATCATTTTATGATATTAAAGATTCCCTAATCAAAGTCTATCTAGTGAGCGCATCTACAGATTTAAGGTGTAACATACAAAGTAGCACCTGTTAACCTTATTAGTTGCATAATATAATTGGATGTGTGCAGGGGTTGGCTGGCAAGCTTTATTCTGGGGGTCAAGCACATACCGTGTTTCTCCGAAAATAAGACAGCGTCTTATATTAATTTTTGCTCCTAAAGATGCGCCACGTCTTATTTTCGGGGGCGTCTTACTTTTATCATCCCCTTGCGGCCCCCAATAAAGTAAGCCTCTCATCCTCCAATATAGTATCAGGAACACACACACACAGGGGCACACACACGGACTCACAAACACAGGGGCACACAAACACACACAGGGGCACACAAACAGGAGCACGCACACACAGACAGGGACACTTCTCACTGGTCCCTGCTGCATTCCGGCGCCGCTCTCAGCTGCTCATCGCTGTAAGGAGGATGGCACCACTCTCGTCTCCTTGCCGCAGGTGCCGTAGGTGTACGGTGCCACTGGCCCAGCCATTCACAGACCAGGAGCCAACTGGGCAGCCAATCACAGGCCAGAAGCTGACGTCATGCAGCGAATGGCCTGTGATTGGCCGCTGGGCAGTTCCTGGCTTGTGGTTGGCCAGGGCAGTGGCGGGGGCTTGAAAAATACAGCGTTGACAGTCTACATGCATCTGCGGCACCGCTCACAGTGATGGGCACAGGGACACGAACGGGGGGCGGGCTGGAAGAGTCACAGCTGAATGCTGTGGTAAAATATTGTAAAATAGAGACATGCCTTATTTTCGGGGGTTGCCTTATATTTACAGGCACATTAAACCCCTGGCATGCCTTACTTTCAGGGGGCGCCCTATTTTTGGGGAAACAGGGTAGCAGCGGCCCATGAGTATCAGCCCATCTTTAAAGGGGTTGTCGGACCTTAAGCTACAAGTCTACAGTCACGATATGTGAATCCCACATCGTGCGCACTGTGCGCTGTGAAAATTCTCTGGTACCAGCAGCAGGAGCGCGCAGTTATGTGATCTCAAGTATGTGATGCGTATACTGTCAGCCACTTTACAAGTAGTCTGTTTCTGGCCTTGCTCAATACAGGTCCATTAAGTGAGACCAAGCAAGTCTAGTCGGACTGTGACTGTATGTATGCAAATCACATACTTGCAGTAACACGCTCACCGATATAACCACAGCACTGTGTAAAATGCGAGGTTCACAGTCTGCAGTCACATATTATCTGTATATAACATCTGATGTCTGTACATAGTATATTACACCCAGTACACAGGAGTCTACATGACTGGTTTATGGTATACTGTAACTACAGACATGTGATGGTATCTGTTACCCGAACACTACCAATTTCTCCACCGGTCAGTTTTACCTGTTGTTAGTGCTGGAGAGTTCTGATTTCTCTCTGAAGCACTCTACTCTGCTGGGGATTGGCAGTATCTGCGATCTGTTGGAGTAAGAACAACACTTCACCCAAGCAATTACCAATCACATTTGTACCAAGAATTATGTACGGATCAGTTACACTAGGGTGTGTTTCAGCCACTATGAGTCCTTGGTCTTGTAATTCCACCCTCCCCACCTTTATTGGTAACTTTCTATCCCTCACTAATTTAAGTGGCAAACCATTAGAAGCATTTATTACAAGGTTTGGGTCTGGTGGTTCCAGTTCTGCATCAGACCAAAATCTTCTGTAAAGGATATGCGGTATGGTGGTCACCTGCGAACCCGTGTCCAGCAAGGCAGGTGTAGGTATACCATCTAAGGTGATGGACAAGTACAGTCGTCCACCAATATACCTGTCATACCAGTCTCGTGGGTCTGATGAGTTCTTTCCTGGGGGTTGGCCCGCGGTCCCAGAGGTTGCTGGTTTAAAGGACACGACTTTGCATAGTGGCCTTGCTTGCCACAATGGCGGCAGACAGGTTCTCCTGAAGAGCCATAGAGATTGTTGGTCCTCCCATGGAGCAACATGTTTTTCTTTCCTTCCATCCACGGGACGTCCTCTGGGCTGTCAGCTAGTAGGATCTTGTCAGATGGCTTGGCCTCTGTTTTAAGCTGTAAGGCTTTCATGATGGAGCCAATGTCTTTGCTCAGCTGGCGCACCTCCGAGCACAGGTTGTCAAACCTGCTTGGTGTTACAGTTTGCACATTTACCCCTGCAGCAGATGAAGAAGAAGGTGGCTCTGGTGCCAGGGAAAGGTTATTCTGCCATACCTTATGAGAGCAAGACCAGGAAGATTATCTGTAAATCTAGAAATGGGAACTGTCGTACTAGAAGCAGATTCATATGAAACAGACTGGAATGCCCAATGTCAAGAACAATACAAAAAGGTACAAGCTTGTGTAGCAACCAGATTAGGACAAATCAGAGAAAAACAAGAAAGAGGTTACAATAAGAATGCTCAAGCAGAACCTTTAACACCTGGAGAAATAGTATAGTACTAGGAGACTTTCCAGAAGACTGACCTCAATGTGAAGGAGCAGTTATAGTACCTGTAATACATTTCTTTCAACCACCAGAACCAAGAGGAACCAAAGAACCAGTCCAGAATCAAGAAGAACCACCCGTTGTAGCAGAACCAGAGGATCCTGCAATCAGTGCACTTGCCAGCCTCATAGAAAGACTGAGACAATACTACAACATTCCAGAAACACGTAGATCTACTCGCAGACTAGTGGAAAGTACAGACACTACACTAGAATTAGACAATATTGACATGCCAGTACTACACAGGTCTACCCATAGTAATTTTGGTCAATCACCAACCATCAACCACAGGTATAGAGAGTAAGGTGAAGAAAAATTGTGAAGTGTAAATATGTGTCTGAAATGTACATTAAATGTGAATATTAGTGTACATAAGGGTGGAGGAACTGGACCCAGTCCTATGCACATTAAGTTAGGAAAAGAAAGTGCCTGGGGTAGAGAGGAGATACCAGGTCTCCTAAGCCGAGACGCCCATAGGGAATATGTTTCCCATGTCTATTTTTGCACTTCAGTAAGGAAGTGGAATAACTCCAGTGCCACCTTTAAGCAGCTCCTGAAAGTCATAATCGCTTTCCAACAAGCTTTTAAATATGACTAAGGGATTTGTGCCAGATCAGAACCCCAAACTACAGACGCTGCGTTTCGGGGTAACTGCCCCTCATTAGTGTAGTGTGTGGGATATTCTGATATGGCTGTGTGAGTGGGCTAAGACAAGGTCTGGGAACTTGCTATCTACCTTATGGAGACAGCTAAGTAGGTGAGGAGACTGAAGCCACATCCCTCCTCTAGGAAATATGAATATTTGCACTTCAGTAAGGAAGTGGAATAACTCCAGTGCCACCTATAAGCAGCTCCTCAAAGTCGCCACGAGGAAGGAACAGGCACATAGGGAAACAGACAATACCTAGAACCTCAACCGAAGGGAAAGACAGCAAGGAAGATCATATACACATCCATGGTAGCAGTGCTTAGTTCTTTTCAGACTGACCAGTTCGCCTGACCCCATGTACCAGTATTCTAGATCTGTGGATGACTGCAATACCAAGTAAAAGGTAAAGAACAGAGACTGTCTCCTTGATTCCTTTCTGCGACTACTCTGCACCTCTGCACTGCTAACTCCACTCACCTCTACAACCCCCATCATCTCCACTACTATGCAACACTTACTACTACTCCCAGGGCCCGCTCCTGCTGAGAGGTAGCTGCACCACCATTTATCCCCTGGAACTACTACCTGCAGCACTGGTCACCTCTGACCAGATACCTCAGCTGGCGTCACAACAAATGTTCTCCCCTGTAAATATCCCCCCTTTACATGTCCGGTCAGGGCCACGGCTTCTGGGGTCACCACTGTGAATTGTAGACTGTTTGCCCCGGATTGTCCGAATACCCCTGCCCTAGTGCGCGCGACACAGCCAGCCCAGTAGCAGCCACCAAATAATATATAGAGCCCAGCACAGCCTGCAAATAATATATATATATGGACCAGCACAACCTCTATATAATCATGAATCATGAAATGTGTCAAAGGGGCCCACTGAGGCTGTTTCGCCCAGGGCCCACAAAAACCTGGAACCAGCCCTGCCTGCATAACAAAGCCTTGCCCACTTAGAAGAAAAGTCTTGGATTACCACAAAAGAGCAAAACGGCACAATTTTTCTTCAAATACAACTCCCCCCATATTTTAAGAATTTTTGATACAGTAAAACTGCAGGGAAGGATTTATACAATTTTCAAATGTGTTGGAAGCAGAACATTTGGCACAAGAGTATAAGTAGCTTTGACAATGGCCAAATTCTGAACTTTGGACTAGTCTGTATCTCAAAAATCTAGATCTTGTGGGGTGTTTGAATTGTGCAGGCGTCAATGCCTTGAAATAGTGGTCAAACATAAGATAACTAGTAGAGACGAGCAGATTGTTCCATGGACGATGGATTTTGAGTAGAATTTCAAGAAATTTGAGGTGTCACGTGAGTTTGAACATTTTGAGATTTAGTCCCCCCAAAAAAATCATGCCTGACACCATGGACTTTTGGGGCCCCCTAGTCTCCAGGGCCCAGGTGTGATTGCAACTCCTGCATGTGTTGTAGTTACGCCCCTGGCTGTGAGGCCCTCCCCATGATGCACTGCGGCTATGACATCTAGCGAATTATCAGACCTTGTAAAGAGATGGTCAGTACCTGGGATATCAAAGAGCAGCAGAGCACAGTTTGTACAGAAGAGTTGTTTTCCATCCCTAGAGTCACAGGTAAGTCCCTCTCTCCTGTAGATTGTAAGCTCTTGTGGTCTGTGGGGTCCTCCTTCTCTCTCCCCTGTAGGCTGTAAGCTCTTATGATCAGAGTGATCCTCTTTCTCTCTCTCTACTGTAAATTGTAAACTCTTATGGTCAGCGGGGTCCTCTATTTCTCCTGTAGAGTATAAGCTCTTGTGGACAGTGGACTCCTCTCTTTCCCCTGTGGAGTGTAAGCTCTTATGATCAGCGGAGTCTTCTCTCCATCTCTCATGTAGAGTGTAAGCTCCTATGATCAGCGGGGTCCTTTCTCCTTCTCTCCTGCAGAGAGTAAGCTCTTACGATCAGTGGGATCCTCTCTCCATCTCTCCTGCAGAGAGTAAGCTCTTATGATCCGTGGGATCCTCTCTCCATCTTTCCTGCAGAGTGTAAGCTTTTATGATCAGTGGGGTCCACGCTGTCTCTCCTGTGGAGTGTAAACTCTTATGGCTAGTGGAATCCAGTCTTTCTCACTCTCTCCTGTAGAGTGTAAGCTCTTATAATCAGTGGGGTCCGCTCTCCCTCTTGTAGAGTGTAGACTCTCATAGTCAGTGATGTCCTCTCTCTCTCCTGTAAAGTGTAAGCTCTAATGGTCATTGGGCCCTCTCTCTCTCGCAGAGTGTAAGGACTTATGGTCAGTGGGTTCCTCTTTCTCTCTCCCCTGTAGACTGTAAGCTCTTATGATCATTGGAGTCCTCTCTCTCCTGGAGAGTGGAAACCCTCATGATCAGTGAAGTTCTCTCTCCTGTAGAATGTGAGCTCTTATGGTCAGCAAGTTCCTATTTTCTCTTTCCTGTAGAGTGTAAGCCCTTAGGGTCAGCAGGGTCCTCTCACTCTCTCCTGAACAGTGTGAGCTCTTATGGTCCACAGGGTCCTCTCTCTCTCCTGTAGAGTGTGAGCTCTTATGGTCAGTGAGGTCCTCCCTCTCCTGTAGAGTGTAGCTCCTATTGTCAGTGAAGTTCTCTCTCTCCCTCATGTAGAGTGTAAGCTTTATGGTCAGAGAAGTCATCTCTTTCTTCTGTAGAGTGTAGGCTCTTATAGTCAGCAGGGTCCTCTCTCTCTGTCTCTCTCTTGTAGAGTGTGAGCTCTTATAGTCAGTGAGGGTCTCTCTCTCCTGTAGAGTGTAAGCCCTTATGGTCAGTGAGGGCCTCTCTCTCCTGTAGAGTGTAAGCTATTATGATAAGTGGAGTCCGCTCTCTCTCTCCTGTAGAATGTAAGCTCTTATGGCTAATGGGATTCAGTCTCTCTCTCCTGTAGAGTGTAAGCTCTTATGATCAATGGGGTCCTCTCCATCTCTCCTGTAGAGTGTAAGCTATTATGATAGGTGGCATCTGCTCTCTTCCTTGTAGAGAATCAGCCCTCATGGTCAGTGAGGCCCTCTCGCCTGTAGACTGTAAGCGCTTATGATCAGTTTGGTCCTCTTTCTCTCCTGTAGACTGTAAGCTCTTATGATCAGTGGGGCCGTCTCTATCCTGTAAAGTATATGTTCTTATGGTCATTGGGTTCCTCTCTCTCTCCTGTAGACTGTAAGGTCTTATGATCAGCGCGGTTATCTTTCTCTCTCTCTACTGTGGAGTGTAAGCTCTTATGGTCAGTGATATTCCTCTCTATCTCCTGTAGAGTGTGAGCTATTATGATCAATGAGGTCTGTGGCGCCCGTGCAGACCGGTCGCCACTAGATGGCGCAGCAGCCGGGATTGGTAAATGGGTCACCCCAAAACACACACCCAACATACTCCTAATCCTAACTCTATGCTGTCTACGACTGTAATTCTTGCGCTTGAAGGGAGATAGACTGATTTCGTGAACCGGCAGCAGGAGACTGCCTGACTGTGCTGTGAACCCTGCACCCGCTACGAGTCCTGAACCACAATAGATTCTTCTGTTGCTCTGGGGACCCGCTGTTTCAGTGGAGAGCTGAATCATCTACGCTGATACTCCTATCATCTCCAGAGGCCCCGACTACAACAGCAGCTATAACGGCCGCATTCAACGGGTGGCGTCACAACATTCTTTTATTTTTGTTTTATTTTACGACATTTTTTCAATTACCCTTTTTAACTGCTTGCCCAACGAGGGGATCACGGACCGGGTCAAGACACCGTGACATCCCGCAGCCCCAGGCGACGACGAGAGGGCCGGTTCCGAATACCCCACGGTTCCGACCAGGGGCGAGGCAGATTTTAGGCATCATGATTAGGATCTACTGACCTGGTAAAACTGGGTCTTGTGCGCTTTACAGACTGTGTTTTTGGGCCTCAGCAATGGCAGCCCTGAAAGTCTGAAACCATGTGCTGGTGCTGGCAGACGGGCGTGCCCAGGGCTGCCACTAGGAATTTCGGGGCCCCTGACTACCAAAATTCTGGGGGCTCCATCAGTCTCCGCCCAGCCTCCACCTGGCTCCACCTCCACCCAAGCTCCGCCTCCACCTATACTCCACTTCCACCCAAACATACATTATATTTATAGCAAAAATTGGAACAGCACCAAAAATTATGTAAACTTATGTGCAAACTTTCCCAACCAGCAATCCAGATGGTTCCTTACAACAGAGTAAAAAAAGGAAAAACAGCTAAAAAAAATAGAAAAAAAGTGGACTTTATTACCCAATGCGTGGCCAGGCCATATAGTATAATGCATCCCCATATAGTGCAGTGATGGCGAACCTTTCAGAGGCCGAGTGCCCAAACTACAAGCTATGTGCTCCATCCTGACCTTCTCTTTGTAGTTATATGCTCCATCCTGGCCCTCTCCTTGTAATAATGTGCTACATCCTGACCCTCTCCTTGTAGTAATGTGCTCCATCCTGACCCTCTCCTTGTAGTAATGTGCTCCATCCTGACCCTCTCCTTGTAGTAATGTGCTCCATCCTGACCCTCTCCTTGTAGTAATGTGCTCCATCCTGACCCTCTCCTTGTAGTAATGTGCTCTATCCTGATCCTTTCCTTATAGTTATGTGCTCCATCCTGACCCTCTCTTTGCAGTTGTGCTCCATCCTGACGCTCTCCTGGCAGTAATGTCCCTATCCTGACCCCCTTCTTGTAGTTATGTCTCCAGCTTTATCCCCTTGTAGTATGCTCGATCCTTGTCCCCTTATGGTAATGTCCCCATCCTGCCCCCATCATGTAGTAATACCCCATCCTGCAATAATGCCCTATTCTTGTGATGTGGCCAGGGATAGGGGGTACTCGGACACCGGGACTGATGGCTTCTTGGATAGGAAAATCACGGGTGGTCGGGTTCCCGTTTCCGTGCCCTGGTTGTCATTTGTTAGATGGTGGGGGAAGAAGGGAGTATTTACAGGGGAACGTGACGCCACCTGTAGTTCCCGGTAAAATGGTACCGGCGCTGCAAGCCAGCCGCTGAGGTGATGGTGGGTGCAGCAGAGAATGGTACAGCTCCCCACAGGTGGAGCTATTACCTCAGGGCAGCGGTGATGGTTGAGGATGAGGGGAGTTGTGGTGATAGATCTTACCCCTCCGGTGAGCTGCTGGTGATAGTGTTAAAGCCCTCTGTGCGCCAGCGGGAAGAACAACGGAGACCAGTTCAAGTTTGACTCCACTTTACTGAGTACCGGCAGATGGTAAAACGGAACACGGTACAGTTTGGTTGACCGGGTGGATGTTGCCAGCTCAGGGTCCCCCTTATGGAGACTCTGAATGTTTACTCTCTTCGTCTTTTGGGTCTGTTCTATTCTTCCTGTCCCTTCCACCATTACAGCACTCTCCCGCCAGTCCTTCGGTATGTCACTAGCCCTTCAGGTCTGTCCGTTACCGGTACGGACGGGAGCAGCAGGAGCGCACAATTTCTCCTGCCACCGGAATTCAGTCCACAACCATTAGTGCCCTCAACCGGTTTCTGTTCTGAGGGGATGAGATGTCCTTGTGGTGCTGTCGGCAACCCGCTTTACTAAGGGCCCGCAGCTAGTCGGTCTGCGGTCAGAGGTGAACTTCTGACCGCCTCTGCCTCCCGCGTTGCCGGTGTCTTTTTCCCCAACGTGACCAGCCAGCTCCTACCAGTCCTGGCCCGTTGCCTTCTGTCCTGGGCCCCCCCTTTTGGGACCCTGCTACTCTAAGTGGCCTAGTCCTAGGTGTGTGTGTGTGTGTGTGTGTGTGTGTGTGTGAGTGAGAACAGACTCCATAGGTTAAACCCTGAACTGACAACTTACAGAGATATCACATTGTTGTTAAAGTGCAATACCTCCCTGTGGCGCCTAGCCAGAGGGGCGCCACACTTGTCCCCTTGCAGTGATATGCCCCATCCTGCAGTAATATGCCCACTCCTTGTAATAAAGCTACCATCATACCCCCTCCTTGTAATAATGCCACCATCACCCACCTTCTTGTAATGCCACCATGATGCCCCCTCCTTGTAATAATGCCACCCTTAAGCCGCCTCCTTGTAATGCCACCGTTATGCCCCCTCCTTTTAATAATGCCACCATCATCCCCATCCTTGTAATAATGCCACCATCATACCCCCTCCTTGTAATAATGCCACCATCATACCCCATCCTTACAGTAATGCCACCATCATGCCTACCTCCTTACAATAATGCCACCATCATGCCCCCTCCTTACAGTAATGCCACCATCGTTCCACTCCTTGCAGGAATGCCACCATCGTCCCCCTCCTTGCAGGAATGCCACCATCATCCCCCTCCTTTCAGTAAAGCTACCATCATGCCCCCTCCTTACAGTAATCCCACCATCGTCCCCCTCCTTACAGTAATCCCACCATCGTCCCCCTCCTTACAGTAATGCCACCATCATGCCCCTCCTTTCAGTAATGCCACCATTGTCTCTCTCCTTTCAGTAATGCCACCATCGTCCCCCTCCTTTCAGTAATGCCACCATCGTCCCCCTCCTTTCAGTAATGCCACCATCGTCCCCCTCCTTTCAGTAATGCCACCATCATGCCCCTCCTTTCAGTAATGCCACCATCGTCCCCCTCCTTTCAGTAATGCCACCATCGTCCCCCTCCTTTCAGTAATGCCACCATCATGCTCCCTCCTTTCAGTAATGCCACCATCATGCCCCCTCCTTTCAGTAATGCCATCATGCCCCCTCCTTTCAGTAATGCCACCATCGTCCCTCTCCTTTCAGTAATGCCACCATCATTCCCCTCCTTTCAGTAATGCCACCAATATGCCTGCTAGTTATAGCTTAAAATAAAATAAATAATAAAAAAAATATCATACTCAACTAGTACTCCCCGCCTCCATTGCTGCTCCTCTCCCAGCATCTTCAGTCCCGCTGTCACATGACTCAGAGCGCGTCACATGACCATGGTCACGTGACGCCGGCTGGGCGGATCTTGGAGAATGTCGGAGACAAGGAGGAGGAAGGGCAAGCATTCGATCTGACATAACTTTGGACTGCCGGCGCCATAATCCCAGCAGTTCAAAGCGACAGTGAGAGGCGACGCTGTTTGCCAGCTGAGATGGCTCTGCGTGCCCTCCCTGGCATGCGTGCCATAGGTTTGCCATCAATGGTATAGTGCACCCCATAGTCCTCCATATAGTATATTGCACCTCCATAGTCCTCCTATATTATATTGCACATTACATAGTTTCCACAGTGTACTCATTTTTTTTTAATCAAAGTAAATACCTCTCTTCTCGCTGCTCCGTCCGGTGGCGGCGCGTATCCCAGCATCGGGATGAGATGCGATGCAGACAGTGGACTATGGGGACTCTGGGGAGAATTCTGCGCAGAGGCGCGGCTACGCTCGGTACATCTTGCGCGTACTCTTACACCTTGTCATACACGCGGCTCCGCTCCGTACACCTTGTACACACGGCCCTGTACACCTCGTATACACGCGGCTCCGCTCCGTCACCTCGTGCACATCGGCTCCTGCTATACACCTTGTACGCACGCAGGCTCCCTCCGTACATCTCGTGCACATGCGGCTCCTCTCCATACACCTTGTACACACACGGATCCGCTCCGTACACCTCGTGTACACGCAGCTCCTCTCCGTACACCTCATACACACGGCTCTGTACACCTCGTACATAAGCAGCTCCTCTCCGTAAATCTCGTACACACGGCTCCGTACACCTCGTACACACTCGGCTCCGCTCCATACACCTCGTACACACGCGGCTCCGCTCCATACGTCTCGTACACACGCGGCTCCGCTCCGTACACCTCATACACACACGGCCTCACACATTAACTTCACCTCATTCAGCACCATGACAACCAGCACAGCAAAGTCCTGCATACACTGAGGGGATGATCATGTGACCCCTGACTCCTCCTCTCAATGTGACATTATCTCAGGTCCTGTGAGCACAGGGCAGCTATATATATATCTAGTGTGCGGCTCTGCAGGTGGAGGTGTGTGCACATTACCCATTGCTGGACACAGTAACCCCTTCCTCCTCTGCCATCGCCTGTGCGTAGTGACGTGACGCAGGGCGATTTTATGGCGAGAAATCGCCGGTGGTGCGTCGCCTGATCGCCCTGCTCTGCTGAGAAATCAGGCGATTTCCACCAGGCAATTTCTGCGCATCATGGCGTATGACTGGGCGATAACGATGTAGAAAGCGAGCTCAGGCCATCTGGAAGCAATTCCAGAGGCGTGCCTGAGCGTTCTGTTTGGCGCCCCCCGTCTGCCGCGATTCCCATTGGCTGGCCATGGCTAAGGCGCCATATTTGAATCGCAATATAGTAGAAAGGACACATGCGTCATGTATTGGGCAGACTTCCTGACAAGACTGACCAATGGCGACGCAGTTGTGTTGGCCAATTGGAGTGTTGGGGCGCGGTGTACAACACTGGCACGCCTGTCTCCTCGTCACACACTGTGCGTCCACATCGCTAATTAGGTGGTGGCGTGTGATGCGGCGATTTGGCGGCGACGTGGGAATGTCAAATTGCTTCCGGTCTGTGCCAGGCAATTTCCGGAACACAGGATTGCCGAACATCACACGTGAGATGTCTATGTGTGACAGGGCGACGGTGATGTGCAAAAAAGTGCCCAGAACGTGCGCGCTCTCATCAAATTCCCAGCCATATGGCGGCGATATTGCTACGTGTGACGGTACCTTTAGGTATAATAATGGTGCTGTCTGATTCTATTTAGGGCTTGCTCGCCCCCTCAGGGGTCTCGCTGTTTTGAGCTTGCAGAGTGTCATACCACACTCGCACTTCTGCGATGCTGCAGGCGAACATTTAGAATGATGCCAGGGTACGGTGCTGACCTAACCGTCTGGCGATGTGGAGGTTAGTGTGGTCGGCGCTCCTGTTCACTGCAAGGTAGTACCCTCAGGCAGGGCTGCCACTAGGAATTTCGGGGCCCCTTACTGCCAAAATTTTGGGGTCCCCCTGAGACTCCGCCCAGCCCCCACCCCAGCTCTGCTTCCACCTATGCTCCGCCTCCACCCAAACATACATATTTATAGTGAAATATAGGAACAGCACCAAAAATTCTCAATTTATGTGCAAAGCTTTCCCAATCAGATGGTTCCTTACAATAGAGTAAAAAAGGAAAAACAGTACAAAAATAAAATAGATAAAAAGTGGACTTTATTGCCCAATGCGTGGCCACGCCATTGGGCAATAAAGTCCACTTTTTTCTATATTTTTGTGCTGTTTTTCCTTTTTTTTTTTTTACACTCTATTATATATTACACACATTCACACTTGAGACTGCTGTGGGCTGAATACACAATAGCTGTATACACAATAGAGAATACACAATGGAGATGGCTGCGGGCCGTATAGACAATGGAGACAGCTGTGGGCTATACATACAATAGAGTTTACACAACAGAGACTGCTGCTGCCCGTATACACAATGGAGACAGCTGTGGGACAAATGCACAATGGAGACGGCTGCGGGACAAATGCACAATGGAGACGGCTGAGAGACGTGTGCACATTAGTGACTGGAGCGGGATGTATACACATTGGAGACTGTGCAGGACGCATACACAGAGACTGCTGGCTGTATATCTTGTATACACAGACAGCACTCTACTGTATATACAGGTCCACACTATATACATACAGTATATAGATAAACAAATACAGCATCCAGTGTGGACCTATATATAGAGTATAGTGCTGTGTAGAGACAGAGAGGAAGTGACAGAGCGAGAGAAACAGAGAGCTCTGTATATACACTAGTACCATCACGGCTCTGTATATACACTAGTCCTATATCTGCTATAAAGTAATTATGTATAAAATGCTATCAAGAACTGACATGAAAAACACGTCTAATACAGGACAATACTGATAATATAAACAATATCCTATTTTCCACAGAGTATTGACTAAGTTCACAGCAAGCACCTACTCACCCATGTGAAAATCTGCACAAATAGACAACTGAATGAAGTAACCACGATACGTAATCACCAGGTAAACTCTGAACTAAATACTAATAAAATGAAGGGATACCAGTAATTTGTTTTACAAGATCCACAATATATCTTTTCATGGAGTCCAAGCACAGCCCCAAAAATAACCTAACAAGCAAGAAACCCGGTTAGCCACATCTATGATGATAAGACCCTTCAGTATAACATTAATCATAGATTAATAGCAGTGTAGAGGTGCAGGATAGTTGCAGAAAGGAATCAAGGAGACAGTCTCTGTTTTTTACCTTTTACTTGGTATTGCAATTATCCACAGATCCAGGGTACTGGTTCACCAGGCTGGGCAATCTGGTTAGGCGAAAAGAACGAAGTACTGTTATGATAGACGGGTATATGGCCTTCTCAGCAGTCTTCTTTGGTTGAGGTTCTAGATACTGTCCGCTTCCCTATGTGCCTCTTCCTTCCTAGTGGCTACTAGCAGGCAGGTGACCACGGACTCTCGAGACCCTGGACCCACACTGGTTTTTGCAGCATGTACACGCCGCAATTGCGCCCTCAACCTAAGGGAACGTGGCTCCCCGGAAGTTGCCACAGAACCTGCGGGGAACATCCGGTTGCCTCCCGACGCCGCTTCACACGCCACAATCCACAAAGGAATATGGGTGTACATGTTTAGCGCTGCAAGAACAGAGGCGTGACAGAGTTGTAAATTCTGCGCCCCAAACACGCTGATTAGACAACGCATTAGCGTCATGCGCAGGAAGGCTGGTGTCACGGGTGGCACGGATGACAGGGTGGAGGCCACGCGCAGACGATCCCAGCGTGTGGCCCACCAGCCATAATGGTGGAGGATGGTCCGTCTCTTTCAGGGGCATTTACCTTCTGTGTAGATGGAGAGAGGGTGTGATGGGATCTCGCTGTTATGGGGGGACGGCTGTGGAGGTCTTGTGCTCGGTCTGGTTTTATCCACCAATATTGTAGGTCACTAGGACCCAGCGGATTCCTTCCACTTTTATAAGGAGGTTCATTACCCTTCCTCGGTGCAGGTGATAGTTCCTTGTGCACTCATTATCCTTGCCCCAGCAGACGCGGAGGTTGTGGAGGTTGCTGAGCTCTGCTGTCAGATAAGTGTTTCCTTTTCCCAAATGTCTGTCTTCCCTGGTGTTTGTCTTTAGTTGATAGTGGAGGGGTCTAGTGAACCCCTCCATCTGATCCTTAGATAAGATAGTGCTAGGATCAGAGAGGGACGAGGTTCGTGGTCGGCGACAGTTGAGGAGACTGTATAGGGACGTTAGGGCAGACAGGGTCAGCTCTAGGAAGTCTAGGGGTCACCGTCTCCTTCTTGTGCCCTTAGCGTTAGGGACTCCTTATTCCCCCCCCCCCGTCGTTATCCTACGCTGGGTGTCTTCCCCACTCCCAGCGTGACAGCTGGCTAATACATGACGCCATTGCAATTGTGTAGTGTGAATGGACAGCTCTTCAAATATGGCGCCCTGTGAAGGGACAGCCACTGAAAACACAGTAGCTCCCACCAGTCATCGCTGATGGGGCGCGGTAACCAGCATGCTGTGGCATGCCCCGGGAAATCACTAGGCGACGCAGATTCCATCCCTATCGCTCGTTCACACGCCAAAACCAGGGCAATTCACCTTCAGGGTTGCCTCTGGTTTTTGTTCAATGCTCTGAAACCGCAACCGGGAGCAACTTCGAAAATCACCATCACTTTCCCCAATTACACGCCACAATTTCGTAGCAATTTCAAGGCAACCATGATGGAAATCCCGATTGCCTCTCAGTTGCTACACCGTAGTTGCGGTGTGTAAAGGTACCTTAAGGGCCACTTTACACACACCAACTTATCTGCCCAACTTCTGATCAACTTACTGGTTGCAGTGAAATCATGGACACATTGCTCCATTTTGTGGCTGTGTACAAATGGAGCAATGTGTCCATGATTTCACTGCAACCCGTAAGTTGGTCAGAAGTTGGACAGATAAGTTGGTGTGTGTGAAGTGGCCATTAGGGATCACTGGTTGTCCAACTTCTGGGGTAAGGATAACTAGCAACTGTGGGAAAACCCCTTTAAAGTGAATTTTTCTTTTATGGTGTCAGTCCTCTTGTGTTGCAATCTCGTAATGCCAGACGTTTTGAATCATCTGCTCAGGCTCCAAAATATGTTAATCCCATCTGTCCTCAGAGAATGGTTCACAATCTCTTTCTTTCCACAAGTGTTTAGAGAATCTGACCACATAGATTTATGTTTTCATTCCACTGGATCCTCCCAAATTCTACATATTTTGCATAGACGTTGAATCTTGTGAGGACATGTTCCTGCAGGAAGACACCTCTGTATCCATCTTACATGGGTTGTGCCAGATGGCATCTGGTAGGGCATCGCCATGGTATGACACATTCCGGTGAATCATCTGTGCAGGCTGTTTTGAACTTCTTTATTATTGCATTTCTACAATTTTACAAGGTTTGGCAGGAAAACAATACAATGTATAAATAATTAGCATGTTGGAAGGCCAGAAGCAGTTGGTTGTAAGCCATGGCCGCTCTTATTTCTGGGCCCTGATTGTAGTCAGAAAACCAATAGCCTGATCTAAATTTACAGCTGGATTGTGTAGAGCAGAAAACACAAGCTGGCAACACTGATGGTGGGTTTACACGTTGCAATATCGGAGTCCAATTTCAATGAAAAGTCACGTGGTTCGATTGTTGGAGCCGATATCGTTCCTGCGTTGTATGGTGTGAACGTCCAATACGATGCAGGAACGATGTCAATGCGATATCGGGGATTGAATGAGCGTGCTATTCAATGCTCCGATGTTGAATGGAGATTGGAGCCAGATCGTGCTGTGTGACAGCCCAATTCCGATGTGAAGTTCTACGTCACCCATTCACTCCCATGTTAAATGGTCGTTCCTGGGTTGGGGGGCGTAGACATCGCACGGACGTTGGATTCAGAAATCGCAACGTCTAAACCTCCGATGCGATGCGGGAGAAACGTGCACTAAATGCGCGCTCCCGCGCCATTGAATTGCGATATCGCAACGATATTGAAACGTGTAAACCCACCATGAGGCAACCGGGCAGATCAAAATGCAGCAGATACGTCTGACTACATTTTACCACTCAGCTTCCTTCCAGTTATGGGTCTGATGGTTGACAGATTAACATTTGTAAGATCATCTGCTTCGATGACTTTTATTTCAATCATCGTGACTGTAAAATTCATGGTTAACTTTACAGAAACATTTTATATTTATTATGGTAAAGTTTATTATATTTTACATATTGTTTCCTCCCATCCTAATCTATCAGATCAACCAAGAGGCAAAAGTATATGCAAAGTTGTGTATGGGTGAATAGAAAGTCTATGGGTTCATTATTGACCATCCCGCAGTCTCGAGGATAAACTGTGCATGTCTGCCCATTGGCAGATCACATAGATCCCTGATTAACAGTAATGAAGGGATTGCAGTATATTACAAATTATTTAACAGTTAAGTTATCCCTTTAAAGAGGTTGTCCCAAGATTTTACATTTTTACTCATGTATAGGAGTAAAGCAATCGGCATTCCCATAGACAATGAACGCGAAATGGTGGTGCATGTGATTGACCCCTCTCTATTTTAAGATGGGCTCTGCTTATCCTATGGATAAGAGATAACCACTTAAAACCTTGGGACAACTTCTAATGGCATAACGAGTGCTTTTAAAAGAGCCAAGCAAATCGTATGCTAAATTCAGATACACTGAATCTGTAGACAGCCAACTCTGCACACGCTCTACACTCGCTCTGGACACACTCTACACTCGCTCTGCACACGCACTGCACACACTCTACACTCGCTCTGCACATGCACTGCACACACTCTACAGATGCTCTACCAACGCCATAGCGATTGCGATCACAGGGGTTGCAGCTGCGACGGGGCCCGGACCTATAAGAGGCTCGCATTGCCAGCCGACCCCTGCGCCAGCCGATCACAGCGCCTGGCTCTTGCTTCACATGGATGTGCATCCCCACTATAGAGCCCGTGTGTCAGGGAGCGGAGGGGCCGGGAGGGGAGGGAAGCCTCCTACTTCCCACTGCTGCTCCCACCCCTCGCCTCCTCTGACCTGCCGGCTTCCCGGCCTGCGTTTCAGTGTGGACCAGCTAGTGCCGCCTCCTCCCACTTCCTGCTTTATTCAGTGTACAGTGGAACGCAGGCCGGCACCTCTTCCTCCTTCTCCTGAGTCTTGAATCTTCAGAGGAGACCGCTGGAGCAGCAAGGGAACCAGGAGAGGTAAGTACAGATTCTTTTTTTTAATAAGGGAGTGCACTATGGCCAGAGGATTATGGGGGGGGTGGGGGGGGTTCATTTATAAGGCTGCATATATAATACTGCACTATATGGAGAGATATGGGGCTGCACATAATAAGGCTGCACTATATGGAAAGATATAGGGCTGCATATACAGTATAATACTGCACTGCATGGAGAGATATAAGACTGCATATATAATACTGCACTATATGGGAGATATAAGGCTGCATATATAATACTGCACTATATGGAGAGATATCAGTCTGCAAATATAATACTGCACTATATGGAGAGATATGAGGCTGCACATAATAAGGCTGCACTATATGGAAAGATATAAGGCTGCACTATATATAAGGCGGTCTGCACTGTGAAGCTCCAGGGGCTGCATGCGACTCGCGGCCGCGTGTTTGAGACCCCTGCTTTAAACCTTGTTTCAATAAACAGTTTTGATACTTTTTCTCCATGTTTTTTCTGTGGGTGTCCACAAAATACATGATAGCAGCGTGCTCTGATTATTGTATCATCATTGCTGCTTTTTTCATTTTTTCATGTAATTTTAATGCAAATTTACTCCAGCCATTTAATGTTTTTTTTTTTTTTTTTTAATATAGAAATGCTGGGATTCTATCCTTAAAAACACATTTTCACTTTCAAGAATTACACTTCAAAATTGGGACCCACCGTTAAACTGTAACTCCCCTTTAATCTGCTGCCGTGGGCAGGGTGTTCAGTAGCTCTCACCTTGATGTGGTGTAATGCCTCCACCCAAATCTTGCTAGGATCTTTGGGGGAATGCAGAGAGTCTTCCTCTTCTGCCAAGGGTCGACTCGGGAAACCCCTGTCCACGCTCCGTATACACTCACAATTGATGAGGTTGAACCAATTAACAAGTTTATTTACAGGATGATAAAAGTGGTCAATTGTGGGGTAATATCAAGAAACAGCAAACAAATAATGCTATGCAATATTGTGCGTTGCAAAAAACCCTGAATGTTGAGGGTGATGCTTCCACTTTAACACACTCCTATCTAATCACCATAAACCAACAAATGGCTACAGCTACACAAATGATAGTTACAGACTGGGGCCCAGTTGCCGCAGATGTTGGTGCACTTAATATAATGAAATGTGGTGCCCCTGCGACCAGAGTGGCCACATGAGGAACTGCAGCCAGGCATATAGGAGACAGTTTGTGCACCAAGCACCCTCAAAGCACACACCCACAAGACACAACACACAACCCGGAGCCTGGGACTCTAGACGGGAAAGTGGTGGTGGGGTTTAGAGGGAAGTGGGTGGAATGTAGGTCAGGTGACAGACCAGTACAAAAGGGGGAAAAAAGGAGAAGTTAGTCAGTAGGCCAGAGCGAGCCGAGCAGCCAAGACAAAAGTAGGCTGAGAAGTAAAGACACAAATACACTTTCCCGGAGGGATAGGGCTCCCTGTAGGCGCAGAATCCACAGAGACACAGATCCATGGAGAGAAAGCCCGTCCATAGCCTGCAGCCCAAAGGAAAGTAAGGACAGAGACCGGACCGGTGCCACCGGGTTCGAGGAGTACGGCAGCACTGACCGATGACAGGCGGGACAGGTTTCCCTTATTGTACCTGGATAGTCACACGGGTCGGAAAGAGCCGGTGATCCCTTGCAAGACAGGGACACTTAAAGCTAGGCTGGGACCAGAATGTCGGCTCTGAGGGGGACAGCAGCTACACGCCGGCTCCCCAGACAAACCGACAGGGAACGCTGATTCCAGGTCAGGGTTCCTACTACACGGTTTGGAGGCAGAGCAAAGCTATAGGACCCAGACTTGCTGCCCACACACACAGGGAGAAGTCATACAAAGGGACAGAGTTGTCGCCATACAACCCCCAGGGAAGAACTGAGGAAAGGAAAGGAAAGCCGGAAAAGTTAAAGAGAGAGTGAGGGTCTCAGGAAGATAACCTGGCTGCAGAGGGTTCAGAGTGTCCTGAGTTACGTGTGTAAAGGGACTGTGTGAACTGTAACATTGGAACTGTTTGTACTGAAGAACTTGTCAGTAAAACTCGGTGAACCCTGCTTCAGTCTTCCATGTGTGATTCCCTGCAACAGAACTGTTTATATTTTACCCTGTCGGGAGCAGCCCTGACCCACGGCAGGCTCACCCACCTTGCTGCAGCATCCATCCTCCTGACAGACAAAAAAAGGGGGGGGGTTGGGACAAGAGGCGCAATAGTGCCCTTATCACTAGACACTAGGACGTGCAAGTGGTGACAAATGCAATTCACTCACCTATTCCAGTTGTGTGACCCACAACTGGTTTGAAGGCTCATAGATTAGTATCCTGATGGCTGCTGCAGGACTCCCACCGGCTCCACGCACGTGGAGATGTATCAAACAATATAGGGAAAGATCTGATTCCCTGATGAAGGTGCCAGGTGGGCACTGAAACGCGTAGGAGGTGAATAAAGGAAGATTTGGATCTTAACATCGATGACTGGTGTTCTTTGATATAAATGAATTTGGCAGCGCGGACCGGATAGCACCGTCTTTCCCTATATTGTTTGATCCTACTGACAGAAGTACACTGCAGTGGTGGTCCCCTCATTGACCACAACCCGTGGGTGGTGTCACAACAACAATTTCCCTTGTAAATACCCCTTTTACTTGTGGGGCTCGGGACACGGTCCGGACCAAGACTGCCATGACATCTCCAGCAGATACCCCGGTCCGGTACCGAGTACTCTGTCCCAGTGGGCCACACAGAAACATCACTTCCTAGTTACTAAACTCACAAGTCACTGTAGTCCTGCCTTGTATGTGGCTTTAGTATGCTTCAAAAACAATAGTGTAGCGACCGGTGGTAAGGCCGCGGGTGTGTGTGTATCTCTTGCTTCAACAGAATCTCCATACTCAGATTTAACCGGTCGTAACATCTCTTTACTGTAAAACATATCTATAACACAGTCAACTGATCTAGCTGCACACATGTATATGGTGGAGTCCCTGGATCTTCACTTTATCCGGGTGCGCAGCAAGAAGAAGACAAAGAGAAAAAAACAAAATAGAGATATCTTTCCCTAACTTTACCTCAAATCACGTACCAGTCTATCACAGAAGAAGATGTCGCTCCCACGTGGCAGGCCTGGGATCTCACGATGACGGGTCCCGGTGCAGCGCTGAAGGGGAAACTCCTCAGTCCTCTTCTTTGGTCTTCTTCCGCAGGTAACGGATAGTCTCTCTCTCTGTCCCGGGGCACACCGAGCAGCAGAAGGGAGATCACGGTAGCACAGATGGCTCCCTTATGTCGGTCACAGCCCCTGCACATGTAATCCGGTGGCAATGTCCTGAATTCCAGAGGCAATGTCCTGAATTTGAGTTGAACCCTCGGTAAGACAAGGTCCTGCAGCAACGATTCTCACGAGGTATTTCTTCCCAAGAATCCGGTTGCAAAAGAGCCCTATGTCGGGAGACACCACACGCAGGTCTGTCCTGGCTGAGCTCCGGGTCTGCACTGCTCTCCCGCCCTTTCTCTTCCTGGGTAAACAAAAGAGAGGGCAGGGGATTTCCAATCTCTGTAATTGTTTCCGCACTTGTCCACCAGGGGGCATTAGTAGACTGTACAAAGTCCAATTCCATGTCCATCTCAATGCAGCAGTCTGAATTGTTCACCTCATCACAATAGAACTACAAGTCACAGCAGCAACTACCCACTCCTTTTACAACAGATCTGTAAAGCTTCAGTATGCTTCCCAAACAGTAGAACTACAGGTCTCAGCACAGCAGTAACTACTCACAGATTTTGCCGCAGATCTGTATTCATCCAGCATTCCATGCTGGGGCTTTAGGGTCCAGTTGTGTGGAAAGGCTGGTAATTGCAGGCGGAGTCCTTCATCTAGGTGGGACGCCAGGTGGTGTTATGCAGCTGCTGGTCACCTGGCTGGTCTGGGGTTGTGATGCAGCTGCAGTGCTAAGTCTTTTCACACAAACCTGCAGATGTCTCTTCCGCCATGGAGTATCACTTTCACACTGCCATGATGGCTGACCACACCCCTCTTCCCCTTCATATTGCTCAACCAATAAATTCTGTCCTGTTCTTTTTGCTCCTCCTCTCCCTGGGTTTTGTGAAGAGCTAAACCTCTTGGGAATTGAAGTTTCAGGCACTCTATACATAGGTTCCACAGCAGGAGATTCCACAGCAGGTGCTACACGGGAAATCACAGGTGATCTAAGCTATAACATTTCTCCTTGTGGAGAGATGATATGTCAGGTCTGGCAAGAAAAGATAGGAGGAGAATCAAACGTCTTGCATGCTCCTCTTGGAAATTTAAAGAGGCAATTTGCATATTTAATTTCCCAGAGGAGCACCAAGGCATTTAAGTCTTCACATACTGGAATGCCAGAACGGGCATGTCACTCTCTATAAAAAATGTTATTCCTTAGATCTCCTTAGCCTATCACCTAACTAAATCAGATCTCACACTTTGCACTAATAAGGGCAAACACTCTGCAATACTGTTTCTGCATATTGAGAAAATTATTTTACTTATAACCTTGGTCATATAAGGCTTGTTAAAAGGTCAATATGCGCAGCGCGAAGTCCTATGATATGGATATGACGCGATTTGCGTCATACAGGCTATACCGCCCATGGAGGGGGTGAGGGAGGTCACACTGCCTTAGCACGCCCATCTGGGCGTGAATAATTAATCTGCAGGCTGTGCAGAGAAGCCCCATGGAACGCCCTGTGTGACTTCTCAAGCACCGAGAAGCCGCAGAAAGCAAGGTAATAAAAGCACTTTTAGATACTTTACAAATACCCTTTTTTTTACACAAAGGGATGCCTACAATGCATTCCTGGAGGTGCAGGGACAGGTATAAATGGTCTGGGGGCTGATTCTTAGGGGTCAGGTTCCCTTTAAACACAACAGATTCCTTTCCCAGGAAAAACATTTATGCTATGTGGGAACATGGCTAAGAATGCAACAAATGGTGCGAGGCGTTTACCCAAATAATCTGCAGCAAATTGAGTGAAAATTCTAGAGTATCGACTCTCTCGCTGATTTTACCGCATCAGCTAATGAAAGTCTGGCAGACGCTTGTTCTCCTCTCAGTATGACGTGTTGATCCAAAGATGGGGGAGTGGGAGGAATGAATGAGGTTCAGTATATATTTACATTCTGGTTGAATATTTCTATACATATTTCTATACAGCTGTCTGCATAGTGTCCTAAATCTAACACTTGCAGCATAATGAATTTCTCTTTAAAGTCTACACCATTTGTCCTGTACATTCCTAGACTTTCCAATTTTGTTGAAACTACAACTCCCAGCATGCCCTAACAGCCATACGGCGTGATCACTGGTCTACACGATCTCAGAAAAGAGTTAACAGTCAGACATGTTTGTCTTTGTTGCTGAGTTGTTCCATACCACAAAATGACAGAGAAAATGAAATGTCCAAAGCCTGGCTACAATAACACACAAACATCTCTGGGAGTCTAGGAGACATCTGTTTTGTGTTTGCAGCAGTCATATTACAATGCAGATTCTCTAACTGCACAGTATGGCGGTATATTATCTCTGCACTACAGGGGATTTCTGTGCTATTTATCCAGTGTATAGCAGTGTTAAGGGGCCGTCACACACAGCAACCAAGGCTGCGATGTCAGAAGCAATCCAACATCGCAGCCTTGGTGTCACGCAGGCAGATGTTGCCGGCACTGCGATGTTGGCACAGCCATCGCTCGCTGGGCTGAGATCAACCCAGCGAGCGATCCGCAGCAATGGTGCGGAATAGGCTGTATTGCCGCCAACATCGCTATTGCGGTGTCAGACGGCGCCATACAGCCTAATCGCTGGTTGCAGATTGACAGGTTTATGAACCTGCGACCAGCGATAAATCGCAGTTGCATCGTGATGTCACACAGCACGACACACTTGTAATATAGCTAGTGACATCGCTGAACACGTGACTTTTCAGCGATATTGACGTGTGTGACGGCCCCTTTAGAGAACACTTCTACATTCTGCACTGTTTTTTATTCCTCAACTTGTTTAGGTTTCCCATAAATTTACAAGAATAATAAGAAGGAAACAATATAAAGTGACAACTGCTTGATACTTTATGGTCCAGAATGACATGATACGTCCAGGATGCTTATGAGGACTGAGATGCAGGGGTGTAACTTGAATCTCATGGGCTCTGATGCAAAAGCTCCAATGGGGCCACCAATTTTTGCATACATTTTTAATAAGATTAGTGGTTTCCTAGAGGCCAAAGAGAAATTTGGGGCCCCCTAGGCTCCAGGTCTCAGGTGCGATTGCAACCCCTGCTCCTGCTGTAGTTATGCCTCTGCTAACATGACACTAGGACTCCCAGGGTGGGATTATTGTTGACATACCCCCAGGAAGGTGATGTCATCATGTTGTATAGTGTACAGTCCTTCATACACATTAGGATAATGTCATTCACATCCTCCAATGGGTTTGGATGTCACTATAAAGTGTATTCAGGCGCCGGTTGACTGATGGTCGGTCAATCCCCATGTCTGATCTCCACATTGTTCCCCCAGAAATAACCCTCTGACAGAGGAGTCAATTGGGGTCTTTCTCATAGAGAACATAGGAGCACTTGGCTGAAGGAGTGCTCCTGTGTATGGGAGATTCAGCCAAGATGATGGATTGGCCGACAGCCATCTAGTGTGTATGGCCAGTTTAAGAGCCTGAGATGGCGACAGAAGCTTTCGGTGGAGCAGAAAATAGGCTGAGACACTGATGACTCTCTATCAAAACAAAACAAAACAAAAAAAATCTAAAATAAAAAAAAATTTAAAAAAAATGGTTTAACGGGGTAGAGGTGCCTCTCAATGGATTACAATATCATCAAAAAGGTGTTTTTTTTTCCACTAATTTCATACGATAAGAATGAAACATACTATAGAGTCATTGCACACAGAGTGATCTATTTCAAGTGTTTATTTCTGTTAATGTTGATGATTATGGCTTACAGCCAATGAGAACCCAAATGAGACAAAATGGAGAAGGAGGGGCGCTCCTAGTGTGAGAATCCAAATGTCATTATTTCAGAATGTTAAAGTCGAGAGGATGAAGGGTTAAAAACCGCGCTGCCGTATTCCATGAGGCATCAAATGGTGAATATAATATTGATTTATTAGTCAATGCGTTTCAGAGCTCCTTGAAACGCCCTGAAACATGACAATATGATATTGATTGGTCCTGAGGGAGGGGCCAGGGAGCCCTGAAACATGCTGACTAATAAATCAAATATTATATTCTCACCCTTTGATGTTTTTGACCCCTCATTCTCCCTACTCTATATGCACCATGCTGAGGACTGCAGCAGCCGTGATCTGCTTTTATAGTGGTTGTGACTCTCACAACCACATAAGGTGAAGCCTCGGATACCTATTTAGCTCATGTTTTATCTCTCAGACCATTCAAACCTCTCTATTTTTATTTTCTGTATTTCATTGGCTGCTGTAATCCATAATCATCAACATTAACAGAAATAACACTTGAAATAAATCACTGTGTGTAATGACTCTATATAATATGTGTGTATTCACTTTATGTATTGAATTACTGAAATAAATTAACTTTTTGATGATATTCTAATTCATTGAGATGCATCTGTATATAATGTGAGAGATAGGATTCAGCACGTCAATCTAACAGTGTGTAATGTACTCATGCTTTTTTTTTTTACATGCGAATTGTAAATTTGGGATGGGTGCGGGTCTCAGATGATGGACACACATCTATAAAGGCCCAGTTACACACACAGATAATTGGGCAGAGATTGTTTGCAGATCTCTGGTTGCAGTGAAATCATGGACACATTGCTCCATTTTGTGGCCGTGTACAAATGTAACAATGTGTCCATGATTTTGTGGCGCCCCGCCAAGCAGGCGTCACAGAGGGGTACTGCACCCGTAAAAGAGGTGCAGATACTCCAGCTGCAGGTGGATCATAGGATGGTGGGTGGCACCCATTCACAACACTCCCACACTAGATTACACAGTGGGAGGTTACCCGGGAGGGAATAAACCCACCTCTAGGGGGAACAAGAAGGGCGTTTTTTGAGCAGAATGGCAAACTAGAAGCAAGGAGATCTTTGACCCATGGGTCTGTTGCCCTGAGGTCTTTGCCTCCAAGCTGGTAGGCTTGAGGGTCCCTCGGCCGAGGGACCAGGGAGTAGAAGGAAGATTCCAGGAGCAGACAGCCAAAAGGGAGATAGGAAGAACTGAGGAGGTTCAACCCTGAACACTTACCGGGCACCGGAGCCTGCACCTGTGGGATCCGCTAAGGACCACAGAAAATCCGGAGACCCGTGGAGTCTACACTTCTCCCGGGCTCCTGAGCGACCAGAAGAGGGTACCAGGCACCGCTTGATGGTTCGGCGGCTAGCCAGCAGAGGGAAACCCAACAGGAGCAAAGAAGAGAGAACGCAGGAGGCCAGGTTGACTTTATGGAATCAGACTTCACCACCACTGGAAAGCAGGAGAGAGACAGATGAGAATAGAGCACGAAGGCACACACCAGGGGTCCACCATCCTACCTAAGATCTGCTTGCAGCCACCCGTTCAGCTACCTGTCCTCGCACCATCAGGAATACTGCACTGTAACTTTTTTATGCAACTAATACAATTGCCAGTATAGTACCCGGAGGAACAGTGACTTTGGACTCCGCTTGCTTTCTTTGCATGAACTTGTATTCCTTTACAGGAACGTTGCCCCGGAGGTTCCCGTCCTACCTATGGAAGACTACACCATCCGAGCCGCGATACCATCTACCTCCGGCGGACTGAAGCGGCGCTGGGGCAAATTACCAGAAACTATAGGTGGCGTCACGACAACAAACTTTGTACATAATCCCCTGTAAATATAACCCCTTTTTAAAAGATACCCCAGGACACAGGATCAGGCACGGCCGCCATTCACCGTGACACAGTTAACCCTTTTGCCGCCTGATACCCGAGTACCCTAAAGCCTGGGGCGCTACAATTTCACTGCAACCAGAAATCTGTGAACAATCTCTACACAATTATCTGTGTAACTGGGCCTTTTGACATGTAAAGCATCCTATGCACATACAAAAATGTCCAATAATAACTTTATTTGATCACCTTTTTTCCTTTACCACATTTTGTCTCTTATTACAAGTAAAACTGAAAAGTATGAAAATAAATGTCTACACTCCCTAAAAGTGCAGGCATCATCTAATTTTCTCCATTTTGTGTTTTGTGCCTGATTGTAGCCCTGGCTATACTTTAGATGACTGTTGACCTCTTACCCTCCTGACTTCACCTATATGACTGAGCATGCACAAGCTCTAACTAGGGAGAGAGGAGTAAGCCACTGCCTCAGCCACCAGATCTGGCGGGAGCAACACCCTCCCTCTAAAGCAGGATTGGGGAACTCCAGTCCTCAAGGGCCGCAAACAGTGCAGGTGTTCAGGATTTCCTCAGCATTACACAGGGGCTGGAATCATCACCAGTGCAGATGATTCAGTTATAACCTGTGCAAAACTAAGGCTGGTTTCACACTGCAGTTTTTTCACTGATCAGTGTCCATCCAGTTTGTGTGCCAAAACCAGGAGAGGAACCAACAGAGGAACTTGCAAAGAAAAAGTATAATTGAAAGATTGACACCTGTTCTGAGTTTTGGAGACACTTCTGGTTTTGACACACAAACTGGATGGACACTGATCAGTGAAAAAACTGCAGTGTGAAGCCAGCCTAAGGAAATCCTGAAAACATGCACTGTTTGGGGCCCTTCAGGACTGGAGTTCCCCACCCCTAGTTTAAGTGCTTGTCTGCAATAGAACTGACATTGTCAAGTCCAACCCCCTTTTGGTATAGCCAAACCTAATGATGGGACTGTTCAGCAGAACCGCTGAATTCAGTAATAGGCTGCAGCGATAATGTAAGAAGCTATGAATCTGACGCTATGAATCTGACATCACCACTGCAGCCAAAACACAGAGATCAGAGTGACAGCAGAAAGCCAGACCCTAGGAGGGCGAGTAATACTCTGCTTGTTATTTTATGTATAAGTTTGGGGGTCCACATTTCTTAGGGAGCTTTCAAATCTGCATTTTTCCGACGTGCGTCTGTGTCAGGTCCTGATACATCCTGATCAGGCATGTGTTCAGTCTAAATGACGCACTGTTGCCTATGGCAATGTTGCATCTGGCCGCTGGTGAATGTGGCCACGGCAGATCAGGACTCCAGTCTGAGCATGCTCAGAACAACTCCTGGGCTTGCTTATCTTTGTTTTATCCCTCCCTCGTCCCTTTCTCCGGGTCAACCGTATCTGACCTATGCCTATGGAGACCCTGCAGGCAAATAGACGCTGCGGCTGCAGTGTTCCATACGTTTCCCACTGTGCCTCCAGATGCAGATGAAGGCGTCTTTGGCCTGATGCGGCTGAGACGCAGGTGAGAAAACAGCCTTAGAATGGAATCCACATTTGTTTTCTTCTTATCATTGCTGCAAGTTTCTGTGTCATGCAGGAAATTCTGCCGACTAATGAACGTTTTGATCTGAAATGTGTCGGCGTTTGAGAAAATATACATTGAAGATCCAACTCTTCTTAGCGCCGCTGTAGGTGATTGACAGGTCTCTCCCTATAGAGTTATGGGTCTCATCTAATTTTTTCCCTAGGACTCATAAAGTGCATGCTCCTGTAAAACACCAGGGACTCTATAGATCTATTCTAATCTCTGCGCCAGTTTCCTAGAAGTGATAAATCTGCTGCTACGTTTCCGGAGTATATAAATATTTTTTATACACCACATTAATTCAAAGACGCAGCTTCTCCTTCCAAGGTATTTGTCTTATATAGCAACAATCTCCGGAGTTATGGAAATCCTTTCTGTTACATTCTTCTGCTTGATTTCTGATGAACGGCAGCTTCAAATAATGAACCCTTTGATCACGACTCGCGTGCCGCACCGCTCGCTCTGAGGGTCTGGGCTGTTTTCACAGGAGCAAGAATTAATCTCACAAAAAGTAAGTTCCGCTTCAATCTCGAAGGCATTTTGAAGGGACATGTTCTTATTAGGTAAAAACTGTTTACTCCATACTTTTACACTGATGTAATATGAAATACAGGATGCTAATTACGGAAGTTGTGAGGTGGTGTGTATGATTAACCATCACGGCGAGGGTTTTGTAAAAATACAGGAAGGTAACATTGTTTCTGCCTACAGTATCCAATAAACATTTAGTCGTCATTTTACTTGTGTCTAAGGCTGGTCTCACATTGCGTTTTTGTTAAATCTGATGCTGTCTGATGAAAATCGGACAGCATCGGATCCAAACTGATCCCTGCAATCGTATGCCAAATAGGCATCCAATTCCGACATTTTGCAGGATCAGTTTGGTCTCCTGTCACCTCGCTCCCCCTCCTCTCTGCCCCCTGTCATCTCGTTGTCCCCTGCTGTCCCCCTGTTGTCCCCTCTCCTGTCCTCTTCTCCCTGCGCCTCCTGTCATTCCAACATAAAAAATCTTTATTCTCACCTGCCAGCGCTCCGCCGGCGTCTCCATAGAGCTCCCGATCGGTTTTACAGGACCTGTGATGATGTCAGGAGCGTCATTGGGTCACATGAGTGGTTACCGCGGTAACCGCTCATGTGACCCAATCAGCTGATCGGGTTGTGACGTCATCACAGGTCCTGTTACCAAGCGGGAAGCTGATGGAGACGCCAGGGGAGAATAAAGATTTTTTATTTTAAACACTTGATTTTAGTTATATTTACCTTCCGCAATGTATGTATATACATTGCGGAAGTTAAATTAGGCGGCACACAATAGTTTTAGTGTACTGAGCATGCTCAGTGCACTAAAATCGGGTCTGAGGAGACATCAGATGTTTCATCGGACCCTGCTCCATAGGGCCCCATGTTAAAGGCATCGGATCGGATTTGGCATAATTGCCATCCGATTTGCTTCCGATCCTATTCTCTCCGATTTTTTTCAGGAGCCAAAATCGCAGCAGTGTACAATTTTTGCAAAAAATCCAACAGAATCGGATCGGAGGCAAATTGGATCGCAATTATGCCAAATCCGATCCGATCCCCATTGGATAACACAGGGGCTGATTCTGATCCGATGCTGTCCGATTTTCCTGGGACAGCATCGGATTTAACTATAATGCAATGTGAAACCAGCCTTAGAGTACAGGATTAGAAAAACATCACTGATTTCATCTAAAAACGGCATCGCCTTTGTCTGCAGGTTGCGCATGGTATTGCAGCTCAGCTCCACTAAGAATTGTAGGCTTAGTGCAACTAATGGCCAATAGCAAGACTGATAGATTGAGTTGTGAAGGCTGCTGGGGTGTATAGAAGGATGTTACAGTAGTCAGGTATTAAGATGGGATTTATTAAATTGAGGTTTAGCCCATATGGGTAAGATTTTCCTAATTTAGGAAGATACCTCTTAATACAATAAGTGCATGTCTCGCACTTTGTTCACCAGAAAATGAAATCCGGAGTAAATTATAGCAAATTGGACTGACTGCATGGGTCCTGCCTCTTCAACTATGCTTCTTTCACGTTTTAGAAAAGTGGTATGAAAAAAATACAACCCCCCCCCTTTCAAAACTAATAATTTAGGATATAAATATCAAGTGTCCATAATTTCCAACTTTTCCCCCCAGAAAACTGGTATAAGGGTAATGATGACCTTCCCCCACTGAGACCATACCCCAGTAATTTTGTAGTGTCTGCCTTGTGTAAAAAGTATTAGAATCTGAGAGTCCTCAGTGGTTGATACCTTTTAATGGCGAACTGAAAAGATGGTAAACATAGCAAGCTTTCGGGACACTATGGCCCCTTCGTCAGGCAGATAATGACAGACTTTTAGTTTCAATTCCCCAGGCCCATCTCTACCTCCCCAGCCTGACTCTGTTTTACGTCACCTGTCACATTTACTACAGCATCTAACACTGTTGTTTTTTTTTTTTCTTGGTTTCATTTGCTTATGTATATACTAGCTGGGTGCCCGATGCACAATGCATCGGGATTCTAGAAGAGCGAGTCTCTGACTCGCAATGGCCGCTTCGCGGCCAATATTTCGCGCTGCTAAGGCGACTCGCCATGCCCGCGCAGCGGGCATAGCGAGTCGCCTTAGAACTGCTCGCAATGGCCGCTGCGCGGCCAATGCTTCGGTCGTATCCACATGACCACGCTGACTCGCAGCGCGAGCGGTCTCAAAAGGGGCAAAAAACCCATTCGTGATTATATGTATATATGTGTGTGTCTTCAGAATCTGTGTCATTATCTGTCTGACAAAGGGGCCACCGTGTCCCGAAAGCTTGCTATGTTTACCACCTTTTCAGTTAGCCATTAAAAGGTATCAACCACTGAGGACTCTCAGATTCTAATAGTTTTCTATCTACTGGCTAACACGGTGCAATCATTTTTTTGTAATGAAGATATGAACATTTTTTAAGTTGGCATGTGTGAAGAAATAGTTAGTAGATGGATGTGTGAGGGCTGTTAAAGGGGCTGCCCACTAGACCGAAATCATTGCTTTCTCTTTAGTATAGGTTATTAGTTTCAAATCCATGGGGTCTGACATCCAACACCCCAAGATTACCTGCTACCAGCTCCAACAAGGGTTATTCAGTGAAGATAAGTTAGTACATATCCAAAGCAACAATCCCCCTCTATGTGCTGTATTTTGTGAGACTTTATAGCAGCTAGTCTTCACCCACTAGCTCAGAGACAACTGAATATTACAGATGGAGAGGAAAACTGGAGAAAATTGCACAAAACAAATCATATAATGACAGAAATGCTGATTAGAACAAAAATATTGACTTCCCTTCAGTATAGGTCATTAGTTTCAAGTCCAAGGGACCTGACATCAAACACCCCCCAAGATCAGGTGCTACCAGCTTCAACAAGGGGTTATTTAGTGAAGGTAAGTTATCACATGTCCAGAGTAAGCATTCCCCTCTGTGTGCTGTGTTTGGGAGACATTACAGTAGCTAGTCTTTACCTACTAGCTCAGAGACAACTGAATATTACAGATGGAGAGAAATAAATGTAGATAAATACAGAAAACAAGTCCAATAATGACAGAAATAGTGTCATTCCTCATGTACGTACACACAACAGTTTATACCTGTAATATAAATCTGATGGATGCTGTTGGACTAGGCCATTCTTGCAAAGTTTGATAAAATCAAATTTTTTTTTACAAAAATGTGTAAGCTTTTTTTTTTTATTACTCCAAACAATTGTCATACAGCAAATGATATTCCCCCAATGGCAGCGGTGTCCTACCAAGCAATAAGAGAGCCTGCGTGATGTGGAGGAGGAACTCTGCAGCACTCCAGAATGAATCGGTACAATTTATGTCTGGAAAAAAAAAATATGATGATTAGATCCTTTAAATCACTTCGAGCCAATGTGAGATGTGAGGGCGGCCTGTGGAGGACTCCGGATAACTTGTGACGTCCAGTGCAGCATATGGATGGTATCTGAGTGCTGTCTGATGTTTTCACGAACTCATAGATTTGCATTGGTGAGGTTACTCTATGACTCAGATCAAAATACAACAACTTCAAAAACAGGTGGACTGAAACCGTACATCAAAAACTGATGTTTGACTAAACCCTAACTTTATGACAGATGTAATGGAAAAATATGGCAATATGGATAATCGATTAGGAAGTATCATTTTTTACCTATATAAAAGATACTTTTAGTAAATAAAGTTAATAGGAATAAAAAATTGCAAAGAATAAAAGATGTAATAACGTAATGCACTATTCAGGTGGTGACACAGGCAATGTTTCTTTTTGGTATCCATGGAAAACTATGGACACAGTTGGCGGCAGGAGATTGCTTTGTCCGGTATCCTTATCTCGACTCCGATGATGCTTGTTGCTATGTTAGGACATCACCGCACCCTATAAATATACAGTATACACATATTCATGCATACAGCATCAGACAGGTTTCTAGAAGGCACCTCCCTTCTGCACAGAACATGTTTGATCTTGCTGCTAGGATTTTACATAAGGAACATTTTATCAATGAGACCTAATAGAATATTAACACTTACAAAATAGACCCTAGTGGCAAAACTTGACTCCAACCGGGTTTCATTGGTTGAAGCAGTTTTTCTAATTAAAGCATCCCTCCAGATGTTTTTTTTTATTGCACTGCTGGAGTGTTGATTTACATATAAGTCCCCTGCCCGACCCCCCGTGTTATACTCACCCTCCGCTGCCTTCATCCTCTTCCAGTGGCGCTCTGATCGGTCTGCAGCAAAAAGTGACCTACCGGCAGCTGTAGTGTGGGGGACTCCTTAATGTTCTGTTGATGTATGTGTGTATTAAGGGTGACTCATTATGGCGGATGCAGAAAGGGCATGCACGAGGTATCCACGGGGTAATGAGTTGAGCTCCCTGTAATGGCCACTTTACACGTCCCAACATTGTTTCAATATTGTATACAACGTCACGGGAGCGCGCACTTTTTTGGCTGTAATCCAAGATCGCATAGGAGCGGTCACACAGGGCGATATCGGCAGGCAACACAACTGCGATGTATACGCCCCCTTGTACGAGCGACCCAGGAACGACCATTTAACATGGGAGAGAATAGGGGAAGTTGTTCTCCAAATCGTTGTTGGGCTGTCACACAGCACGATCCTGCCAGATCGTCCATCCAATATCGGCCAGTTGGAGAGCCTGCTCATTTCTCCCCCGATATCGGTTTGGCATCGTTCTAGCGTCGCATTGCACATTTACACCACACAACACACGAATGATATCGGCGCCAACGCATAAACCACGTGACTTTTTATCGAAGTTGGACGACGATATCGCGACGTGTAAAGTGGCCATAAGGGTACCTTTACACACGGCAACCTTTCTAGGAGTATCTCTGGCAACTTACTGGTTGCAGTGAAATCATGGACACTTTGTTCTATTTATACACAACAACAAGATAGAACAATGTGTCCATGATTTCACTGCAACCAGTAAGTTGCCAGTGAAATTCCTAGAAAAGTTGCCGCGTGTAAAGGTACCTTAAGAGGTAGAGATTCTCCATAATAATGAGTGATGCAACATGTAACGTGGGACTGGCTGTTAGGTCGAGTAGGGTCCCGGGGATAAACGTTCATGGTACAATGTAGGTGGAGACTCCCTAGGGGTAAGTTAAAGATCACTACAATAATGTGTAAAATGTATAATGTGAAATGTACATACAGTGTAAATAATGTGCTGGAATGTCCTGTAATGTATAGTTGGTAATGTTATGGGAAATGTAAATACGGTATTGTTATGTGAATGTGTCTTATTGTTCCCGGTTTATGCTGTTCTTAATACACCGATAGACACTTGATGTACTGTAACCCTTGTAGTGTGGTGTTATTCTGCTGCCAAGCGGGTTCCCCCAGTGGCTCTACCTCACAGTGGGTATATTATTAGGGGCAGAGATCTTAGGTTACAAGCACCACTCCAGTACTGGAAAAAAAAAAACAATACACTTTAGTGGTGCTATAAAGGATAAAATTCTGTTTCTCTGTAACCACCACTAGAGGGCGATGAAGAGATGACAACATCTGCAATAAACAATACAAATGTGTGCAGGAAAACTATTCAGGCTCCCTCTAGTGGTGGCTGCACACAGGAGGATGCAGAAGAAATGTACAAGCTGGCAGAGAGCACGTCCACTGCATCAGAACATGGAGGTTACACACATTGGTGCATCTTGAATTGTAGGTGTAGTTGCAGCTGAGTACTTCAGACTCCATTTCCGCTGGACGTGGGTCATCTCCTGTGTGCGCAGTCTTATTTTTTGGTGGAATGTGCTTTTGTCAGACAAGGTCTTATTTATTAAATATTCTTCAATACATTATGTAGTCTGCTTCCTCTTTGTATAAACAAGAGCAGGAAATAAATGGAAATTCTAGTTTTGTTGGTTATGTTAATCCGAAACAGCAGCGACAAAATCTCATTAAATCCGGAGGAGCAGGAAGTTATTCTGACAGTACTTGTAGAAAGTAAGCTGGGCGCAGATCTGGTGCCAACATTGCTTGTGTCTCTGTGGATTACGAAGATTAGTGCAGCAGGTAATGTTGTGTATTGGATTGGTATTCCTATGAATATGTTGTCCATATACTTTGGAGAATATAGTGGGTGACCTGGATGTGAACAGATCCCTGCCAAATAAAAGGGAAAGACCCAATCTCCTACTTCCCTGTAGCACTGTCTCTGGCAGATGAACGACAATGAGGGCTCGCTTACACTGGTCCATAGTGGCCACTGAACCCCCGCCAATCGCTGACATTTTTGCTGATTTAGTTTAGTTTAAACTGATGCAGTTAAACAGCTCCTTTACATAAGCCAAATGTTCTGTGTGTGTTAGGCTGCTTTCACATCAGTGGCAATATGCGGCAGATGTCACCGCATCTGGCGCATAACAGTCGACTTGCGGCACAAATCCGGGAAACCCCATTCATTCTCTATTGGACTTATACAGGTGCGGTTTTGCCAGATCCGACACTGGTGGCACCTTAACAAAAAACTGCCAGCAGCATTTTTTGTGTGCGACCTCAAGTGAAGGATCTGCCGGAACCACACCTGACCACAAGTCCCATAGAGAATGAATGGGGCTTGCCGGATTCGTGCTGCAAGTTGGCCATTACGCACCACATGTGGTGACATCTGCCGCGAATTACTGCTGATGTAAAAGCAGCCTAAGAATGATATGGCACTCTTGAAAAAGATAAGGTGCCCTAGAAGGGTTCCAATCCATTATATAGTAGATATAAATGGACACTTGGTACTCCAATAGTACTGAATATTAATATTTTATTAAAGGGATCCTGTCACCTCCAGAACGCCTCTTAAGCTACCAAAACATGTCCCTGCAGCATATTATCACTAATCTCACACTCCTTTTGTCTCCTAAAAGCATCCTGTGAAAGTGCATAAAAACATTTTAATACTGACTTATAGTGATTATAATTAGCAGGGGCTATATTCTTTAGCCCTTAGGGGGTGTTTTTTGCAGCTCCAGGATCCACCCTCTCTCTGTCTGTGTGCTTTGCTTGTGCAGGCTTTGCCCTCCCCCCTCTCTATCACTCACAGAATGCAAATCATTAGTCCTGCCTTCAGCTCCACATCACACCAGCACAGACAGAGAGAGGGTGGATCATTCGGGGCGTGAAAATGAGCACCTAGGGAGGGCTTAAGGTGCCGTCACACTTGCCGACGTCGCTAGCGACATCGCCGAAAAAGTGACGTATCAGCGATGTCGCTAGCGACGTCGCGCTGTGTAAACGAGCTCCGTGACCGCGTTTTATCGCTGGTCGCAGGTTGACAGGTTTACGGGAAGAACCGTAAACCTGTCAACCGGCGACCTGCGATAAGGCTGGATCACGCCGTGTGACATCGCCAGAGCGATGTCGGCGGTGATCCAGCCTATACCGCAGCGTTGCTGCAGATCGCTCGCTGGGCTGAGCCCAGCGAGCGATGTCACCGCCCGCATCGCTGCAGTGTCGCCGGCCGCAGCGATGCTGTGTGACAGCTGGCCAGCGATGTCGGAACCGAGCGGGCACCCGCGCATCACTTCCGACATCCTGGCCAGATCGTGCTGTGTGACGGCACCATTAGAGTCTCACAGGGGACGCCCTGTGAGACTTATTCAGGCACAAGAAGTCTCAGATTTGTAAGTGTATATTGTTGATTATTCCAATGTTACAGAGCGCTTTTTTTTTTTACAGAAAAAGGGCACCAACACTGATATGTTAGGGTGCAGGTACAGGTATTAATATGGTTGGGGGTGATTTGGAGGGGTCAGGTTTCCTTTAATGAATGAATGTGTTTTGGATAGAAGGCACAATAGGGTTTTATCTGATCACAGGTGACAGGTAGGGCGAGATGAAAAAGCTCCGGGTTGTGTCACACAGAGCCACTATAAAGGCTCCAAACAGATGTTTAGTGTCCACAAGCCAAAGCAATAATAGAGAAAAATAGAGGAAATACGTGGAATCCAACTGCGTTTCTGTACAATCGAACATATACTAATAATATACAGTATTGGTGGTTGTCCTGGTGAATGGGTGAGGAATACACCTTGAATAAAGCCACTTACATTCACAGATTTCCTTGGTATATGTCGATTGTACACCAGCACAGTTGGATTCCACATATTTCCTCTATTTTTTCTAATACTTTCTTAAGGTAGTCCAAACAAATGTATTTTACTGTAACATTTTGACCCTATCTAATGGGTCTTCATCAGACTCAGAATGCTGTAGAATAAAGATGGTGCTGGGATATAGCATACAAACGCACCTACACACCACGTTTGTATGCTATACCCCAGTGCCATCTTTATTCTGTATACCCACAGCAGTCTGTGTCTGATGAAGGCCTGTTTGATAGGGTCAAAACATTATAGTAAAATACATTTGTTTTGGACTGCATTAATAAAATAATATTCATTTACTACCATTGGCATGCCGATTGTCCTTTTACATCTAAATGCTGTGTCTGGGCAGGTTAAGGGTGCATACTACAATTTGGAGGCATCATACTGTGTATTGCTGGTTTATGGTGAGCCATCATGTTACATACTATGTGAAGGACTTTGGGTCATCATACTTTGTGTCGGGAATTCTACTGTGGGGGGCCATCATACTTACTGAGGGTCTCAAACAGAAAACATGGATATTGTTTTCAGCTCACCCCATCTGTCTCTAAAAGCTCCATTGTACAGTCCAATAAAATTCGGGCGGTGCATCGGGAGCTAGATGTCGGGAATCCAGTGGGTCATGATATGCAAAGAGAAAGGTAATCAAATGTGCAGCTAATGTCCAGCTCTTATAAGGTAGGCCACACCCAAGTTTCCAATGACTGCAAAATAACATAAGGAAACAAAACGTGAACTGCTGCATAGCTCCCCATTGCTTGGTGTTCTCTATTGGGACCCAAGTCATACTTAGTCCTTGTCAGATTTCTGTCACCGACACCTGGGAAGGTTTATAATATCGTTAGGTAGGGACCATCCCGATGGGGGTCACCTATTACGCGGTAGGACAGCTTGCGCATTTTTTGATCAAATAATGTCACTAAGTACCTATTTTTACTTTTATGCACTTTGCAATTTACTTATTTAATTTATTTTAGAGTATTTGACTCACTATAATTTTTTGTTGGTTTTGCTGCTTGGAAGCCAGTGTGAACATGCACCTACTGCATAATTCCACTTTAGTTCCAGTTCACATTTTGTTTTCCTTATTTGGGCTAAGTATCAATATACAGGGGACCCATAAGCAATTTTTTTTTTCAATTATTTATTTTTACAAACATGATCGCAGGTTCATTGCCATACATGTATATGGCAACCAATCACAGACAGTGGTACAGATTACGGGGGCATAGTCTGACTGCAACAGCCAATCACAGACACTGTCACAGAGAATGGGTGTCTGTGATTGGCTGTTGCAGTCAGTGTACTGAATAAACATGAAGCTTAATGAGCGGGCCTGGACGCAAATGTGATCACAGCGCCAGAGACTGGCAAGTATAGTGGCTAGGAGGATGCGATCATGCCATCATAGAACTTTGGATAACTAGAGGAGGAAAACCTGTGAAGACTCAGACTTCAAGTCTGGATTTCAGAAAGGCAGATTTTAAGGTGCTCAGAATGAGGTTAGGAAGGATCCAATGGCAGGAGATCCTTAAAGACAGAAATGTCCAGCAAGGGCGGGAAATTTTGAAAATTGACATTCTCAAAGCACAATCATTAACAATCATTGAAAGAGGGAAGAAAAGAAAGCATTTAAGGAAACCAGGACGGATGAATACAGAACTTAAACACATGCTAAAAAGGAAGAAAAAATTATCAAATGGAAAGTGGAAGGCAGATCTAAAGAATATAATGCAGTCTGTAAAACCTGCATGGAACATATCAGATTAGCTAAAGCAGATAATGAATAAAGGTTTGAAAGACATAAAAAAAAATTATAAAGGATTTTGAGGGTATGTCAAAAGTCAAAGAAAAGTCAAAGATGTTACAGGATTTTAACAGGATGAAAATGGGAAAGTGGTAAGAATAAGGAGGTGGAAAAGGCTGACCTTTTAAATTCCTATTTTACATCTGTACATAAACCAAAAAAAGGGGTAAAGAAGACAGAAGGCACGCAGATCTAAGTGTAGCAATATCAAGAGGTATAGGGTCGGTGGTATGTGCACTCACCTCCAAGGGTCTTGTATCATTGCTTATCGATCCCGTAGGAATCACTATTTCAGATCCAGATCACTTTTCCACTCTTGCTGCAGATCCTGGTGACTTACTCCATAACCCGTAAGGATTACCAAGGTGAAGTATCAGTATGACATTTTCACCGGGCAAGGTGCACTCCCAAGGATTATAATTTTACCGGCCGTGGATATTTCCTGTACAAAATCTTTATTTATCCAAGACTAAGGGCCCTTTCACATCAGCGTTTTTTTAAATTTGCGGCAGATGCGGTGAAAAAACCGCATCTGCCGCAACTGCCGCATAACGGTTCCACTTGCGGCACGGTTGCGGTTTTTTCCATAGGAAGTATAGGGGGACTTGCGGCAGATGCGGCAAGTGCGGTATTGCACTTGCGGCAGGTGCGGCAGAGAAAAAAACCGCGGCTTACTGCGGTTTTTTTCTCTGCCGCACCTGCCGCAAGTGCAATACCGCACTTGCCGCATCTGCCGCAAGTCCCCCTATACTTCCTATGGAAAAAACCGCAACCGTGCCGCAAGTGGAACCGTTATGCGGCAGTTGCGGCAGATGCGGTTTTTTCACCGCATCTGCCGCAAATTTAAAAAAACGCTGATGTGAAAGGGCCCTAACACATACAACGCGTTTCGACATACAACTGTCTTCCTCAGGTAGAATATCTATTGTTCTGACTGCTCCTAAATAGGAAGCAGAAATTATTCATTTTGGGTGGAACCCAATGCTGAGCTGGAGACAGGCACACCCATTTTCGGGTGGGTGGACATCAGTATCACCATTTTAAAAGGTTCCTATTTATTAATTATAATTCTTGGGAGCGCACCTTGTCCGGTGAAAATTTCATACAGATATTTTACATCTGTGTTCTCTCAGCAAATGTAACATTAACTGATCTTCACTGTACTATTAAAGGAATAGAATAATCCAGGCTATCTATAAGCAGAGAGATAGCGACGGAATACTTAGCTAACATAAATGAATTCAAGTCTCCAGGTCCAGATGAATTACACACCAGGGTACTGAAGGATATAACAGGAGAAAATTTTAAATTGCTCTCCACAGTTTTTGAAAATTCTTCACGTACAGGAGAAGTCCCAGATGACTGGAGAAGAGCAAATATTTCCCTATGTTTAAAAAGGGGAAGAAGGTAGACCCAGGGAACTATGGGCCTGTGAGCCTGACCTCTATATCAGGAAAGATCTTTCAACAAATTATTAAACAACGTGTATGCAAGTGATTAACCAGAGCCAGCATGGGTTTGTAACTAATTAGGCTGTGTTAGCAAGCATCGAAATTACAGTGTTTATTTACACTGCGCTTTTACCCAAAAACGCATCTGCGCTTCCCGGAAAAGAAACTGGAAATTCACTTGCCGTTAAGACAGTGCGTTTTCCGGACGCACTTTTGGGGCCGAAAGCACATCCGTAAAAAGAATGAACATGGCAATTCTTTGCACCAAAAGATGCGTACTTCCTTCCATAAGCCCCATTATAAGGCACTGAAATACGCATTCTCGTTCAGACAATGCTCTATTCCAGCGCCTATAAGCGCGGGCACGGGGGGAAGTGATATCACATGGTGGCAGGTATAATCCTGTTCCCGTGTGACATGTATGTACTTTCACTTTAGCAGTGTATGTACGTACACTGCTAAAGCAAAATAAAAGAAAGCAATGGTTAAAAATAAAATACCTCCCGGGAAGGCGTCCAATCACTGCAAGGACCTAAATCAGCTGACCAGGCAGCAAACCGATCAGCTTATGTGTCACCACACTGCCAAAACCGATCAGCTGACACATCACCTGATCGGTTTTGGCAGGCGGTTTAAATGCTCAGCTGATGTATCCTTATACTAGGGAAGAAAAGGCTGCTATGACACCCTGCACTGTAAATGTGGGATGTCAGGCCCCACATTCTCCTGCCGGCCAGGAAGAACATTAACTGTTGAGAAACTGACCTTTAGCTACAGTTGCACCGTTGTGCCTTTAGATAAGTCTGGCTACTTCTAGTTACCCCACGTTGATAAGATAGGATGTTTATAGTTTAATTGTGTGTATAACTATGTATATACGTTAGTATGTAAGTAGCTTGGCTAGGCCGTAGAAAGCAAAAATGTAAATAATATGGGGTAGGAATTAGTTTATAAATACGAATAGGGTAAGATAGGTGTGTTGGTTATCGCCTTGCGGGATTTGCCTTAAAAGGGACGCAGTGCAGAGCGATGCGACTGAGGAACTGTGGAGGGGCGAGATGCCTGTGCCCACACGAGGAACCAAGGTCCCCGCCACGGATCCGGTCCCTACATCACCACCCGCGACCCTAGGGCCAACTACTAGACCGTACCTGCCATCTGTCAGCTAAAGAGACTAAGTGCACTCAAACGTATTGCACTTTGCTGTCTTTACTAGAACTTTCCGCTCTTAAAGAAACGACCTAAAAATAACCGTTGGCGTGAACAAAGAACCAGGTCAAACCTATGGTCTTTGAGCCCTGTAGCCACGCCCAGGGACGAAGTTTAAGGTTGGTTGGGGCGGTTACCACCAGTTGCTGAAAAGATCCTTTAATGTGACGGACTACATTATAGCCACTACAGGATCGGTTTCAAACGTTTTAATAATTTTTGCACTTTTATGCTGTTTATGTATTTTTCTCTAGCCATGTTCAAATGTAACGTTCAAGAAAATATGCCTCCCATAAAGGGAAAAAGTTGTTGTTAATGTTAAGGTGCACCTGAAAAATTTGCGTGTTCTTGTCTTTCTGTTTCTTTTTCAGCCAGCGGACGTGCTGTGTTTAACAGAGGGAGGGGGGGGGGGGGAAGATGTGGTGCCCCTGCGGTCTGGTCACCACAGAGGTACTGCACCTAATCCATAGATATGGTATTCCAGTCCCAGATAAAATGGAGGCACAATACCAAGACCCACACACCTTGCTCTGAAACACCCATCCAAACCCCCAAGACAGGGAAATTGTAGGGTATAGTGGGACCAGTTGGTAGGTAACCACAGAGCCGCAACACTGGCTTGGGGGGAGCAGCAAGTGAAAGGGGTGTGGTCAGAACAGAGAGAGAGCAGTGTAGTCTGCAGGAGAATGAAGAATGAGGAGGATCACCAACAGAAAGAGAGTTCTGGGGCTGTGGGTAGATAACCCATTGAACCCAGGCCAGCATGAACCCTGAATTCACCCTGACATCTGGTCACGGTGGAGGAACTGGTTGCAAGAGGGACCGGCCCCAATCTGTCAACAACACTGCAAGTTTGAACCAGGAAACCTGGGGCCACTGAACTTCACGTGCAGTGGCCAACTACCATGGATATCCTGCAGAACGGTGGCTAGACCTAGAGCCAGAGGATGTGTTGACCATAGCACGACATGGCTTGCAGTCACTTGCTTGAGACCCTGTAGTACGAAGGCGCCAAGCAGGAGTATAGAGGAACAGTGCAGAAAAGGGCAACCTGGAAAGGCATACAAGAGGGGGTCTCGGTGGAGTGACCCTGGACTACCTGGGAGTTGACTGGACTGCTGACCCGGAGAACAGAGTACACCAGCTGGGTGTGTACTGCTACGATCTGCAAGTGATGGTAAAAGAACTGCACCTTTTGTGTCCTCCTGTTTTATTTCCAGCACCCTCCTTGCCATCTCCGGCACCATACCTGCCAACACCATCATTCCCAATGACTCTTACACCATTCCCCAGGGACCTGCTCTGCCTCTGGGGAATGTCACCATCCCGACTGCCACTACGTCTATCCCCCGGGGGCTCATCTAAGCAGCGCTGGTCATCCCTGATCAGGTACCGCAGGTGGCGTCACGTAAAGACATTATCCCCTGTAAATATCCCATACATCTATTCGGCCAGGGCCACAACCGCTGGGACTGTGACCATGACATCCCCCTCACTATGCCCGGCTGCTGGTCGAGTACCCCAGGCCCTTGTGGCCATTGCACACACATATTTTGTACTCCAATCTATCTGATCGTGTGAGCAGCGCGGATCCAGGAAGCACAGTCTGGTTCTTTTTGTCTTTGCGGAATGGCGAATGGTCTGCAAGACATGCACTATTGTGGCACCCCAGAGTCCGGATGCCACTGTGTCATTATCTTCCCCGGGGAAGTGTCATACCTGAGAGCAACAGAGGGACTTCACACCAGGCAAAACCCAAAGCACACAACACCTTTCTGCCTCCAGGCCTCAAGGGGGGAGATCTAAACCCGGGTTCAGGGTAGCTCCCTATAAATTCTGGTCTGGGGCGGAGTTAGTCAGTTCAGTTTCTAGGAGGACTGAGGAAGACATCCTGTGGACTGGAGCAGTTCTAAGCTCGTCCTAGGAGAGCTAGACTTAGCTTGAGTGACCCGTAGGCAAGGGTCTGAGGAAGTTGAGGAGAGCCTGGGGAGAAGAGCGGTGTCAAGTGCACCACAGAGGAGTAAGCACCAAGAAATGGACACCGGAGTCCGAGGTTGTGCAGGGCCTAACGTCCCGGTAGCCAGTACTGGAGGGTGGGAGATTCCAAGTCCTCCATCCACACCAAATTGCCCAAAGGCACAGCAGCGGCCACCCGTGAAGTGGGGCTGGAGAAATACTCGAGCTGCCTGTCATACGGCACAATTCAGGAGAGAGAGAGAGTGCCGCAGCTAAGCTTAAGCAGCCGCAGGGACCTACTAAGAAAGCGCAGCAGGGAAGCCTCAAAAATTGCTGGGTGAGGAGAATCCTGAGTTGCTGCCAGGTTGACGGATTCCCGCAATACCATCTGTCCTTGTGCCAGTATCACCAGTAAAGGACTTGAACCAACAAACCATGAGTCTGTCAGTTACTTTGTGCCCTCCATCCTGCACCCTACACCCATTCAACATCCACTGCCCTGGAGATCTGCTCCACCAGTGGGGAGCCACTACATCCCAGCTGCCCACCCATCATCCCCAGAGGTTCTGCAGCAGCGGTGGCCACTAATAGCCACAAACCACGGGTGGCTTCACGAATAACTTTTCCCTATAATAGCCAAGAACCCCTTTTAGACTGAACACAGGGTCACGGAAGCCAGGTCTCGACCCCTGTGACTCCCCAGAAACACTGCAGCCCGGTTCCGAGTACCCATCAGCCCTGGGCTGCATCACTATGAGGAAAGGTTGCAAGATTTGGGAAAGTGTAGCTTCCGAAAAAGAAGACTGAGAGGAGACTTAATAGCTGTCTACAAATCAGCTTTATTCTCATTTGCACAAGCAAAGACTAGAAGCAATGGGATAAAACTGAATGAGAGTAAACACAGATTAGATATTAGAAAACACTTTTTGACAGTGAGGGTGATCAATGAGTGGAACAGGCGACCACGAGAGGTGGTGAATTCCTCTTCAATGGAAGTCATCAAACAGAGGCTGGACATTCATCTGTCTGGGATGATTTAGTAAATCCTGCTTTAAGCAGCAGGTTGGATAAGATGACCCAGGAGGCCCTTCCAACTCTACCATTCTATGATTTCAAGTATAATTTTCCTGCTTAAAGCCATTTTGCTTTCTTTAACAGCCCCATAGCCTTTATTATAACCATTTTATATAAACAAAGTTCGGGTCACCATAGACTTATATAGGGTTTGGGGTTCGGGCTCAAGTTCGGATCCAGTCCAGTCCCGAATCTGGACTTTTTTTAAAGTCCATCTGGATCGGCGGAACCTGAAAATCTGCGGGTTTGTCCATCTCTAGATGTCACCTACAGTCCTATGTAACATCACATATAACACAGTGATCTCCCTGTGTACCGTGTCCATATGGGTAATTTTCTGTGTGGGCAATTTTCCATGTAGCCAATTTTCCATGTGTAAATGCAACTTTAGCCCTCTTTATTAAACTACAATATTTTAATAAACTGTTGTTATTTTGACCATGTGGACAATTTTCCTATTCATGGCTGTGGATATTTTTTTTTTGGGGGGGGGGCATTTTTCCTCGGGGCATTTTTCTTGGAACAGGATCTCTATAAACCATAAAATATACGGTACTCCGCTACATGTACTATATAATACACAGATCATCTATTAAATGCATATATATGATTACAGTATATTGGTAGAATTATTAGATGCATTTCCCTTTTCTCCAGATATAACAAGGCTTTGAACTCTCAGGCCTGTTTCACACATCCATGCATAACATGGATGTGGCGCCCCGCACCGAGTGCGTCACAGGAGGGTATTGCAGCCATAAAAGCAGCAGCAATATTCTCTGACCCAGCAATCACACAGTTAACTCAGAGATCCATACTCTGCATGCATCACCTAGCATAGAGGGCCAATCAGGTCCTGGTGCGCGGAGTGTAAGGGTAGTGTGTAGTGGAAGTTTAGGACAATTAGTGAGGACAATTAGTGAGTAGAGTCTGAAGGAGAGTCTGGAAGTGCAACAGCAACGTAAAAGACCTCTGCAGATTCCCAGCTCTACAACCTAGGAGAGGGGGTTGCACAGTTCCATGCGGCCCCCTGGCCACCTTCTACCGGCCATCTCCCTACCGTCACCCGGTTGAGCACCATTACTCCCGGTGCCTTACCAACCGATCTACGGGCATCAAAATGCGGGCTCAAAATCATCCCGTGCCCATCTACAGCCGGTTTGCTGGTACCGAAGCTAGCAGTAGTCCAGCTCTGCTATGCGAACCAGAGGAGTGGAGGGACCGCTTTACAGGAGCACCCCACCATCGCCAAATCCAGTCGTCTAACTAGCGGTGTACCCACCAAGGGACCCAAGGCTCCCCAAAAGCATCCGGAACGTATACCCCGGATAGGGCATTCAAGCAGCCTCCCTGTACCCGATCTGGTATTCCTGGCGACAACGGCACAGTACTTCGATAGAATGGAGGAACACCGCGGATCTCTGAGAACACACTGGTCATTGCTGAGTCCACCCGGTCCACTACCTACAAACTGTATACCATGTATTGCCTGCTGGTTACAGTAAAGAACCCGTTACAGAGACTTACAGTGTCCGTGCCTTCTTATTAACTGTTCATCCGCATGCTAAGATAACCGCAGCTGCCTCACAACATCTTGTGCAGCTTCTGGCTCCGGGGATCACTGCTCAGCCTGTGGGGAGCGTTCCATCTTGCTGCATTCCATCCCCCGGAGGCCTCGCAGCGTCAGTAAAGTTACCGAATCTCTCATAGGTGGTGTCACGACAAATTAACCCCTTAATCTGTTCCCACAAGACGTCTTCACTTTTTGATCTGCACCATCGGGCCCCACTACCGGCAGGCGCGGTCCACCCGTGACAAGGAGGAAGAAGCAAACGCCTGTCTAAACCGGAGTCCCAGCCACGGTGAGTCATGGACGTGTGAGACAGACCAGTTTTTTTTTGTGTGTGTGGGGTGTATGTGTGTGTCATACATGTGACCCACCCCAGGGCCTTGGGGTACTCGATCCTGGGCGTTAATTAAAAGGGTTGTCACGGGCGGCCTGTGCCCGGGTCCATGGCCCTGGTGGTCACTGAAAAAGGGGTTAAAAGAAAAACAAAAAAGTCTTGTGACGCCACCTACGGTGTCCGGTGATGGCAGTGGAGCTGCTGCAGACCTCCGGGGATGATGGATGGGGCAGCTAGATGGTGACGCTCCCTGTAAGTGGAGCGGGATCCCCGGGGCAGAGATGGTTGATGAATAGGTGAGTTTTACACCGTGAAGCAGTTCGTCAGGCGACGCTAAATAAGACACCACACACTGGTCAAGTTCTGCACGGGTTTTACTGATCACTAGGCCATAAACATTCTTTACAGTCAACGGGTTAGGCTGGCTTCACACTGCAGTTTTTTCACTGATCAGTGTCTCTCCAGTTGGTGTGCCAAAACCCGGAGAGGAACCAGGAGAGGAACTTGCAGAGAAAAAGTATAATTTAAAGATTGACACGTGTTCTGAGTTTTGGAGACACTCCTGGTTTTGGCACACAAACTGGATGGACACTGATCAGTGAAAAAACTGCAGTGTGAAGCCAGCCTAAAACTGGCCTGGGTGGTCACCAGAGGTTAGGGAGTTACTTGGGACCCTCTTTGATGTACCTTTCAGTTCCTTTCATTTGTCCTTAACTTCTCCTCTCTCTCCTTCACTTCCTTGGCGCTTCTGACACAGAGCCTCTTGCGGTCCCCATGGATCCCTTTTTGAGAAACTTGACTCGGGTCTCCGGATCCTCTACGGGTACTTTTGTGGAGTATATTAGGTGTGGCGGCGATTTCTAGAGAAGGCCTGCGGTTCAGCGGCCCGGAGATAGACACACGCATCACTCTCGGAGCCGATCCTCCGGTTGTGGACTGGGTTCCCTTCCGACCAGTAGACAGACTTACTGGTCCAAATTTTGCTGGTGCGAAACGCGTCAGGGGGCGGTCACAGAAGGTAAATGGGACCCTTTGCTTTGCATGTCGATTGTGTCATCCTCATTAGGTATATTGTGTACCCATTTTGGGGCACTGTTTGATGAATAGGGTTATACCTGAGGATTAAGTACCATTGTGGTTGAACTCTGTCATGTGGTCCTCCTTCTGTGTACCATTGTATATTGTCATTTTTCATGGTGTTTTTTAAAAATAAATAATTAATTGCAATTGATTTGGCCTGACTCCTTTGGGTTTGTTTGAGAAATATTTGAATTAGGAGGGCCTTTTACCTTCTATCAGGTGGTTTGAATATATGGTCCAAATTTTGGTGCACCTCAACACCCTAGGGTCCCCTCTTCTGTCAGGGCCACCTCTCCGGAGGTGCCCTCCACTGCGCTACTTGCAGGGTTCCCCTCCAACGACTTTCTCCAACTCCTCCTGACTAACTTTCCTGCTCTCCACTTTACCACCTAAGCTCCTCCCACCGGAACCAGTTCCCTAGCAATGGATTAACCTATTGGTCCCCTGAGCTAAGGTGTGTGGATGCGTGTGGTGAGGGTCCCTGATTTTATATCCCAGTCCCCTGGTCACAGGGATACTACACACTGTAGTCTGGGTGCAGTACCCCTACGTTGCATCCCGACCAGTGGACGCCACACATGCGACACATATGTGTACTGTCCTGGATAGCACACGGGCAGCCTATCATTGCATAGTTATCTGCCTCTAGGGCTGCCTGTTTCCAGCCCTGAAGTGAGAGGAATAGGCAGTGCTAGTGTGGCGCCCTGCTCACACAGGTAGCCACAGACTTCTCTAATGCACAGTTGGGTTTCCACAGCAGGTACCTACTACATACAACACCTTCCACCCCGGCACAGTAGGGGGAGCACCACTTGCTGACCTTAGGCAAGATCCCCTATAAATACTGCTGCTGGGGGAGGTGTTAGTGAGAGTGTGCAGACGCTAGGAGAGCAGACGTCCTGGTGGTCGGTGCCCTGGTTAGGCCCGAACCAGTGATCCGGAGTGGCCCTTCTACGTCCCGCAAGCCTAAAGTGGGGACAGAAGGCGAGGAGCAGTTAGCCAGAAGGGAGCGAGGAACTTAAGGAGAGTGTTGCCCAAAGAACTACCGGATATTGGGGATCCGCACCTGTGGGATACTTCAGGACCAAAGAATACCCTGTCACACCGTGGAGGCCTCGGCCACCCGGTTATCCCCTGTGGGTCAAGAGAGGGAGCCAGACACAGCAGGACTGCACCGTAGTGATCAGAGAGGGCAACCCAGAGACCGCACAGGAGGAGAGACAGACACCAGAGTCAGGAGGAAGAGAGAGGAGGCAAGTCTGGCTGCATGCAGGCTGTGCTTCACCCACCACTACAGAGCAGAGGAGGCCTTACACCCACTTGCTGTGGGGATCCACTGTGCAACCTGTCCACCCGTCAGTGCCCTGGACTTATTTACCTGCCAAACATCAGTAAAAGGTAAAAGAGACTCTTTCTGTGTGCGTGCATCATTCCCTTCGTTTCCAGTGCCCCTCATAGACTGCTCCAGCACTCCCCATCTCAGCCATAACTCCACTCCAAACTGCCCCGGAGGTCCAGTCCTACCTGTGGAGGACTTTACCACATTAGCCGCAATACCATCTACCTCCGACGGACTGTGGCGGCGCTGCTGCAAATCACAAGAAACTACAGGTGGCGTCACAACAACAAACTGTATATATTCCCCTTTTTCAAAGAATAGTCCCCCAGGACACGGGATCAGGCGAGGCCACCATTCCCCGTGACACAGTTAACCCTTGCCGCCTGATACCCGAGTACCCCGGAGCTTGACATTAGTGGCAGGTGAGTATGAAATACTTTCTTTTTAAGGTTAAAACTTTTGGCTCTGGTCCGTGCACACGGATGTCACACAGAGGACATCTGTGTGCAGGACAATTGTGGCCAAATTGGGTCTGTGCTGCTGGCAAAAAACGGACATGTCTCCATGTGGAGCACACGGACATGCGTCTGCTCCACACGGAGACATGGTCCAAGCAGAATAACGGACGTGTGAAGGGGCCATAGAAAATAATGAGCCTCCGTATGTCCGTGCCTCCGACATGTGTCCGCACAGACTGCACATGTGCCGGAGGCAGGGATGTGTGAAAGAGGCCTCACTCCATGTTTACTATTACTGCTCCTTCCCATTGAGGTTGAGGGAGTCTGCAGCTGTTGTAGCATTTCCGCCCAGTGCCCAGCAGGGGGCGGTGATGTTACTCCCTATGTTGCACAGTCTGCAGCCTGTCACTCACTCTCTCTCCTTGGAGCGGGCAGCACACAGTAAGTTTGTCTCTTTACTCCATTAGGCATTTTTCAATGACTTTTAACCCTTTAAGTGCACAGACATGGCCCTGCACTCTGTATAACCTCTGCATCATTACCTTTTTTACAGTCTTTTGAGGTAAATTATTTTTCTGTGATTTCAGATTCTTTCTAAGATCTGAACTGCAGGAAACAATCAGGCTGTTGTGCGCAGAAATAACTTTCCGTAGGTACAATATCTGTGGATGACATTTTATGAACTGGGGACACTGAATTTGGTGGTACAATTTGCTCACCTGAGGGTACGTAAGAAGTCGGTGGAAATGGTGAAAACATTCAGGAAATGCCGCCAGTCGTTCCCCTGAGGGGTCCTTCATCGGGTCGTTTAGTGGTTTTTGTGGCATCTCCACCACCATCATCTTCGCTCTCTACTTTCAGGTTTATAGAGCTGAGCGCATCCACACGAAGCCGCCTGGAGAATGCCTGACATTGCTGTGCATTATATTCATTTTTCAGGAGGAATCTGACAGAAAAAGACGTCTTGTGCACATTTGGATGCCACCTGCTCGATATACTTGAAAGTACTGAGTAAAGATGCCGGCGGTGGAGCTGCTGCAAAAACGACTGGAAAGGCGTTTCAGGAAAAAGACTGCTTACGTTTCCTGAAGCGTTTTCCCCTTAGAAAGCTTGGCGGTTCTGCCAGTGTCTTAAAGCCGGGTGCACATACACTTAGCTGTAGCTAGATGGCAGACCCGGCCACAACACAGGTCACCGTGCTACCAAAGATCACACTGTGCAATGAATGGGGTCACCTTGGAATTCCTGGCTGCTGCAACAAGCACCTTGGAAACGGCCGTTCCCGACTTGCTCGATCCAGATGTGGCACTCTAGGGCACATTTCCTGAGCATTCTATATGGTTGGAATCATCACCAGTGTAAGTGATTAAATTATCACCTGTGCAATACTAAGGAAATTCTGAAAACCTGCAGTGTTGGAGGGTCTGAGGACTGGAGTTGGGGAACACTGCCCTAGGGGGTCGCATTATGACCTCATTCATATATACTACATCTATTATGTGGCTGAGTAACCCGCATTGTGTGAAAGCTGTTTACATATTGTCCTCTACTTAAACTTTAAAGGAAATGTAACTTTTCATTAACATGAATGAACGAGTTGAAGTGTGTCCTCCTCGCCTCTGAAAATAGGACCAGGATAATACTGCTGTCACACACTCATACTACAGCTGACAGGTCTGAATGACAGCCATTGCCCTGCTGACTGATTTCCCTTTGGCTGGTTTCACATCACATTTTGATCCGATCCGGGGCTGTCCGTTGTGGACTGGACAGCCCCGGATCGGATCAGCACACAGAATCGGAGGGCTAATATGCCCTCCAGTCCGGTGTGCAGCGGCACGCAGCTGAAGATGCTGATGAATCAGGACCGCTGCTTGTGAGGAGCTAGCCACAGTCCTGAAGCAACAGCGGCGTGCAGCCGCAGGTGTCCGGTTCCTGGATCCTCCCGGATCGGGGCAATCCGGCCCCATAGGCTCCCATGTTAGGGAGCACTGGATTGCCCCGATCCGGGAGAATCCAGGAGGATCTGGTTTGGGGAGATTTTTCTCGCCGGACACAAAAATCGTGCATGCAGCATTTTTGTGTCCGGGTGAAAAATCCGAGTCCTCCCGGACACATGGAAACCGGATGGCAGATAGCTGCCATCCAGGCCCATAGGCACACTATTGGGCAGAAATGTGATCCGGGCCTATCCGGTTCTCATCGGATCGGCCTGGATCACAAAAAACGTGACGTGAAACCAGCCTTAAGGTACCGTTACACGCTGCAATGTTGAAACAATGTCACCAACGATCTCACGGGAGCGTGATCGTTAGGACATCGTTTTGGCATCGTTGGTGAGATGTCACACGTCTAGATATCATGGACAACGCACCAACGATGTGGCGAGCAGGTATCGTTTGCACAACCCAGCAAACGATACTTGTTCACTGCTGTGTATAGGAGAAGTCATGAATGATATGATTATCGCAGTGTCACGCACAACGATGCAGCAGGTTGGCTGATCGAGAATCGTCTGATTTGAGAACATGTTCTCAAATCTGCGATCACTGATCGGCGGCCGTCACACTGTGAGATATCTATAGCGATATTGTAAGCGATCACGTGCACGCGCAATCGCTTACAATATCGCTCACATCGCTGGTGAGATGTCACACAGACAGACTCACCAGCGATGTGGATCCGCGATCTCGCTGGTAACTATGGTACACATCGGGTAACTAGGCGCCGCGCGTCGCTTAGTTACCCGACGTGTACCATAGTTACCATCTCCCAGCATAGACTCTGCGCTGGCAGATCGTTCATCGTGGTGTCACACACCACGATGAGACAGATCGTCAAATCGCTCATCGCTAGATCTGAGAACCGGACCTCAGATCAGCGATGTCACGATCAAGCGATTTCACATCGTAAATCGCTTGATTACATGCATCGATTTTAAGCCCGATATCGCTTAAGCGATCAAAAAGGAGATCGCTTAAACGATATCGGGCAAGAAATCGTTGCGTGTGACGGCCGCCATACAATGATTTATCGTAACCATATCTGAGTCACAAGCAACAAGGTAGTAACAATGTTGCTTGAATGAATCCAAACCCGTGATGTTTAAGCGATATTGTTCACGATATCGTACTGTGTAACGGGGCCTTTAGTCCTGCCAGCATGTTACAAGCCTTCCAAATTTAGATTCATAAAGTAATTGGTGCATAAATGCAAATTAAGCAACTTTCTAATATACTTTGTGTTTTGATTTCTCCCTATTGGCAAGAAATGTGTTTGCTGTCAGTGAATGAGAACACTCTTGTTTGCATTTCCAGATTGCAAATTTGTACACCCCTAATCCTGCGCTCAGCTGATGGGTGTACATAATCTAAACACATAAGCAACTGGGCAGATTCTCCACAGCTTCCTCCAAAGTATCAGTCTGAAGTCCAGGTGGTTTAAGGCTACGTGCACACAGTGCATTTTTCTAATGCGTTTTTTTGGTGCCGCTTTGTCACAGAATCTGCATGCCTATCCTTATTCAATGAGAATCCTGAAGTTTTGTGCACATGCTGCCAATTTTTTTCCTTACAGATTTGGTGCAGAAATATACCTGCAACATGTCAATTCTTGCTCAGTTTTTACAGCTCATTTGAAAAATGCGTAGAAAAAACACAAGAACGCACCGAAAATGCGTAAAAAAGGCATTGCATTTTGGTGCGTTTTTCTGCCAGTAGATGCAGATTTGGTGCGGTCGTTTCTTGACTGCCAATGGCTTTTTAAGCCCTTTTCCAACATTTTTGTGGCATCTTTTTTACTTGCACCTTCTGGATTTTTTTTTACATATTTTTTTTTTAACTCTAAAGTACTGTCACACGCGGCAATATTGCTTGCAACTTCACTGGCAATTTGCTGGTTGCAGTGAAATCATTGGACGCATTGTTCCATTTGTACACGGCAACAAAATAGAACAATGTGTCCATGATTTCACTGCAACCAGCAAATTGCAAGCAATATTGCCGTGTGTAACGGTACCCTTAGGCTACATTCACACTGTGAGTTTTTGGCCTGTTTTTGCTCATCAGTTTTTGTAGCCAAAACCAGGAGTGAGTGATAAATACAGAAGTTGTGCATATGTTTCTATTATACTTTTCCTCTGATTGTTCCACTCCTGGTTTTGGCTACAAATACTGCTGAGCAGAAACAGACCAAAAACAGTGTGAATGGAGCCTAACAATGAAGAAACTGCTAGAAGCAAAAATTCTGGCAAAGTTCTCAAATAGACGACCTGGCTCTTCAGAGTGGAGAACGCCTGAAGAATTTTCTTGTCAGTGTTTTTAATTGCCTTGGATACATGAAGCGGTTAACAAATGTCCAAAAGGCTGAACATATAACAGTAAATTGTTGTCCAGAGGTCCATTTACAATGCATTAGCACAAGCGTAACCTTAGCGCAGGTTGGGCGCATCTGCTTTTTGCAAAAATGGCAAATTTCTGCTGGATTTGCAAAAATGCAGTTGTGAAAGAATCCTTACAAGTGTATGGAGCAAGGTAACGCCCACTAGTCGGACATGTCCTCTCCATACACTTGTATTGAGTGAGGTCGTGCCTACTAGTCATGGTGTTACCACCAGGAACATACATACTGCATAATTGCAGTCCATTATAAACCAGCAAATCCTCACAGTGCATGTGCTGGGAGAATTGATTAGTCTGCAGTCACCCGAGGTACTGCAGAATTAGGCCACGTGCACACGTTCAGTATTTGATGAGTTTTTTACCTCAGGATTTGTAGCCAAAACCAGGAGTGGGTGATTAAATACAGAAGTGGTGACGTGTTTCTATTAGGATACCTTTACACGCGGCAACTTTTCTAGGAATTTCACTGGCAACTTACTGGTTGCAGTGAAATCATGGACACATTATTCCATTTGTACACAGCAACAAGATAGAACATTGTGTCCATGATTTCACTGCAACCAGTAAGTTGCCAGTGAAATTCCTAGAAAAGTTGCTGCGTGTAAAGGTACCTTAATGGCCACTTTACACGTCCCAATATTGTTTCAATATTGTATCCAACTTCACGGGGGAGTGCATGTTTTTGGCGTTTGTCCAAGATCGCATAGGAGATGTTACACAGTGCGATATCGGCAGGCAACACAAGTACGATGTCGTACGCCCCTCTTGCACACTGTGTCTCATCAACTCGGGAACGACCAATTAACATTCTAGTGAATAGGGGAAGTTGTGCCCCAGATCGTGTTGGGCTGTCACACAGTACTATCATGCCAGATCGTCCATCCAATATTGGCCAGTTGGAGAGCCTGCACAATTCCCCAACTATATCGTTCTTGCATCGCATTGCTCATTTACACCACACAACATGCGAACGATATCGGCGGCAACGCCCCAACCACTGACTTTTTATCGTTGTTGGACAACGATATCGTGCCGTGTAAGGCGGCCATTAGACGTTTCCTCTGATTGCTCCACTCCTGGTTTTGGCTACAAATCCTGAGGTAAAAAACTCATCAGATACTCAGCGTGTGCACGTGGCCTTATCAGTTTAAACTGGACAATCCCTTTAAGTGAAGTACAACCCCAATTCCAAAAAAGTTGAGACACTGTGTAAAATGCAAAGAAAACAATAATGCAATGATTTGTAAGTCTCTTACATCTATATTTAATTCACTTCATACCAGATGGGCCATTTAAACATGAAAGGTGGTATCCATGCTGGACACTATATAGAGCTTGTAGAACAATATAAGCTCGCTTCCAGACAGGGAAGGCCTTGCATAATTCAACAAGACATTGCAAAACCACATACTGCATCCATCCTAACAGCACACCTTTGTAGGTGAAGAGTTGGGTTATGAACCAGTGACCCACCCAGGCCGGGGTACTCAGAGCTCAGGCACAGTGTCAGGGGGACGCTATCGCAGGTGGCTGCACCCGAGTCCGTGGCTCTCGGGATCAGTGACTTCTAAAATACAGTTTTTGTTAGAATAGTTCGTGACATCACCTGTAGTATCTGGTGACTGGATCACCAGCGCCGCCACAGTCCTCCGGAGGGCGATGGAATTGCGGCAAGGGTGGTACAGCTTCCTACAGGTGAAGCTGGCCTCCGGGGCAGCATTAGCTGAAATAAAAGTTCAATGATGGCAATACAGAGACACAAAGGCAGTTTCACACTTTCCTGGTACTTTACTGGAAAGAAGCATCCAACGAATATATAGTCCACAGTTCAGCAATGGTGTAATTCACAGTTAACCTTTCGGGTGGCTGTAAGTGGATGCAAGGCGGAGTGGAGGTACCCGCGGTGTGCCTTAGTAAACGAACCTGTGTCTTGTTAGCCCTTCCTTGGGTAAGTCACTTCCCAGTCCTGCTGAGGTAGTAATGGAGTCTCTCTTTCTCTCTCTCTTGACCCCGACCTCTATGGAGAACTGGGTGGACCGCTCCATGAGTGGCAGGGTGCTGTGGCTGGTAAACAGGCCACAGCAACCGGTTGAAAGCTACGGAGGTGGACTCCGTCCGTTTCCTCGGATCCGGCTTTCTGTGGTGGACTGGGGAAGCTCCCCAGAGTATGGTTGCTCCGCGCTGGGGTTCTCCCTTACTCTCTCGGGCCCAGACTCACTCGTCAGGCACCCTCTCACAAGGTCCCCTAGGACCCCCTTTCATCTTCCCTCAGGTCCAGTCTGCAACTAACCTGTTCTGACCCACTCCCCTAACCCTCCCCCTAGGGTACCACCCCGGCTTGAGTGTGGGAGTGCTGGAATTGGGTCCTTCCTACCAACCCTGCATCCACTTACAGTTGGGATAATTACACCGCTTTTATGGGTGTAATAACCCGGTGTGACGCCTGACCAATGGGGGCGCCACACCAGTTCCTGCTGTCTAGACTTTTCACCAATAGAAAAAAATTGACACATTATGAAACAAAAAATCTGGAAAAGAATACCTAATATTGTTGAGCATCCAGAATCCAGCATCAGACAAGAATGGAATATACGCCTCTCCCATAACTGTTGTAGAAAAGGGGATGCGACACAATGGTAGACACAGCCCTGTAACAGCTTTATTGACATGTGATGCTGCCATCAATTTCTTAATTACTTAATTTTTTTAAATGAAATGAAAAAATATCCAACATCACCTTCTCATCTGTTTTTTCTTTTGTGAATAAAGTAAGGATATGAAATTTTCAAATCATCACATTTTTATTTACTTTACTAGTAAAAAGGCCCGATGCAATTGCATCGGGAGCGCGGTGAAATGAATTGTGTGTATACAGGCGGGTGAGTGGCTAGCAGAGTATACAGACTGCTCTGAGGGTAACAGATTATACAGGCGGCTCTGTGGGTAGGAAAGCATACAGGCGGCTCCGTGGGTAGCAGAGTATACAGGCGGATTTGTGGGTAGCAGAGTATACAGGCGGATTTGTGGGTAGCAGATTATACAGGCGGATTTGTGGGTAGCAGAGTATAGAGGCGGCTCTGTGGGTAGCAGAGTATAGAGGCGGCTCTGTGGGTAGCAGAGTATAGAGGCGGCTCTGTGGGTAGCAGAGTATAGAGGCGGCTCTGTGGGTAGCAGAGTATAGAGGCGGCTCTGTGGGTAGCAGAGTATAGAGGCGGCTCTGTGGGTAGCAGAGTATAGAGGCGGCTCTGTGGGTAGCAGAGTATAGAGGCGGCTCTGTGGGTAGCAGAGTATAGAGGCGGCTCTGTGGGTAGCAGAGTATAGAGGCGGCTCTGTGGGTAGCAGAGTATAGAGGCGGCTCTGTGGGTAGCAGAGTATAGAGGCGGCTCTGTGGGTAGCAGAGTATAGAGGCGGCTCTGTGGGTAGCAGAGTATAGAGGCGGCTCTGTGGGTAGCAGAGTATAGAGGCGGCTCTGTGGGTAGCAGAGTATAGAGGCGGCTCTGTGGGTAGCAGAGTATAGAGGCGGCTCTGTGGGTAGCAGAGTATAGAGGCGGCTCTGTGGGTAGCAGAGTATAGAGGCGGCTCTGTGGGTAGCAGAGTATAGAGGCGGCTCTGTGGGTAGCAGAGTATAGAGGCGGCTCTGTGGGTAGCAGAGTATAGAGGCGGCTCTGTGGGTAGCAGAGTATAGAGGCGGCTCTGTGGGTAGCAGAGTATAGAGGCGGCTCTGTGGGTAGCAGAGTATAGAGGCGGCTCTGTGTTTCTTTGTGATAGCAGAGTATAGAGGCGGCTCTGTGGGTAGCAGAGTATAGAGGCGTGCTGCTGGGTGGGTGAGCAGAGTATAGAGGCGGCTCTGTGGGTAGCAGAGTATAGAGGCGGCTCTGTGGGTAGCAGAGTATAGAGGCGGCTCTGTGGGTAGCAGAGTATAGAGGCGGCTCTGTGGGTAGCAGAGTATAGAGGCGGCTCTGTGGGTAGCAGAGTATACAGGCGGCTCTGTGGGTAGCAGAGTATACAGGCGGGTTTGTGGGTAGCAGAGTATAGACGCGGCTCTGTGGGTAGCAGAGTATAGAGGCGGCTCTGTGGGTAGCAGAGTATAGAGGCGGCTCTGTGGGTAGCAGAGTATAGAGGCGGCTCTGTGGGTAGCAGAGTATGATGTGGCGGGAGGCTGGAGGGGTGAGGAGAGGTTCAGCTGGAGGGGTGAGGAGAGGTTCAGCTGGAGGGGTGAGGAGACGTCCGGCTGGAGGAGTGAGGAGAGATGCGGCTGGAGCGGCGACATCACCGCTCGGCGGCAGGACGTGGCTGCTTGTGACATGTGACCTGAGGGGAAGTAGCGGATTGGGCGGTGTGTGGTAAAGACAGGACGGCCATCCGATTGGTCTAGGACGCCAAGTCATGGCCAATGGGATGGGCGTCCTGTGTGTACAACACAGCGCCCAATCCGCTTGCAGGGGCGGCCAATGGGAGTGAGCGGGGCGTGTCAGGCTTTGCAGGCTGACACGGTCCGCTCACTCCCATTGGCTGTTGCCGGCCACAGGACGACGTCACTGGCTCCCGGCACCCGGCCACAGCCCGTAGACCGCTACTCCACCAGCATGGCAACATTGAGGCCCCAGCGGTGAGAGAGCGGCGAGGGGCGGAAGGCATCAGCGGCATCCGGGCAGCGTGGACCTCGCGGAGGGCGCGAGGGCGGTGGCGATGAAGTGGGGCCGACGGTTGGCAGGATGGCAGCGGTGTCAGGTAGTGCGGCTGAGGATGGAGGAGGCTGTGAGGATGGAGGAGGCTGTGAGGATGGAGGAGGCTGTGAGGATGGAGGAGGCTGTGAGGATGGAGGAGGCTGTGAGGATGGAGGAGGCTGTGAGGATGGAGGAGGCTGTGAGGATGGAGGAAACTGAGGGGATGGAGGAGGCTGCGAGGACCAAGGAGGCTGTGAGGGCGGAGGAGGCTGGGTGAGGCTGGAGGAGGCTGTGAGGATGGGGAGGCTGGGGGATGGGGAGGCTGTGAGGATGGGGAGGCTGTGAGGATGGGGAGGCTGTGAGGACGGAGAAGGCTGTGAGGATGGGGAGGCTGTGAGGATGGGGAGGCTGTGAGGATGGGGAGGCTGTGAGGATGGAGGAGGGTGTGAGGCTGGAGGAGGCAGTGAGGCTGGAGGAGGCAGTGAGGCTGGAGGAGGCAGTGAGGCTGGAGGAGGCAGTGAGGGGCTGTGAGGATGGGGAGGCTGTGAGGATGGGGAGGCTGGGGGATGGAGGAGGCTGTGAGGATGGAGGAGGCTGTGAGGATGGAGGAGGCTGTGAGGATGGAGGAGGCTGTGAGGATGGAGGAGGCTGTGAGGATGGGGAGGTTGTGAGGATGGAGGAGGTGTGTGAGGATGGAGGGAGGGTGTGAGGATGGGGAGGTGTGAGGCTGGAGGAGGTGTGAGGCTGGAGGAGGCTGTGAGGCTGGAGGAGCTGTGAGGCTGGAGGAGGCTGTGAGGCTGGAGGAGGCTGTGAGGCTGGAGGAGGCTGTGAGGCTGGGGAGGCTGGAGGAGGCTGTGAGGCTGGGGAGGCTGGAGGAGGCTGTGAGGATGGAGGAGGCTGTGAGGATGGGGAGGCTGTGAGGATGGAGGAGGCTGTGAGGATGGAGGAGGCTGTGAGGATGGAGGAGGCTGTGAGGATGGAGGAGGCTGTGAGGATGGAGGAGGGTGTGAGGATGGAGGAGGCTGTGAGGATGGAGGAGGCTGTGAGGATGGGGAGGCTGGAGGAGGCTGTGAGGCTGGAGGAGGCTGTGAGGATGGAGGAGGCTGTGAGGATGGAGGAGGCTGTGAGGATGGAGGAGGCGTGGTGAGGATGGAGGAGGCTGTGAGGATGGAGGAGGCTGTGAGGATGGAGGAGGCTGTGAGGATGGAGGAGGCTGGAGGAGGCTGTGAGGATGGGGAGGCTGTGAGGATGGGGAGGCTGTGAGGATGGAGGAGGCTGAGGGGAGGCTGTAGGATGGGGAGGCTGTGAGGATGGGGAGGCTGTGAGGATGGGGAGGCTGTGAGGATGGGGAGGTGTGAGGGATGGGTGGAGGCTAGTGAGGGTGGAGGAGGCAGTGGAGGGTGGAGGTGGAGGAGGCTTTAGGCATGGGGAGGCTGGATGGAGGGGCTGTGAGGCTGGAGGAGGGCTGTGAGGCTGGAGGGAGGCTGTGAGGCTGGAGGAGGTGTGAGGATGGGGAGGCTGTGAGGCTGGAGGAGGGTGTGAGGCTGGAGGAGGCGTGGAAGGCTGGGAAGAGGGTGTGAGGCTGGAGGAGGGTGTGAGGCTTGGAGGAGGGTGTGAGGCTGGAGGAGGCTGTGAAGATGGAGGACTGTGAGGCTGGAGGAGGCTGTGAGGCTGTGAGGAGGCTTGAGAGGGCTGTGAGGAGGAGGAGGCTGTGAGGCTGGAGGAGGCTGTGAGGCTGGAGGAGGCTGTGAGGCTGGGGAGGCTGTGAGGCTGTGAGGCTGGAGGAGGCTTTTACTGTACTGAGCATGCTCAGTACAGTAAAACGTCTCCAAACAGGAAGGCAGGGGTTAAAAAAAAGTTAATGCTCACCTCACCCCGAGCCCCCGCCGTCTCCCGCCGTGTTCCTGCAGGTCCCGGTGTCTCCCGCAGGCTCCCAGTGTCTGCAGAGGTCTTCTACTGCAGTCTAGGACCTGCCGTGATGTCACAGTCACGTGACCGCAAGTTACCATGGAGTAACCTGGTGTCACGTGACTGTGACATCACGGCAGGTCCTAGACTGCAGTAGAAGACCTCTGCAGACACTGGGAGCCTGCGGGAGCCACCGGGAGCCTGCAGGAACACGGCGGGAGACAGCGGGGTCTCGTGGAGAGGTGAGTATAATTTTTTTTTTTTTTTTTTTTAAGGGTAGTGCGTCATCGCTCGCAGTGCCGCAAATGAGCTTGGGATTCGGCTACAACGCCCGAATTCCAAACTCCCGATTATATAAGTAGATATTTTCTTTACATTTCGTACATCATCCAAACTTCTTTGGAATTGGGTTTCTAGGCTTCTCATAAAATGGTTTCTCTGGGCACATTATATTGATGATATATTGGTGAAATTTAGGGTAGCTCATCAATGTTAAATTGGTGGACATCCAACACTTGAAAGCCCTAAGGCTGGGTTCAGACGTGGCGTATTTGCCGTGTATTCCTGCATTTATGCAGCACTTTTGAGTGCTTGCATAAATACAGTGAAACGCCACGCTGGAAATGCAATCCAGCAAAAGCTATGATTTTTGCTGAAATGCGTTCACACGCTGCGTATTATGTTGTCTTTTTGCGGTCGCACGTCCACAAAAAGAATGACCATCTTAATTCTTTGCGCCTTTTTCAGCGCGTTTTTCCCATAAGCCACATTATAAAATGGGCTCGGGAAAAGCACGCCAGAGAAAGTGCAGTGTATGAATGCAGTTGTGCTTTTTTGTGCAAAAAAGTGCCACTGAATAAATACGCGGCGAATACGCCATGTGATGAACTGTTATTAGCTCTGGTGTATGTAAACACTGAACATCAGGGACTCCACAGCTCCACTCCTTGCTGCTGCCGGTTACTGCAGATCAACTCCAGTGTAACAGCTGATAGGTAGGTGTGCCAACCTTGATGAATTATCCTAAATAAAGCTTAAGGGCCACGTCACACACACAGATATTTGTGCAGATATTGTTCGCAGATCTCTGGTTGCAGTGAAATCATGGACACATTGTTATATTTTGTGGCTGTGTACAAATGGATTAATGTGTCCATGATTTCACTGCTATCAGAGATCTGCGAACAATATCTGCACAAATATCTGTGTGTGACGTGGGCCTTACATATATCTGTGCACCACTTAAACCCTTTGTGCTTACTTGGTACAGCCCACCACATAGGCTGCAAACTTGCAATGAATTCCAAGAAGTTCAAGGATCCTCCTTCAGCATACACTTTTTAAATGGCTTGATAAAGGCCCTGCATAGACAAAACAGACGAAACATTGCACTTTTCTGCATGTCCCTGATCTGTTGCGTGCATCAGGTTCAATAAAGTTTTTTTCTATGAAGGAGGCTCTTTGGTTCCTCGGTCATGGAGTTCCTTATCCTTTAGGAAAGGACATCAGTGTCTTGATATTGAAAAACCCTTTCATCTGTGTATAAACTATGATATGCTGTGCCATTCATTACCGGCCTGCAGGCATGTAACAAGTTAATTGCAGATGTAATCTGACCAGTCATTCACTGTATCGCCCTAGTGCCATTGTGCCATGCCCACCCTTATGTACATAAAAAAATTCAAGTCATTTTCTTTACCAGACTTATTAGATATACAAAAATGACTCCATTTGCTGTTCCAACTTGCAATCACCCTTGTTTTTTTTATTTTTATTTTTGAGTAACTTAGAGTATGTGTACTTCTTTTGTAAAAAAATAAATAAATAAAAATATATACCGTATATGTGTATTTAGTGAATACAGATTTTCCTTGTGTATTAGAGGGGATGTCTGGGCTTTTCCTTAAATCTGTGTGTATATTCAGCTGTAAAATGCTAATAATTTGTAATTTACACCCTATTAGCATTTTGCACAGTTACCTAGATATCACGATTCAGCATGTGGAGGATAGGTTCAGCCCCGTCTAGAGGTGTGTTTGTTTTAGAGCCTTGCCGTAACTTCACAGCTGGTTGTTTACACCCAGACTCCAACAAGCCCTCCCCAGACTAACGGGCTCTGTCCCAGTCTGTAGTAGAACCACCCCCTTTCACCTATGTAGATGCTCATTGAACTGCATTGCACTGAGCGGTCATCTCCTTCTCTCTACATCCCTGTGCCGAAGCCACCCCTCTGTGCAGGAGATGACCGCTCTGTGCAGTGATGCGATGTGTGTGCAGTTCATTCTTCTTCCCCGTGCCCGCACTGTCACTGAAGCAATCCTCTATATCGCTCGTGGACAGGGTCCCTGCACCTCCTGTACCTGTATGTCCTGATCGCCTAGATTTAGTGTACTTGTTCTTGTCTCCCTCATCCTCATGTAAAGCGCCATGGAACCTAATGGCGCTATATAAATAAATAATAATAATTAATAATATCGCTGTCAGTCTTAAAAGAAATTAACCATGCACACACCACAGCACAGACACAGAGCAGTTCATTCTCTTTCACATGGGGACAACCCCTTTAAAGTGTGAATGATCAGTCTGGGTGGAGAAAGAAGCTGCTTTCTCTGCAAAGATATATTACACAATTTCATATATTCACTGCAACTATTGATTTATAAAAAAAGAAAAATAGTTAACACGACCGTTACTTTATAAAATATCCCTCTAAATGGTGGTATCGCATCATAAAACCATGTGTACTGAACAGTAAAAATAACAGGTTGAGGTAATAGCTTTTTTATGACAGGGCGTTGCATTACATTTGACTGTAGAAGTGTTGTATCAGAGCCAACATTGCTAATGGCCATAGGGAATAGTGCTTAAATTCCTATAAATAAACCCACTTTTGCACTATTTTGGCTGGCAGACAGTGAAAGCTGCCTTATGTCCTGATGAACAGAAATTCCTTCTAATTAACAACATAGCAGGGTAGATGTACAATGCCAGCCATAATTGTGTATTCATGTGTGTAAAACCTGTAAGGACACATCCATAATGACCCCAATGATCATCCTGCTTTCCTGTCTCAGGCCCCCTTTTCTTTACACCTACCCTTCTCATCCTTCCTACTATTAAAAACTGTGATTGACAAGATGATTCTCATTTATTGTTGAAGTCATTGACTGACTGTTTTTTTTTAAAAACCAGATTTGCTCTACACTAAATCTATTAATGTATACACTAACTTATGGGAACTCATTGAAGAGCGTTTCATATCGGGCCGTGGTTGACATGCCCATTTTCACGGGGACAGACAGGGGCTGAGACCCGGTCCCGTGACCCTGGCGGTGTCATTTTAATAAACTGGGGGAAGATGACAGGGAAAAGGGGCATTCATGATGTCACCTGCGGTATGCGGCCAGGACGGCCGCCGCTGCTTCAGAACCTCTGGAGACGATGATTGGCAGCTAGGTTGGCTTCGCTCCCCACAGGTGGAGCGCAGTCAGTCCCCAGGGCAGCTGGAAGTAGGGTTCAGTTTGTACCTTTGGCAGATGTTCATTAGGTCATCAGCACCCTGGTGTCTGGTGCGGCCTCTGCGGCCAGTGGTCACCGCTGAAGAAAGTTTCACACACCACAGCTGGAGTTCTGTTACTTTTACTCAGTAGTTTCAGCATGGCCGCTGTGTGCTTCCCTTGCCAACCTCCGGTTCAGAGTTGTCTCCAGAAGTCAAGCCTCTGTTGGTGTTCCTGTCTTTCTCTCTCTCTTACTGGGTGTTTCTGTCTCTGGTGGTCTCTCTCTCTCAGCGCTATAAGGTAGTTTTCTCTTATAGGGCAAGCTTGACACCGCTCTGCCCCCCAGGCTTTCAGCGCCTTGGCATACAGAGCTTAGGTACCGACAGCCACGGGTGTTTAGTTGTACCCCTCCCGGGCACTGCTCCCTAGTTTGGCTGCCGTCTCCAAGTTGTGTAAGGTGTTCGGCCACAGCTCCCATTAGGAACTTGGGGCCTCCGGATCAACGGTTCGGGCATACAACGTCCGCGCTGTGTTCAGGGCTGGGTCCCTGTGTCATCCACCAGCCCCTCTGTACCCTCACCAGATACGGGCGTGCAGGGATCCACTTCTCACTCCGTACCCCAAGGGCTCTGTTCTACCTCCACACCCGTCGGTCATTTCCTCCCAGGGCGAGCGTGACCGTGTTCCAGCCCTCGGGAGTCAACACCTCCTCCTCACTTTTGCACTTCTCTGCTCATTCTCTACTCTCTGTTCTGCTCCTGCACCTCTAAAGGGCCCGTCACACGGGGAGATATCGCCGGCGATGTTGCCGGCAACTGAGGGGCGTGGCCAGGTTGCGGCGACATCGCCGGCGAGTTGCCTCGTGTGACAGGGCGATAATCAGGCGATGAATCGCCTGAGTCACATCGCCAGGTTTCCCAACAATGTTGGGAAACCTGGCGATGTTGCTCAGGCGATCCTGCTTGATCGCCCTGTGTAACGCGGCAACCTGCAATGTTGCGGGCGATTCCGCCTATATCCAACATTGCGAGTGATCGCTTGCTGGGTTGCTGGGCAACCCAGCGAGTGATAGCCGCGGCAACTAGCCGGCGACATCGCCGGCAAGTTGCTCAGTCTGACATCTCACCGGCGATGTTGTCAGGGATGCGCGCTCCCGCGATCCCCGGCAATATCGCCGGCGATATGTCCCTGTGTGACGGTACCTTAAGTGTCATGTGTGTGTGAAGCTCAACTGCGCCATCCTAGCACACAGAGAACAGAGGCACTACTCTCCCTCTAATGGAGGAGTGCAGTACCTCTAGTGGCGACCTAACCGGTGGGGCGCCACATGTGTGTTATAAGGGGTGATGTGAAATTACCGTACATTTTACTGCTGCAGAAGCACTTAACAGTTGCGTTTTTTTATACTTATTTTTTTCTGCTGTTTTGTCACAAAACTGCATGCAAATCCTCATGCCAGCAAAGTCAATGAGAATTCTGAAGTTTTGTGCAAGTTTTTTTCCCTTGCAGATTTGGTGCAGAAATAAATCTGCAGCATGTCAATTATTGCTGCGTTTTTCCACCCAAAATGCACAAAAAATGCATCAAAACTAATTGCATTTTTGGTGCATTTTTTTTCTGCCAGGAGATGCAAATTTGGTGCAGAAATTTCTGCAACTAAATACTCAACGTGCGCACATAGCCTTATTTTGTTAATCACAAAATAAAATGTTACCCTCTATCTATACAATATGGGATACTTTGCTGCTTGTGGCTCTGGAACCCTGAAAATGGGCACATTGAATGAAGTGGAAGTACGCATGCTTGACGTTTGTTTATTGGATATGGGACTGCTGAGATAGACGAGCGAGCAATTGCAACTTTGTTATCTTCAAAAGGGGATAACTTGTTTTTTGTGGGGAGTTGCCCTTTAATTAGGTTCTCTAATAGTTAAGGCAGTGTGTTCTGCCTTCTTCCACATGTGGAGCTGTGGATATCTAGCATACAGCTTAACCCTCGTTCACTTCCCCAAGGAACAGACTGTAGAATTTCTGGATTCTATATTTATTGAGGTGATGAACTTGATTGCATAAACGATAATGTATGTGGTAAACATTAGAATACAAGTACAGAATAATCACAGTCAGTACTGGGTGCATTAAAGATACTAGCACGAACACAGTGATAACACAGGTTACAGTCAACATAAGTAACTAGGGTAAATGTCACTGCAGCAGGCTCTATGCTATACAGAATGCATCTATCTGCATGCATTGCAAAAGGCATTAACTCAAATAGTATATCTCAGAGCACAATACACTTCACTTTACAGTATTCTACACAGAAATACCTTTATCTACCGTGTTTCCCCGAAAGTAAGGCCCCCCCGATTGTAAGGCCGCCTGGGGGTAAAGGGAGGGCCTGCTAATGTAAGGCCTCCCCCGATTATAAGGCCTTACAACCGGGGGGGCCTAATGTAAGGCCCCTAGCGGAGGGGGGGGGGAGGGGGGGGCGGGAGCGGGTCGCACGTCACGTGCGCCCGCTCATTACATATGCCCTGCATCCCCTGTCAATCAGCGACAGGGGGAGCAGTGCATTATACGGTATATATGGGCCCCCTATTGCTGGCACACTACCCCCCTGTTCTGAGGCCCTCCCCTGCTGCTGCTGCAGACATCTTACCCTCCAGGGTCTTCTTGCAGCAGCCAGCGCGTCCGTCCTCTGTCCTCGGCTGTCTCCCGGATCATGTGACCGGCCGGTCGCAGTCGCGATGACGTCATGCGCTGCGACGGGTCACATGATCCGGGAGACAGCCGAGGACAGAGGACGGACGCGCTGGCTGCTGCAAGAAGACCCTGGAGGGTAAGATGTCTGCAGCAGCAGCAGGGGGGGGCCTCAGAAAAGGGGGGTAGTGTGCCAGCAATAGGGGGCCCATATATACCGTATAATGCACTGCTCCCCCTGTCGCTGATTGACAGGGGGATGCAGGGCATATGTAATGAGCGGGCGCACGTGACGTGCGACCCGCTCCCGCAGTGTCCCAGCAGGAGGGGGCCTGTAGGCCACACTGCTGGGGCACTCAATATAAGACCCCCCCCCCCGAAAGTAAGACCGGGGGCCACTTTTGGCCCCCCAAAAAATGTAAGACAGGGTCTTACTTTCGGGGAAACACGGTAAATACAATGCAAACATGCTAGCATGAAGAATTACAGGGTATAACACATCTCCTATCACACAGTTCTCTCTGTACTAATGGCTGGATTATAACCTGTTGACACAGATTCTACACAAAAACATGCAACTGCATTGCTCTTACTGGAAGCATCTGACGAGAGGAAAGTTGTAAGGAATGGAGAGCCAGAAACGCACGTCTTACCTTCTCACTGAAGAACTGGGAAACTGACTACAAGGATCTCTTTCTCCCAGAGGAAGGAGGGGGGGCGGTCCCTTAACACACTGTTCTTAAAGGGGACAGACTAAGAGCTCATGTTTAACATCTAAACAACGTAAACAGACAACTAATAACCTCTACAGGTCGTAACTAGTATAACTCTAGTATAACTTTATGAATATTTTTTTTAGCTGCTCATGAATGGGCAGAACACAGTGCACTCTTTTATATGTATACAAGTTGATGACGTTTTTTCTTAAAGAAATGATGAAAAAATTATGACCTGACTTTGTGTTAGCACCATGATTGTGATGCAAATGTGATTTGGTCAAAAACCTGAGCGCCCAGGTGCCATTGTTATTTTCAAATTGTCTATTAAACAGTTACATTATGTGAGGGGAACAGCTGTTTCCCCTGCAGATCGAAACATTTTTAATTGGCAATTGTAAATCCTAGTTGCACCTGCCTGCAGAGATTCTTGGCTGTGACATAAATACCATGCATGTATGTATGGAAAGACGACCTGTCACTTGCTCAAAAAATTTGAGTTAAAACCCTTGTACAAATCCCTTAGGGTATGCTGCTATCAGTCGTTTGGGGCTGGTTTTGACTTTTCGTCGCGTTTCGCTGTTTGTATTATGTTAATCCTACCCGTATTAAATGCTAGTCAATGGTTAAACGTGTGTCATTACATTTTGTTTGGATTCTTATCCGTTTCGACGTAAGATAGAGCAGTCTTCAGCTTTCGGGTCGCTAATGCACAAGACTCTGACTAAGGACACGCTCCTTACCGATCCAAATCGACAAACGCTAATACATACTTCGTGCAGAAAACTCAGTTTCGCTAATCTCAGGTCCGGTTCTGAAGATCAGAATGTTTGCACATCCCTCTCCACCCTTGATCTGTGCTTCAATGTGCTAAGTCACACATTCAAAGTGTTACATGGCTTCTGGAGCATAGTGAAAAATCTCATGTTGCAATCCCAACTGGCTATATGCCTCAACAGTGCTGGTTTTCAGATCTCCTACATTGACAGCTGTCGAATCATAGCTCTGCTAGCAGCACTACACACTTCCAACTGGAAATTGGCATGTCTGGGGGTGAGGTGAAAGTATTCAATAGAGAATAGGTCTTCAAGTAGAGATTTCACATACTCAATCCAAAAGTGACAAATGTGAATATCTCTGCAATACAGCGATGCAACGCAAAATAGAAAACAACCACAGAATCAGGGGAGCTTGGAGATTTTTACAGGAGATTTAACTTAATTTTTGTGAGCAATCAACAGGTCCTCTATAAACAAATGTCAGTCAACCTCAATATCAGCAGGCCCATGTGTTGGACAAACCTTTCTGCCTAACCATCCCTGTCTAATTATGTTCTCCAAATCCAATGCTTAAAAAAAGGATTTCTATTGCTGGTTTTCCCTATGCTAATGAGAGATTCGACTAGTCAAGGGGCATTGTTTCCCTCTACTAGTCTGCCTGCTTTCCGTGTTATCATGCCTCTGTGGGCGTGATAACATTAATTTCCAGGAGCTGGTATTCTTGAGTCTTATGCCCGCAGCATTACTGGCCTCTCTGTTGGGTGTACAGTACAGTCTTCAGAGCCGCACTGCGTATAAGGCTGGAATCACATTGTCCGTGTGACATGCGACTAAGTCGGATGTGTCACGGATGATAAACTTGGAATGGCCTCCCCCCGTCAGGACGGGAGTGTGGAGCTGCTTAGAAACACAAGCAGCTGATGCTCCCGTCCAGAGAGGGGGAGGCCACTCCAAGTTAATCATTTGTGACACATCCGACTTAAGGACCCGTTACACGCTACGATATCGTGAACGATATCATTGGTACGTCACGGGTTTTGGGGCGGAGCAACGACGTCGTAACAACGTCGTTGCGTGTGACGCGTAGATACGACCACCAATAAGTCGGCTAATCATTGATTGCAGGTTTATGATCTGGACCATAAATAAGTCGTTGATCATATGTTCAATCTGCTGCATTGTCATGTGTGACACCGTGATGACGATCTCGTTTACAACTTTGGTCACCTACGTCCTTCAGTTCTGAATAGGCAAACGACCGCAAGTATCATTCGCTTAATGCGGAATCGTTGCTGCGTCGTCCTATTTTTGTTCGTGTACGTCGTCTTCAACTAGCGATACAATAACTGTTGTGTCATGTGATCGAGGTCAATCGGATCGTTAAGCATGAATCTGTCGATGAGTGACTGTTGACAAGCGTGATACTCGCCCGATATTTGGAGCACTCAATACATTGTGAATTCCGACTTAAGGGCCGTTACACACTACGATATCGTGAACGATATCGTTGGTACGTCACGGGTTTTGGGGCGGAGCAACAACTTGTAACACGTCGTTGCGTGTGACGCTAGAAACGAACAATAAGTCGGCTTGATCATTGATGCAGGTTTATGATCTGGACCATAAATACAGTTATTGATCATAATTTGATCTGCTGCGTCGTCATGTGTGACACCGTGATAAATCTCGTTTACACTTTGCCTATTCAGAACTGAAGGATGTAGGCACCAAACGACCGCAAGTATGTTCGCTTTAATGCGGAATCGTTGCTGCGTCGTTCACTATATCTGTACGTGTGACGCCTCACTAGCGATCAATGAACGTGTTCAAGTGATCAGGTCAAGTCGGATTGTTGGTGGATCGCTGAGACATTGAAGCGAGTAACTGGCCCTTAAGACTCATGATCATGTGCAATGAGCCTCTGAAGCCAGGACTGCACACCTGACAGAGAGGCGCAATGATGCTGCGGGCATGAGACTTTTCCCTGCCAGCTACTGCAAATTAGGTTATCATGCCCACAGTAACACGGAAAGCGGGCAGAGTAGTCGAGGAAAACAACGCCCCCTTGACTAGTCAAAGCCCTCATTAGCATAAGGAAAACCAGCAATAAAAATATTTTTTATTTAAACATTAGATTTGGAGAATATCATTAGACAGGGATGGTTAGGCAGAGAAATTTGGCCCACACGTGCCTGCTGACCGTTTAGAGCAGGGGTCCCCAACTCCAGGCCGCGAGGGCCGCCAACAGTGCATGTTTTCAGGATCTCTTTAGTATTGCACAGGGGTTAGAATCATTACCTGTGCACTTGATCACATTAACACCTGTACAATACTAAGGAAATCGTGAAATCCTGCACTGTTGGCAGCCCTTGAGGCCTGGAGTTGGGGACCTCTGGTTTAGAGGACCTCACAGGTTCATGTTAGGCTATGTTCACACAATGCATTTTTCCTGTGATTTTTACCATGGTTTTATGCTAATCTAAACCTAAATTTTTACTTTCCAGCAAAGTCTGTGATTCAGGGAAAAACTGTGAGCACACATTGGTTTAGTTTCATTGCAGAAACTGAAGCCTGTACAGGTTTTGCTGCGTTTTGAAAAGAATTAGCGTCGGTTCTTTTCTACATTTTTGCTGCAGTCAGTAGCTAAAACACAGAAAAAACACAGCAATCAAAATGCAGCAAAAATGCCATAAAACACACAAACAAATGCAGGAAAAAACGCAGCTTATCTTCTGCCAAAAAATCTGGAGATATCAGAAATCTGTACAGGTTTTGCTGCAGCAAAAACACCCTGTGTGCACATAGCCTAATGCTTCAAGTCAAAATTCCCTTTTATCAAAGAAGTTCCACAGAAGCAAGATTGTGATTTCCCATTCAGGGATAGTGGTAGGTTTACTTTTAAGACCCTTACTAATCAGTTAATCAAATTTCTTTACCTAAATAATGTAAGTTGCAATACTAGACATAGCTGCACTTGTATTCAGGACTGGCCAATAATTTAAAGGAAAACTGTCAGGTCAAAAAATCCATATGTAACTGCTATCATTTTTTAATTCCTCCCTCTAAACTCTCTCTATCGATGTATTTCTTTTATTCATATTTCCCTCCTGTCCTCTGTAAACTTCAAATAAAGAGATTAATTCCATCTGTCACTCACAGTGAGTGATCCACTTAGTTCCCTGCTGTCCACTCTCCATTGCATGAATATGCACGTCACATACTCACACCACATCACTGCACAAGACATCTGTGTGTGTGTGTGGGGGGGTGTATCCTCCTCTCTGCGCTTTGTGTTTGCAGCACCACAAGAGGTCAAATACAACACAGAAACTGTCACAGCAGGGATACCTGATTACAGAAACAAATGGAGTCTAGAAGAGGCAGATCTGTAATAGCTCTCTCCCTCTGTGTCCTGAACAGAACAGACCTCCTGAAAGTGAAACCAGACACTGCACTGAGAGCAAAGGGAAGAGGGAGGAGGGAAGAGAGAGCTGCTGAGAGGGAGTGCATAATTACATGACCGTTTATTCAGCAGCGGGACCATTCCTGTTTGCTTATAATGGAGAGGACTAATCCAGGAGCTCACTGCAGGGTCTGACAATGCTGATAACATGTAAACTACAAACCGTACAATAATGATTTTATATGTTTTTAAAAGATCTGCCCAGGCAGTATTCAAGGGTAATATTAGTATCATACTGAAAAATGACCTGACAGAGTCCCTTTAAAATCCCTGAAAACCCTTTAAGAATATTTTTCCTTCTGCTGAATTCTCAGTGGCATTTTTGCAGTAGAATAATTAATATTAGGAGCTACATTATCTAAATACTTATAAATTGTACTCTCCAATAAGAAATAAAGAGCTGCACTCACCATGGAATTTTTGTAGGTGTTTTTATTGCAAAAGATTGGGTAACATGCAGGCAATCCAGCAGATGTCCTGTTCAGAAGACAATAATTGTTTCACTCACAGTTGAGCTTCAACAGGTCCTATTGAAGCTCACCTGTGAGTGAAACAATTGTCGTCTACTGAACGTGGCCACATCTGCTCGAATGCATGCATGTTACCCAATGTTTTGCAATAGAAACACCTCAAAAATTTCATGGTGAGTTCAGCTCTTTATAAGTGTGCATAGAGCTTGTGCACCCGTAAGTGGTTGGTGTACACTCTGTATTATAGCTGTGAGTCCTGACAAGTCCCTGCACTCCCGGAAGTGGTGCAGGTTTCCTCTATAAATGGATTTCCAAATGCTCAGACATCAAAAGTATATCCCCTACCTTTGAATCTAAATTACATCATATCTCTGCGGCAACATGAAGGGATGTTCAATAGGTAGAGAATTGAAATTTTATGTTGTGTAAGTTGTGTTTTTTGATGTTTGTGCACTGGAATATGACAAACTCTTCTAGGGAATCCCATGCTGAAAGGATAGAACTCTTAAAATGAATATTGGGCTGTTAAAAAAAATAGCAGGGTCTGCATTTGTAGTTACAAACCCACAACACATACTTTTTTTTTTTTTTTAAGGATCTACCATTCCTTTGACTCACTAACCTAATATTTGGTTGCATAACCACAGTTTTTTGCTTCACATCTATGTTGCATAGAGCCAACCAACTTCTGGCATATGTCAACTGTTATTCTAGTACAGGATGCTTTGACTACATCCCACTATTTATTTGCAGTTGTTGGCTTTGCCTAAAAAACTGCATTTTTTATGTCACCCAACAAGTGTTCTGTTGGATTAAGGTCCCGGGATCGGGCTGCCACTCCATAACCTCAATTTTCTTGGACTGGAAGCAAGATTTTGCTTGTTTACTGGTGTGTTTAGAGTCGTTGTTTTGTTGAAACACTCATTTCAAGGGCATGTTCTCTTCAGCGTAAGGCAATATTGACCATTTCAAGTATTTTGATATATGGAAATTGGTCCATGATCCCTGGTATGTGGTAAATAGTTCAGGTAAGAGAAACATGCTCATATCATAATGCTTGTACTGTTAAGGAGAGCCATAGGATCAAATACTTAATTAACTTTAAGGCATAAGGGCTTGAGAAAAACAACCCATAAAGTTTTATTATTTTCATCTTAAATAAGCATGTTTTAGACTTAAAGATGGCTGCCATTTCCTGTCTCATCACACCATGCTCTCTGAGAGCAAGATGGAGTCCAGAGAAAGACTTACCAATCACAGAATGACACGTCATCAGATGACTTCATGGTGCAACCTATCCTGATGACCTCAAGAATCCGCCCATGGAGTAGCCCACATCCCAGTTTGTTGACCAATGAATATTCCATTATTCCCATTCTCTGTGTAACCGAGCTCCTTTACTGAGTGTTGTATAAAGTACCATGTTTGATCAAATAAACTCACTTTGGAGCTGTGCCTTTTGGAGGGCTGAGGAGAGCTTACACCCGACTGTGTTTTCGGTGTATTTCTTTCTTGCATGCATCAGCTTAAATTAATTTGGACAGGAGCAGGCAACTAGACATTTTTCATATTTCTAACCATATCATTTTCACCATGCTTCACTGTCTTCAGAGTGTACTATAGCTTGAATTCAGAGTTTGGGGGTTGTCTGACGAACTCTGCGGCCCTTAGACTGCTTCATCAGGCCACAAAATGTTTCTCCATTTCTCTTTAGGCCAGTTGATGTGTTTTTTGGCAAATTGTATCCACTTCAATACATTACTTTTTTTAGCAGTGGGACTTTGTGGGGACTTCTTGCTAATAGATTAGCTTCACACAGGCATCTTCTAACTACTATCACAGTACTCACAGGCATGGGCGGGCTGGCCCAGGTGGCAAGTGCCCTGGCTGGTGGTATATTCCACATTCTAGGGCCGCCTCCCACAAACGGCCGGCCGCGGGCGTCGCTTGCGGCCGGCACATGACGCGAGTACGGCCCGGCCGCGGGAGTTGCTCTGTGACGCATGGAAGTCAGGTAAGGGCTGACAGCACCCCCCCCCCCCCCGCTTCTCAAGTCAGACCTGACAGCACCCCCCCACCCCCCGCTTCTCAAGTCAGACCTGACAGCACCCCCCCCCCCCCCCCATTCGAATGGTACTCTTCAGTTTCTTCCACATCTCTCTGGTTTGCTTTTTATTTTAAAGCATAGCCTGTTCAGCTCTAATGAAATTCAATCAGTTACGCCCAAATGCCATGGAAAAGTAAAGTGAACTCACTGAGCCACTGGTGGAGTAGTGGCAGCTGAATATCCGATATAGCAAGAGACTGGAGAGTAATTTCAATAAACCAGGGATATTTATTAAGAAAAGAGTTAACAAAAGGAGACGTGTCTGAGGAGAGAACCCTCTGGATCACGACACTGAACTCTCCTGTGGGAGCAACCAGCAAGGTAACCCCTATACCGGGATAAACTCGGCACAGCTCCAGGAGGTCTAAATACCGCAAATCCAGGACCAGAGGGGCAATGTGTACAGACCATAGCTGTCACGTGCTTAGATGGCGCTGACATTGTTGGATGCTGCTGTGTATGTGGTTTGTCTTTAGGAGCGGCATGGTTGATGGTTGTGAAGGTCCTTGCTTCCTGTGGTGTGCTCCAGAACTGCCGTCACTATTATCTTCAATTGCTGGTTCAGAAGTTAATGTGTGACTCACCTGGAATCCCCTCCCCCTGGCTTTAAATAGCCTTCTCTCTCCTCTGTCAGGTGCTGCTGATAGCTATGTGCTCTAGGTCTTGGTGCTGTGCTGATGCTTAGCTGCTGGGCTAAAGTCCTTTCCTTGGGAGAAGCATCAGATTACTTGGGAAAGGTGTTTTGCGATCCGCGCTGCCAGACTGACTCGCATCAAAGAAGACACTTGTAGATGAAGTGTTGATCAAATTCTTCCTTTATTCACCGACGCGTTTCGGTGCCCACCTGGCACCTTCATCAGGGTTCCCGACGCGTTTCGGTGCCCACCTGGCACCTTCATCATTTAGTGTCTAGTGATAAGGGCACTATTGCGCCTCTTGTTCCCCCAACCCCCCCTTTTTGTATTTTTCCTTGGGAGAAGCTGTGATTCCTGACCCGTGGGAGGAAGTAGGGGCCCTCAGCCTAGGGCTAATCAGGAGTTTTACGGCACAGGGTGGCGGCTCGGAATGCCTCACCATCAGAGGTACCTCCGAGATCAGGGCGACCCAGGGACCCCAGCATCGGGTCAGATTAGGGTCAGATTAGGCTCTCCTGACCACCTTTTTGCCCAATTCACCTACCTGTTACCTGATTCCCTTACCTCCCAAGCGTGACAGTAGCAGATGAAATGGGAAGACTTCGGAACGCTGGTTCTGTCAGTAGGGTGACTCCTGGGAGCTCCGTACAATCCTGGAAAGTCTCATCTAGCCGGCAGAGGAATCTGGAAGGTCCCATGAAATTCAGGAGAGGCTTGGACAGCCCGAGGTTGGATCTGGAATGTCCAGAGAGATCTGTGGCACCCCTGCATCTTGGCTGCCACAGTGGTACTGCACAGTGGTACTGCACCTACTCCATAGGTGTGGTGCCATTGCTCTCAAGTAAGACAGGGGCACAAACCTGAAACATACACACCCTACATCCAACACCATCACCAACTCCAGGCCAGAAGATGAAGAGAGGAAGAGACCACTACTCTAGGGGGCATTCCCCATCTGCTGGCTGGAGGAAGGATTAGTCTAGGGGGTAGGAGGAGTCCGTGAGAGTGTGTAGTGGGAGAGACAAAAACAGAGAAAGATGGAGTTCTAGGGGTCACTGGAGCTGAGGAGGAATGGGACCAGTAGGTAGGTCACCATGAACTCAGTCCAGGGAGAACCCCAAATCCACAGCCGACTTCTAGATCATGGTGGAGGAACTGGCTGCATGAGAGGACTGGCCACAAACTGGTGTGAAGCCAGTAAACCATAGTCTACTGCTCTGCATGAGTAGTAGCTAATCCTGTGTACACTCACAGGTACAATGACTACAGAGGGCCAGGAGGATTTGCTAGCTGTCATTCATCAGGGTCTACAGTCACCTACCTTGGGATTAGTTGCAGGACAGGAACAGGGAAGAAGATCCGCACAGTGAGAGAGCAGCAAAGAAAACCTACAAAAGGATGTCTCAGCGGAGTGTCCCTTGATTGCCTGGGGGCTGGCCAAGCTGCAAGCTGGAAGAGTACAGTGCCAGGCTGGGTCTACACAGAGCAAGTTACAAGTAAAGACCCTGGTAAGAATTTAATTCCCTGTGTCCTCCTGCTTCTTATCGCACACTCCTTGCTGCACACAGCACCATAACTACCACTGCCATTCTCCATATAGACTTTGTACAACACCCCAGGGGCCCGTTCTGTCTGTGGGGAGTGTTCCATACAAGCTGCCTGTCCATCTGTCGCCTGGGAGCCTATACAGCAGCGCTGGTCATCTCTGAAGAGGCACCACAGGTGGCGTCACGATCATCTACAAATCTCCTGTAAATATTCCCCTTAATCTGCTTGGTCAGGGCCACGGAGCTGGGCGACCACCATGGTGACTTCCCCAAAAAACTGCCGACCCAGCTACCAAGTACCCCAGACCCTTACGACCGTCGCAGATCCAGGATAACGAACTGCAAGCAGAGCATTTTGTGGAGACAGAGATGTTAGACTGTTGCCTTTTGTGCTCTGGATTATTCTTTCTTAGTGCAGAGTACAACAGGAGTGCGACCTGACACTGGCAACATTCCAAGGGAATGAACACATTGCCCAGGCACCTCTCATGGGGGGAGGATGCCTTTTATACACAGAGCAGCTCAGCAGTCAGGCTCAGAGACCAAATAGGAACCAGGTGTACTGTCTCTTTAAATGTTTGCAGGGTGCAGCAAATGCTGCCTAAGAACTTTCCCAAGAGACCTGCCAAGAGGATGCAGGTTCCTGGATTATAAGGAAGCAGACGGCCACATGGAACCACAGGCAGGGTGAACAGTAGAAGGCATAGTCTGAGGGTAAGCAGAATCAGCCAAGCTGCATGATGGGCACTGATCTCCCTGCTCAGCAGGGACAGAGCAGGTGAGGCGCATAGAGCCGCATGATGGGCATCGGTCTCCTGTCCATGAGAGACCAGCCCCACGGCTGAGGGCATGACACTCTCATTGTCTGCACTTCTTTATATGTTTTAACCCCTCCAATCAACCTTTTGATTAAAGTATGCTGTTCTTCTGAACAATGTCTTGAACAACCCATATTTCTCAGGCTTTCAAGGAGAAATGCATGTACAACATGTGCTGGCTTCACCCTAAATAAGGGCCACCTGATTCACACCTGTTTCTTCACAGAATGATTGGCCTCACTAATTGAACTCCACACTGCTATTATTTTGAACCCACCCCTTTCAGTTAATTATCCAAATACACAAACTCAAAAACATGCAGATCATGAATGCGGAGTCTGTTGGTTTTCTAAGGCCGGCTTCACACTACGGCTGGGATCCGATCCATGGCTTGAGCCAGACAGCCCCGGACTGTATCAGCACGCAGAAATGGAGGGCTAATTTGCCCTCCGGTCCGGTGTGAAGCCGCACGCAGCTGCCACTGCTGATAGGTCAGGACCGCAACTCGCTCCCTGCGAGCCGCGGTCCTGACTTATCAGCGACGGCAGCTGCATGCCGCTGCACACCGGACCGGAGGGCAAATTAGCTGTCCAGTTCTGTGTGCTGATCCGGTCCAGGGCTGTCTGGCTTAAGTGGACAGCCACGGGTCGGATCCCAGCCGTAATGTGAAGCCAGCCTAAGAATCTGCTGCAAAAACTGGTAAATGGTTAGACATGTGGTAATATAATTTACCGTATATACTCGTGTATAAGCCGAGTTTTTCAGCACAAAAAATGTGCTGAAAAGTCCCCCCTCGGCTTATACACGGGTATATACGGTAATCATATAACTTATATATGCCCCAGCTGTATACAGCAGCCCCAGCTGTATACAGCCCCCCCGTGGTAACCAGGGCCCCCCTTGCTGCACCTGTAAAGGAAGAAGTCAGTATACTTATCGCTGCCGCCGCCGCCGCTCCGCTTCTCGATCACCGCGCTGCTCCGGGTCTTCATGCTTCCTGTTCCTTCTCCGGCGCTCAGGAAATGACTTCATTATTCGAGCGCCGGAGAAGGAACAGGAAGCATGAAGACCCGGAGCAGCGCGGTGACCGAGAAGCGGAGCGGTGGCGGCGGCGGCAGCGATAAGTATACTGACTTCTTCCTTTACAGGTGCAGCAAGGGGGGCCCTGGTTACCACGGGGGGGCTGTATACAGCTGGGGCTGCTGTATACAGCTGGGGTCCCTGTATTCTACCTATGGGGGGGGTCTGTATACCTCTGGGGCTGCTGCTGTATATACCCCCTAGGGCTGCTGCTGTATATACCCCCTGGGGCTGCTGCTGTATATACCCCCTGGGGCTGCTGCTGTATATACCCCCTGGGGCTGCTGTATACTACTACTGGGGCTGCTGTATACTACCACTGGGGCTGCTGTATACTACCACTGGGGCTGCTGTATACTACACTGGGGCTGCTGTATACTACCACTGGGGCTTCTGTATACTACCACTGGGGCTTCTGTATACTACTACTGGGGCTGCTGTATATACCCCTGGGGCTGCTGTATACTACTACTGGGGCTGCTGTATACTACCACTGGGGCTTCTGTATACTACTACTGGGGCTGCTGTATATACCCCTGGGGCTGCTGTATACTACTACTGGGGCTGCTGTATACTACTACTGGGGCTGCTGTATACTACCACTGGGGCTTCTGTATACTACTACTGGGGCTGCTGCTGTATATACCACTGAGGCTGCTGTATACTACTATTGGGGCTGCTGTATACTACCTCTGGGGCTTCTGTATACTACCTCTGGGGCTGCTGTATATACCTCTGGGGCTGCTGTATACTACCACTGGGGCTGCTGTATATATCTCTGGGGCTGCTGTATATATCTCTGGGGCTGCTGTATACTACCACTGGGGCTGCTGTATATATCTCTGGGGCTGCTGCTGTATATACCACTGGGGAGGCTGCTGTAACACTGCTGGGGCCTGTATGTACCACTGGGGAGGCTGCTTTATACCACACTTCTGGGGGCTGTATACTACCACTGGGGAGGCCTGTACACCACTGCGGGGGCCTGTATACCACACTGCTGGGGGCTGTATACCTGTGCTGGGGTCCACCCTCGGCTTATACACGAGTCAATAAGTTTTCCAGATTTTGGGGGCAAAAGAAGGGGGGTCGGCTTATACACGGGTCGGCTTATACACGAGTATATACGGTATATACCAAAAACAGTGAATAATCTGGTTAGTCATATTGGACTGCTATTATTTTGAACACTACTGTACATCTACATTGCTATGATTGTTGCTGATTGCTGGAAAACTAATACCCAGTACCTTTATGGAAAATAGGTGAGGGTGGAATAAAAAAGCTTATTTTGTTTGCTTTATTGGCATCATTTCCTTAGTAAAGATTCCATCTTCTTATCCCACATCCCAGCTGCATTACATATAAAAGAAGCATAAAGAACATTTGTTAATAGAGGAAATTTTCCAAAAGGTTTTGATAGAGCTATTGGGGGTTCACAGCTGCACAATAAGCTATCATTTGTATGTAGGTGGACATCTTTATAGAAATCCATTTACGTATTTAGCATCTGTTGGAAAAATAGTTTGTAATCCCCACATTTAGTGGAAGATTTATTGAACTCAGTCATGACTAAACTGTCCCGTATTTGTAAATGTAAACTTTTTAGACATTTCTAGTAAGAAAGTATCTACAGTTTAGAGTTCCATCGGATTGTTGTGCAGTTTGTCCAGCATAAGGTTGGGGTGGGGGGATTTAACATTTCCATATGCCAGATTCTGACATTAAAACAAATGACAAAACTTCTCACAGTTGGTAATTGCCTACATTTTTCTGACTTTTTTGTTCAGGCGCTTTTCTGTAAAATAGAAACTGCTCCATGTGGTGTAATTTCGTAAAACCAATTTGAAACCAATTTATCAAGCAAAGAACAGCAATTATGCTTGCAAACAAATGTGAGCAAAAAAGTATATAACAAAATTATCCTTGGCGGCATGCTGAGTACTGATCGTGCTACTAGATAGTTACAGTTTTACTGAATTCAGGGGGGATGGTTAAGGCCTCATTCACACACCAGTATTTCATCAGTGTTTATATGCCAAAACAAGGAGTGTCTCCAAAACACAGAACAGGCAGAAATCTTTAATGATAGTTTTTCTCATTAGGCTGCGTGCACATTATCCGGAATAGCAGCATTTTGGACACAGTGGTAAGGCTGCGTGCACATTATCCGGAATAGCAGCATTTTGGACACAGTGGTAAGGCTGCGTGCACATGATCCGGAATAGCAGCATTTTGGACACCGTGGTAAGGCTGCGTGCACATGATCCGGAATAGCAGCATTTTGGACACAGTGGTAAGGCTGCGTGCACATGATCCGGAATAGCAGCATTTTGGACACAGTGGTAAGGCTGCGTGCACATGATCCTGAATAGCAGCATTTTGGACACCGTGGTAAGGCTGCGTGCACATGATCCTGAATAGAGCATTTTGGACACAGTGGTAAGGCTGCGTGCACATGATCCGGAATAGCAGCATTTTGGACTACAGTGGTAAGGCTGTGTGCACATGATCCTGAATAGCAGCATTTTGGACACAGTGGTAAGGCTGCGTGCACATGATCCGGAATAGCAGCATTTTGGACACAGTGGTAAGGCTGCGTGCACATGATCCGGAATAGCAGTGTTTTGGACACCCGTGTATTACTTCTGCGTCCAAATCACTGCTTTGTACAGTACAAGCACCGTGGATGAGGTTTCTAGAAATCCCATGCACACTATGCTTGTTGTGTACACAGCGTTTTCTCACCTGTGGTGTGGGTTACAGCGCTTTCGCAGCATGTTAAAGGGAACTTGTCAGCTCCTTTTTACCCCAAAACCTATCACTACCTGTCCCTGCACCGTCCTAATACAGCCATAACCATTCCTGTCTGACCTAAAACTGTTCTATAATTGTTGTAACAAATGAGCTTGATACTTACATGGCCGTATGGTAATTAGTCACCCTGGGTTCACACAGTTGCATTCTTCCCCCTCACTGCTGGCATCACGCCAGGTGAGCGTTCTCCATGGCTGCATTCTCCCTCCCACGATGCTGGGATCACGTCCCGGTGGTTCAGTCAGGAGTGCACTCCTGATTCAAAATTCTTGTTCCTGCTTCCGGAAATGATGTGCTGACAGCTCATTTCCAGTCCGATGTCGGGTGTATGCACCATCTTTGCAACGCGCACTGCATATGCTATGGAGCCAGCCTGTATGCCAATACAAACTCACACTGCACAGGACTGGAAATGACGCGCTGCCGGCCACACGTCATTTCCGGAAAGAGGGACAAGAATTTTGACTCGGGAGTGCACCCCTAACTGAATGATTGCGCCAACTGGAGCGTGATCCCAGCATCGAGGGGGAGAATGCAGCCGTGGAGAGCACCCAGTGTAACTACATATGTAGTTACGAAGACTAATTACCATATGGAGATGTAAATATCAATCTCATTTTTTAGAAACATTATAGGACGGTTTTAGCTCAGACAGGAATGGTTAGGATGTGCTCGGAAGCTGCAGTTTTCAGGTAGTGATCGGTTTGGGGGTAAAAACGATCTGCCAGGTTCCCTTTAATCTATTGCTGCGGAGTTGGAGGCGATTTCCAGCGGGTAAATGCAGGAAAAAGCCGCCCTGTACGAACGCAGATTGTGGGCACAGGGCGGCTACTTTCTACCTGTGTTCACTCGCAACTTCCCTCAGGTCCGAGACAATACGTCCAACTTGCAGTACCTCCGGATTGTGTGCACATACCCTTAAGAAGTTGGCAAACAAACACTGATGCAAAAATCCTGACGGTAAACAAAGCCTAAGGGGTCCACTGTTTGCTCCTGGATGACAGTGCTGCCATAGTAAGGACCTGTTATGAGCTCAGTATTTTTATCTCATTGTATTTCAGTCAAATGTCAACCTTAAAACCAGTAAATTCTACAATGGAAAGTTTTCCTTTTTTAAAATTTATCTTGCAAATAATGAGGTGTGCATGGTAGCTAAAGAGCTGGGAAGGAGACTACTTACGTCATTTAAAACTCAGTCTAGCTCAGAGTTGGCACCTGGTCAAGACTTTCAACGGCTTTACCCCATAAAAAGCTCATTCTTCAGGTTAAACTATAACCAAATATGGATTCTAAGATTTTCAGTTAAATCAGTCGAAAATTCCTTGTGATTCATGAAAACATCCAGGCTGTTCCACTCCTGTTGATTTAGACCCTACATTCCTGAGTGACATCATCTTGAGATCTGTGTATTTAGCGGAATGATCAGACAAGCTCCACAGAAGAATATTTACCCTGGGCTTGTGCACCATTAACTGGTTCACAGAAATTAGGAATAAAATCCATCAGGATTCCTAATGGCATATGATAACAGCGTGCTGATGCCTCTCTAGATAAATGTTAAGGTATTCTAGTGTAGTAATGATAACTAAATTATGTAAAGCTCTGCTCACATTGGCCAGAAAATATACATTCTGTAAAGCGGTGTTCACATTTGTCAGATAAAATATTACAGCATGCAGCACTATATTTTCCTTTCATTGAACTGCCAAAACATCTCATTGCATAGACTCCATGAAACGGTCTGGTGCCCTATGCTATCTTGCACCAAGATATTAGCAGAAGATTCAATAAAGCTGGTTAATTAGGAGCTGGACATATATGGATCAGACTTAAGGCTGGGTTACATGCTGCGATGTCCCAGCGACCCGACCAACGATCGGGATCGCTGGGACATCGCTATCTGAACACTGGTGAGCTGTCATACAAGCAGATCTCACCAGCGATACCAGCGAGAACACTGGTAACCAGGTACACATCGGGTAACTAAGCATAGCGCTGCGCTTACTTGCCCCTTGTTTACCCTGGTTACCATGTCCAGTGTATACTGTGCGGCACTGGGATCAGGCCGGGAGGCTCGTTGATTTTGGTTCTCCCATTGTACACACACTGGTGCTGGCTGCCCAGCCGAGGACCAACGATTGAAAAACGTTCTTGATCGCGAGCTGATCGTTGCAGGATGTCACACATTGCGACATCGCTACGAGGTTACTGCAACGTCACAAGTTGCAGCAACATCGTTAACGATGTTGACACGTGTAAACCGGCCTTTAGGGAAGAATCACAGGGTCCTATAATGTACATGAGGATCGCAGCGCAATTGCTCAGACTAGGCGGCGGCTCTCACAACTTGAGCGTGACAGCACGTATTTCTATGCAGCCTGTCATTCTCGATTAGGGACAGCTGGCCAGTCCAGGCATTGTGTTTAGATCCTGAAGTTGCTGAAAGAGGACACTGCTTCGAATAAAGTTTTCATCGTAGGTTGTATTTAGTCTGCAACTATTGAGGTTTAGGTAAGTGGTATGTGACAATCCACATTAATGCCAGAACCCAAACAGAACATTGCTCAGAGAATTGTACAGTGTCGCAGGGTGGAAGTCATGGGGAGGTGAGTCCCATCAAACTACATGAAAGACTCAGTCCTGGCTAGGTTTGTTGATTTGTGAGGTGTGGGCGATTCCCCCGTGTAGGCCTCATGCTGCCATTGACTTTGGCTGGTCAGGACTGGATGACTACGTAGACTGACGTGCATACTACCAGTTGACTTCAATGATAATACTTTACTTAATAGTCCTTCAATAGCAACTTTATTCACTAGATGGCAAGTACTTATCTTCCCGTTGTGCAGAGCATATTCAGACTCACTTTCTGTTCCTTCTAGGTTGTTTCCTTTCTTACTGTCCTCTAAGTCCCATCACAACTTAGCCCAGCACCACAGTCCAATCTGTGACAGTCACTTTCTCTTTCTGCGGCCCCACATCTATTCACCTCGTAGAGAAGCGGGGTAAGGGGGTTTTGCCACTATGGCCAGGATACAGCCTTATGCTTTCCAGATGCTTGGGAATCCACGTCTGTTCTCCAAGAAGAGGGGATAAGGTTTTTTTGCCAGTGGTGCCAAAGCAGAGCCTTGCACCCTAGATGCTTGGGAGACTCTGCATGGGAAAGTCTACTATTTCACGCACCAGTCCATCTCAGCTTGTTACCTTTCAGCTGCAGTTAACATGAGACCTTGCTACTACAGCTCCGTCCTCTGAACCTCGCTGTCTAAGCCACCCTATTAGGAGGTTAGAATCTAGACTTAATGCAGTCCTCCACTCTGCCTCTGTCACCACTTAAGTATCATGCTATCTCAGCTGCGGTGTCCTTTCTCCTTCTGTCTGCCACAGGTGACCCACTGCATGCAGCCTTAACAATCTTCAGACTGTACGTCTGCTCTAGACACACGCTGGGGCCTACCTGACATTCTAGAAGAAAGCCCTTTTCCCTGTACACTTGCTCCTGTCATTGTGGGCTAGTCCCAACACTTAACTATTCCTTACCCTAGACTCTAGGGCCTAGAGTCTGGTAACTACACATGATACTTGTTGTATACATATACATAGCACATTACACATAGCTCATCACCTTCACGATTCACATTATACATTACATCATTTACAGATATTCAGGACACAATTCACTTGACATGACAATAATGCGATTGGTGTCTTGAAGGAAAGGAATTCAATATCATTCAATCCGCCTCCCTACACAATCACGCTGCTTTCTCCAGTATGTCTTCCCATAATGCATCGCAGCCATAAGTTCCCCAGGTAACTGTTGCATACTGTATACCCGGATGTCTACATGATGGGAAAGAAAGTATAATTCATCAGACTCATTCTTTACCTAAAGGTAAGTGATCCAGGTACTGGATGGTCCCCCCAAAAATGAAAAAGATCTCTCAATAGTGCTTAAACCAGCAGCACGTTTCAGCTGTGAACATCCTTCCTCAGGTGTTTGTGCTTGGTCTCCAGGGGCCGATGTTTAGAGGATCGTTCTTCAAGCATGATCATCCGCCAAATATAGCCGCCTCCTGACGACCTAGTATAAACAACTAAGGCTGTTTGCAGCTAAATAACATTGTGGTTTAAAATAAATTAAAATATTTATTTTGAACAATTGATCACCCACTATTGAGAGATATTCATACTGTTTAGCAGCTCTCAGCAAATGGATGACTCCTCTCTATATTGCCTTCTATTAGAATTTATTTTGGAAGATTTGTTTACAGCTTACCAAGTAGACTGTACCCTTTCCTGCCTTCAGCATACAGGTTTATGGAGTTGGGCCCTATTATAAACAGGTTATGTCAAAGCAATGGCGCACAGTAAAGGCAACTCAGAGATAACTCAACCACAGACCTCTATTTACAGAGGGATAGTGCCTTAAGTATGAGACAAGGGAACGGCGCAGGTTATAACAATTAAGCAGATTATATTACACTGAGAAGCTTGACAATATAAATATACAGAGTATGAACACAATGTTAATTACACATTATTCCCTCTACCACTAAATAACAATCACTATCAACATTATCATTACTCTTATCCCCTCTATCAGGGAAGCGTCAGTGTCACTGTTCTCCTCACAGTCGCCAGGCTAATTGAATAATACTGAACAATACATAGGCCCTAACGAGTTATATGACACTACGCACTAGGCCACAAGTCCAATTTAGGAGCGGTTTCTCTTACTCAACTCGATGGCCGCCTTCACTGCTTGAAGTGCGGTCTCAGGTCACCCACAGGAATGGTCCTCTGTTCTAGCTGAATCGTCTCTTAAGTCTGTTCAGGGATTTTCCATCCGAATTGGTCACAGTCTTTGGTGCTTGATTGTCAGCATTTGGTTACGGTCTTCTTAAGGGGACTGGCCACCAATCTTCCTTTCAGCTCAGATCTTCCTTTCAGCTCAAGTATAGCACAGGCCTTCTGTGGGACCTAACCGCTCTGGGACCACTCTGTGGCGATGGTGGCTGTAAGCCCACTTTGCAACCACATGACCTGCCTGGTACAGGCTCTGGCCCCAACTACACCATTACTTGGTCCTGCCAGGCCTTTTATAACTTGCAACTGTGACTCAACTATCACCACACCCAGTGTCTCTTCCCAATTCTTCCCTTGAGTAAACACTTCACTGTTTGGCTCCTACTACCTCCTCTAACAGATGGTGATGTTCTCCCTGGACACTGTGTGAGGTCACCCAAAGAGGATTTCCCATGATCAAAGTTGATTTTAATCAATAAATCTTGGAATAATAATAATTTCCACAATTGGATGTGTTTGAAATTTTTTTCCTGTACTGTGTAATTGCTGAGTTTGACCTGGTGTGACCAAACCAGGGACATGGCTTGGTCATACCAGCTCCTAGGCTGGGAAAAAGTAAAAAAAAAAAAAAAGTATACAGACATGACAGCATAAGATGGATTGCAAATTATTCTTTTTTTGAGGTAAAACATTTTTTAAAAATGGGTAGGAAAATGTTTTACCTCGCAAAAAGTGTCAACTATCATCCCATGCTGTCATGTCTGTATAATCTTTTGCATCCTCCCATGCCCAGGAGATGTATGATCAGAACATGTCCCTGTATGGTCAGACACATCCATTACACAGTACATAGCAGGACACATATATATAAGATTATCTCAGCACAGGAGCTGTGGTATGATCAGACCATGTCCCTGTACAGTCAGACACATCCATTACACTGTACATAGCAGGACACATATATACAAGATTATCTCCGCACAGGAGATGTGGTATGATCAGAACATGTCCCTGTATGGTCAGACACATCCATTATACAGTACATAGCAGGGACATATATATAAGATTATCTCAGCACAGGAGCTGTGGTATGATCAGACCATGTCCCTGTACAGTCACACATTCATTACACAGTACACAGCAGGGACATATATATAAGATTATCTCCGCACAGGAACATTTTTTTTAAACACCACAAAGTGTACAACTTATTGTTATTCCAAGATCTATTGATTAAAATGAACTTTAAAATTAACTTTGTGGAAAAACTCCTTAGAGTCCATCTTCTGCTCACTTAGGCCCCTTTCACATCAGCGGTAAACACTGATCGTGGCAGTTGCGGTGAAAAAAAACGCAACTGCCGCGATTACCGCATAACGGTAGACATTGTATGGGGCTTGTTTATACCAAGACTTAGTCTACATGAGAATTTATTGCCACAAAGTCGATAAAGCACCCTACATTGCCAAAATATTGCAAAAATAATTTATTAATGCTGAATATAACAGAGCAAAGTGGTGACTTACAATAAGAATTAAAGTGACATGTGCGATTCAATACAGAGGAGTATGACCATGAAGGACCTTTATAGCAAATCCCATAAGCAATTACATGGTGTTGGCATACAAAACCTATGCACATATATGGTACAATAGGAGAATCAGGTACTGTGGCTGTATATGGTTAAAAGAAAGACATCCCATACCACTATCAAATAATGCAAACCCCGCTCCCATTCCCTCCCTATAACCAGTGTGCCAGGAGAGTACACCTACCCATCACTTTATGCTGGATCGCTTATACAGCTCCAGGGACGCCCCGACGCGTTTCCCTACTGTTTAGCTTCTTCAGGGGGCATTGTATGGTGCTTGCTGCAAGTCTGCCGCGATCGCGGCCGTTATGCGGTAATCGCGGCAGTTGCGTTTTTTTTCACCGCAACTGCCGCGATCAGCATAAAAACGCTGATGTGAAAGGGCCCTTACACTATTTGCACAACTTTAACGGGTGAGACACTTTAATTGCCATTACCGTCTTGATTCCATAGTCTCTACTCAGATCGTACTTCCTATTTTCCTTTTTAAGCAGAGTTACATACGTTCAGTACAGACCAAAAGTTTGGACACACCTTCTCATTCAAAGAGTTTTCTTTATTTTCATGACTATGAAAATTGTAGATTCACACTGAAGACATCAAAACTATGAATTAACACATGTGGAATTATATACTTAACAAAAAGTGTGAAACAACGGAAAACATGTCTTATATTCTAGGTTCTTCAAAGTAGCCACCTTTTGCTTTGATTACTGCTTTGCACACTCTTGGCATTCTCTTGATGAGCTTCAAGAGGTAGTCACCGGAAATGGTTTTCACTTCACAGGTGTGCCCTGTCAGGTTTAATAAGTGGGATTTCTTGCCTTATAAATGGGGTTGGCACCATCAGTTGTATTGTGTAGAAGTCTGGTGGATACACAGCTGATAGTCCTACTGAATAGACTGTTAGCTGCTTTTTTCTTGCCATAATACAAATTTTAAATTAAGAAAAACCGGTGGCCATCATTACTTTTAAGAAATGAAGGTCAGTCAGTCCGAAAAATTGGGAAAACTTTGAAAGTGTCCCCAAGTACAGTTGCAAAAACCATCAAGCGCTACAAAGAAACTGGCTCACATGAGGACCGCCCCAGGAAAGGAAGACCAAGAGTCACCTCTGCTGAGGAGGATAAGTTCATTCGAGTCACCAGCTTCAGAAATCGCAGGTTAACTGCAGCTCAGATTAGAGACCAGGTCAATGCCACACAGAGTTCAAGCAGCAGCTCTACAACAACTGTTAAGAGGAGACTTTGTGCAGCAGGCCTTCATGGAAAAATAGCTGCTAGGAAACCACTGCTAAGGACAGGCAACAAGCAGAAGAGACTTGTTTGGGCTAAAGAACACAAGGAATGGAAATTAGACCAGTGGAAATCTGTGCTTTGGTCTGATGAGTCCAAATTTGAGATCTTTGGTTCCCACCACCGTGTCTGTGTGCGACGCAGAAAAGGTGAACAGATGGACTGTACATGCCTGGTTTCCACCGTGAAGCATGGAGGAGGAGGTGTGATGGTGATGAGGTGCTACGCCAGATGACCTGGACCCCACAGCACAGTCACCAGACCTGAACCCAATCGAGATGGTTTGGGGTCAGCTGGACCACAGAGTGAAGGCAAAAGAGCCAACAAGTGCTAAGCATCTCTGGGAACTCCTTCAAGACTGTTGGAAGACCATTTCCGGTGACTACCTCTTGAAGCTCATCAAGAGAATGCCAAGAGTGTGCAAAGCAGTAATCAAAGCAAAAGGTGACTACTTTGAAGAACCTAGAATATAAGACATATTTTCAGTTGTTTCACACTTTTTTGTTAAGTATATACTGTCATATGAAAAGGTTTTGGCTGCTACCTTTTAGGAGAACAACTTGCAAGTGGACACCTGAAATAGCTTTTCTCATGATTAGATACATCGGGCTATGAAGTACAAAGCTCAATGAGGTTACCAAACCAATTTAGTGCTCAGTAAGTCAGTAAAAAGTACTTAGGAGTATTCAAATCATGAACATCAGAAGAGTGCCCATACTTTGGCACCTGACAAATTTTGAAATAATGCATACTTCACATTTTTGGTTAGTGCAATAAACCTCATTTCAATCCTGAAATATTACTGTGTCCATCAGTTATTACGTATATCACACTGAAATAGCTGTTGCAAAAACCCAATTTTAAACAAATATAAAAATGAGTAAGATTAAGAGGGGTGCCCAAACTTTTTCATATGACTGTAATTCCACATGTGTTAATTCATAGTTTTGATGCCTTCAGTGTGAATCTACAATTTTCATAGTCATGAAAATAAAGAAAACTCTTTGAATGAGCAGGTGTGTGCAAACCTTTGGTCTGTACTGTATCCTATTCCATTCTCTACTTCTGATACTCACATGTCCATTGTAGGCTCTTTCATTTGTGGACAACTGGGTACTCTGGATGGACCTTCTGAATAATTTGCAGCCCCCTACATACTGTAATACACTGCCACTGTGTTCAGACATTTTTCTATCATAGTCAACATTACAGGAGTTTTCCAGTCTTTGGAAAAACACCGTCATCCGGCTGCACTTTGTTTTAAAAACATACAGCGCCCCAATCCCCCTTCTCCGGTCAAGCACAGAGTCTCTGCCAGTCTCCTAGTGTATATCATTGCGAGCAGCACGTCTGCAGACGATGGGTCAGCAACGCAGTACCCAATCAGTGAGCTTAGCGGCTATGAGTGACTTCTGCCACCAACTCAGGCAGAGCCACTGAGCTCACTACTATTGGTGTAACATCAGCGCTACAGACAATACCAAACATAAGGAGCAGTAGTAAAGGCTCAGAGCTGGACCTGGGGAGGGGGGAGTTTGAAAATCATAGGTGGGGGGGGTCTACTTTTGCCAGTAATCCTGATGTTGGTAACACAGTCATGCAAACTGGAGCAAAAGGGGTAGAGGTTAGGCAAACCTTGCCTAAAATTGGAGGTCCCATGTGTTTTAGAGGCATTGCTGGAGGTGGAGTTTAAATATCTTTATTTCATAGAATCATAGAATGGTAGAGTTGGGAGGGACCTCCTGGGTCATTTGGTCCAACTTTCTGCTCAAACCAGGATTCACTAAATCATCCCAAACAGATAACTGTCCGCCTCTGTGTGAAGACTTCCATTGAAAAGGAACTCACCACCAATTGTGGTCGCCTGTTACACTCGTTGATCACCTTCACTGTCAAAATGTTTTTTTTCTAATATCTAATCTGTGTCTTCTTCCATTCAGTTTCATCCCACTGCTTCTATTCTTTCTTTGAACAGCTTTAATCACATTTGTACAATCTACAGTGTGATAGCCCTTGAGATATTTGTAGACAGTTATTAAGTCTCCTCTCAGTCTTCTTTTTTGTAGACTAAACATTCCCAAATCCTGTGATTGTTCCTTATAGGACATTACTTGCAGACCAGTCACCGTTCTGATCGCTCTTCTTTGAACTTACTCCAATTTTTTTATGTCTTTTTAAAAATGTGGTGCCTAGAACTGGACACAGTATTCCAGATGAGGTCTGACCAATGAGTGGAGGGGGATAATGACGTCACGAGATCTAGACTGTATGCTTCTATTAATACATCCCAGAATTGGGTTTGCCCATTTTTCTGCTGCATCGCATTGTTGACTCCTGTTCAGTCTGTGATCTCTTAGTACACCCAAGTCTTTTTCACATCTGCTATTGTTTGGCCCTATTCCTTCCATTCTGTATATGCTTTTTTCATTTATCTTGCCCAGATGGAGGACTTTTCATTTTTCCCTGTTATATACCATTCTGTTAGTTGCTGCCCACTGTATCAGTTTGTTTAGATCTTTTTGAATTCTCTCTCTTTTCTAGTATTAGCTATGGACTATCAGTATGGTTGGCTCCCATGATTAATTGAGTCCATGCATGATATGGGCAGGCAATCATTTGTATTTGCATGTAATAATATATACAAAGACAATGTTTTGCCCTGACGGTAACAGCTGATTCCCTTAGCCAGGCCAGCTTTGAGGGACCGTCATGGGACCTGCCAGCTCCCAGCTGGAGAATAGTGAAACACAATAGAAGGAGAGCAGGAAAAATCTGAGTGTTCCTTGTAACATATTATTCTTTACCAAATTAGGCCCGGCATGTTTGCTTGGGTGACGTTTAGTTAAGGTTAACTACTTGTAAAAATTCTGACTCGGTGAAGGAGAAAGTAAAACTGCTGAAAGCTAACAATTTTTTTGGCACAGACCCTGTGGCAGGAAAAGGCACCTCGTGTTCCATTTAGATTACATTCACTCAGGAAGGAATTTTAACCAGATAGCTGCACAAGCGCCCCTGAGGTTTCTGTTCAGACAAAATGCATGTTTTCATTTGCATACCCCCGTTCCAATAGATCTGTGTGATATCAGCAGCTGGAAGTCAGCCACTGATGTGATGTCATGTGTTTTCCCAAAAACTAACAGTGAAAAAAGAAGAATGAAGATGTCCGTTCACCTGTTAATCCCATTCCTATCTCCTCTGCACTGCATGGAACATGACTGCGCAGGGTATGTAGATTCAAAGCAGTGAAAAAAATCCAGCCATACAAGCACTTCACCAAATGGGAGGAATGATGTAAAACTTCACTTTTATTTCAACATATTAAAAATGTTTTCAGCAGTCGAATCATCCATAAAAACAACAGGGGCAAAAAAAGACGTGTTTCAGCTTAGCCTTAATCAAGTGCTATGTATATATAGAAATTTGATGCCCGGGACAACTAGATAAAATAAATTTACACAATGATTAAGACTTGGCTAAGATGAAACGCATTGTTTTTTCACCACTGTTGTTTTTAAGTAAGGTTCGACTGCTTGAAACATGTTTTATATGTTGAAATAAATGTGAAGTTTTACATCATTCCTCTCATTTGGTCATCGCTGGATTTTTTTCACTGTTTAAAAACTATTAGTGGAGCAAAAATACTTTATGCATTTGTGTCTTTCTCATGCTGCTTCAAAAACTGCTCCAGAGGGTTAAGATTTGCAGAAAACGTTTACATGTTATGGATTTGCATGTCAATTTATATATGAATATGTATATTTTTTGCAGTATTTAGCTGAAATTCGTTAAACTTTCATCTACTGTACCCTAGGGGTTACTCTACACACAGTAAATAACTTTTAAACAAGATTAATGTATATTTGCTTTGAAATGTGCCACAGAAATATAACACAGGACCTTGGGATTTGATGCAGATTTGTAGTTTGATCCTGATGTGGATTAATACCATCCAAGCATGGTATTACTGGAATGGATTTGTACATTTTTCTAGGAAAAAATGTGACTGTATGAACACCAGCATAGACATCAAATTAAAACAATGGGGTTTGTTTAATAAGCATTTTATGTGGATTTTCCATACAAGATGGAAAGAATAAAATGTGAGCATACCCAGAAGGTGCTAATGCACAAGCAGATTGTGATCAGGTTTTTAAATAGTTTTTGAAGCCAAGACTATTTATAAAATAATAATAATATATTATTATAATAATATAATAATATTTATTCATTTATATAGCGCTATTAATTCAATAGCGCTTTACATACATTTGCAACACTGTCCCCATTGGGGCTCACAATCTAAAGAGCAGAATATATATCTTATTCTTTATCTTAGTGTTTTACAGAAAAATAAAATTTATGCTAAAACGCTACGCATGCGCTAGTACTCTTGGGCGACGTGCACACGATAAGTATTTGTTACGTTTTTTTTTTTTTATCCTTCCGTATTCAGGTTCCGCCCAGTTTGGATGTCAAAACCAGGAGTGTCTCCAAAACTCAGAACAGGTGTCAGTCTTTCAATTATACTTTTTCTCTGCAAGTTCCTCTCCTGGTTTTGGCACACAAACCGGATGGAGCCTGATCAGGAAAAAACGGCAGTGTGAAACCAGCCTAAGAAGGGTTAGCTTTGCTGAGACCACCAACACACACCCAACACTATCCAAACTCCAGGCCATGGAGATGCTGGGCACAAGAGGCTTGCTGATGGAGCAGACCTCATCTGCTGGCTGGAGGGAGGAGTAGGTTTAGGGTTGGGAGTAAGTAGTTAGTTAGGATGAGAGGGAGAAAAAATAAGATGGTGAAAATGGAGGAGTGAGTTCCAGGAGAAGTCGGGAGCTGGGGAGAGAGCGGGACTATGCTTTGGTCAGCCACTGATCTCCAGTCCTGAGGACCCGAATCTACAGCAACTGTCTAGGTCAGGTAGAGGAACGAGCTGCACAGGGCACCAGCCCCAATTTGGCCTGGATATCTTAGGACCAGCCAATAACTGGATGCATGGGATAGCACAGTGGGTACACCATGGACTCTCCCAGGGCGAAAGGAACTGAAAAGGGGCAAGAGGACTTGTAAGGCAGTCACTCGCAGGGCCCGTAGTCACCTGCCTTTGGGACTTGTAACCCCAAGTACCTAGGAAGGAAAGGAGTAGACGTGTCAGAGAGGAAGGCAGAAGGAAGGGCATATTCAATGTGTTCAGCAGAATGGCCAGGACTACTTGTGAGTGGCCGGGCTGCAATCTTGGTGAACACGATACCCCAGATGGGTTGTGTCTGCACTTGTGTTACAAGTAAAGAGACTGGTAAGAACTGCAGAATCCGGTGTCTGTCTACTGATTCCTACGCCTTCTGCACCTTCAACAACCGCCATTATCACTACTTCACCACTACAACCCAGGGGTCCGCTCCTTCTGCGGTGTTCCATCAAGCTGCCACACCACCTATCCCCTGGGGACCACTACCATAAGCAGTGCTGGTCATCACTGACCAGAAACCTCAGATGGCATCACAACAAATTTTATATTAATTACCCAAATTCATACGTCCAAGTACGGACCACAACTTTCAGGTGACGGCGGCATCCATGACATATAGCCCTATGAGCTGTTATGTTTGGGTCTGGTAAACTCATGGCCTGTCTGGAAATACTGTCTGGACTCCACAAATATATTTTTCAGCCCTTTTTATTTTTTTTTTTCCTAAGAGATGTCCTTTGCTAGAGGCCACAATCGTGTCAAGTATCTCTCATAGTAGGATAACACACATTATTCCCAGTGTGATTCAGTATGTTGTTGATCTTTGTCACGATGACCTGTATCCATTGTATATACTACAGGTACATAGGTACTGTTATTTCATGGCAAGGAATGTGCTTCTGTTGTTTTGACGCTCGGAAAGTTCGATGTAGTTTTCTTATTAGCAACTTCAAAATTTTCCCTTTAAATCCACAGGGGGACGATGGTGAATAATGTTACGGCAGCAGCATTACCAGTTTGTCCTTGCTATAGCTCTGTGATTCGCCATTCTCCTTGTAGACAGCTCAATATAATGTAAAAGATTTTATACTATATTTTAGAAAAGCTGTGTGTTGTGATGATGTTATAAGCCTTGTATTTTTTGCAAACATTCTTGGCTCCTGCATGTATTCCTAACATATATTCCATTCATGTAGTTCTGTATATATTCCTATTTTTATGGATAAGTATGTAACCAAACAAACCAACCCATGCCCACAGTGCAGCCATGTTGCACAGAATGAGTGACTGGCACAGTTAACGTAAATTGGGACTTTCTTTGCTACCACTACTCTCCCTTTGCTGAGATTGCAGAGAAGTGTCCATCTACCACACCAGACATTTTGGCTTTTTGTGCTCTTGTGCTCTCCAATGTAGTCACATAGAAGTTCTAGTATTACATACTACTGGCTATTTTGGTTCTCATCATTATGTAGAGACAGTTTGGCGTTATTCCTCTGCTCAGAGAATACAATTGAGTGGCAAGTACAACTTTTTTCCCTAGGTGCCATAGCAGAAAGTAAATCAAAAGCAATTCCTGATGGATATTTTGTAAGGGCTAGTTCAGATGGCTGTATTCTTGGTCAAGATGCTGATCATTAGCAACCTAAGTTCTTTTTACCGCATGCTGCGATAGTAACTTACATTAATTTTACGGCATGCTGCAATTTTTTTTTCCACACAATTATTGGAGCTGTATGACCCACCCCAGGGCCAGGGGTACTCAGATCCCAGGTGTTAAGTTATGGATGCTGTCAGTGGTGGCCGGTGCTCAGGGCCGTGGCCCTGGTGGTCGCTCAAAAGGGGTTGTAAAAATAAAATAAAAGTAATTCGTGATGCCACGTGCGGTGTCTGGTGATGGCACCAGCGCTGCCAGCAGACCACTAGGGACGATGGGTAGGCAGCCGGATGATGTTGCTCCCCACAGGTGGAGCGGAGTCCCCAGGGCAGTGTAGAAACTGTTCTCATAGTAGAAATAAAACACAGGAGACCTTCTTGCTCTGCACAGGAATTTATTGGCGACTTTTCAGCAGTTCACAAGGTACACAGTCACGGGTAGCTGGCCGGGTAGTCACCAAAGGATGCAAAGTCTCTCTGAGGCCCCAATGATGTTCAGTCAGGTTTCTTCCTCTGTCCTTCTCTCTCACTGCGCTCTCTTTACTACTGTGCAATGCCCTACACGGAGCCCTCTTACTACCAGGCCCAGGGGTCTGCTTGAGTTTACCCTTCTCTCTAAGGGGCTCAAACCCTGGACGGAGCTCCTGGTGGGAACGTGTGTTGGACCTGGTCGTGGCTATATGAAGACCTGCGGCCCTCCGGTTTGGCGGCTCAGAGCTGAACTTTCCTGCACCGCACTCAGAGCCGGTTCTCCGCTTTGGATTGGGTTACCTCCTGACCTTGAAATTAGTACAGTCCAGGACCAGGCTTGCACAAGCCAGGGATCCCCTTCTGTCTGGTTTGCCTTCCTTTAGGGTATGTGCCCACAGGACGTTTTTGCTGCAGACCTGAACGCAGGAAAACCTGAGGATCCTAGAGTCCTTGACAGGAGTAATGCTAAAATCTTGTCTGCGTTTTTTGCGCGTTTGTACTGCGTTTTTGGTGCGTTTTTGAAGCTGCGTTTTTTCAGCGTTTTTCCCATTGACTGCACCAAAAACGCACAAAAGAATTGACATGTCCATTCTTTGCTAAAAACGCAGGTATTTGACAGTTCTTGACACTTGCAAAACTAGTGTGTGGGCACAGCGTTTTTGTAAAACCCATAGGTTTTGCTGGGAAGCCCAACCGCAGGAACAGATTAGCATACATTAGCATAAAACCAATGGTTTTCTGCAAGCGGAAAACGCACCAAAAACGCAGCAAAAACGCCTAGTGGGCACATACCCTTACAGGCACCCTCCACTGCGAGCCTCACAGGGACCTCCTTCCTCAACTTCCCTCACGGTTCTTCTTTCAATCCACTGCTCTTCCCGCTCTTTTCACTACAGCTTAGCTCCTCCTACCGGGACCGGTTACCCTGGTTAGGGGTTTAGCCATTTGGTCCCTTAGTTCTAAGTGTATGAATGTGGGGATGAGGGCTTCAGGTTTAACATTACCATCCTCTGGTGACCGGGATACCACACACACTTATCTGGCTGCAGAACCCCTATAGTGGCGCACTGACCAGTGGGGCCCCACACTGTACAATAAACTATAATAGTATATGAAATAGCAGGCAAGTGTGCAATGCAAATGGGCACATGAAGCCGCACACTAAGCCAGTTACATTCAGATTTTTTAATATCAGCCATCTGAATCCAGCCTTTTGTAGGTTTTTGTTGTAACGCTGAAGTAATCCCAACGATATGCTGACCCAGAGTAATGCTTTTCCACCTCACACTCCACCACACATATTGTGCAGAGTTTCCATAGGTCAAGAAAAGAAGCACATTGTGAAATGTGCCCTGGAGGGTGAGGTATAGGAGGAATAGATGCGCAATCAGCATTAAAGGGTTTGTCCAGGCTAAATCAACAAAACTGTAGTCTCTCTATCTGTCTGAAGACTTAATCCTCACACCGTGTGGAATATATGCTGTTTAGATTCACTGGTGTCAGAGCCGAGAACAGCGGTCACATTGCCGTAAGTATGCAATATGCAGATGCCTGGCCAGAATCTGTCAAAATGACCATGGCCTTGCTCAATACACTTTCAATTATTGAGACCGTCACCCTCTAGTCGGATTCTGGACGGTGTGTGCATTTTACTTACTTGCTGCCATGTGATCGCTGTTCCCAGCTCTGATACAGGAGAATCCTCACGGCGCACACTTCCCACGATGTGAGTATTCCCAAGTTTGTAGTCATATAGTGACACATAGAGGGTCTGCAGACTTGTGGATTCAGACCAGACAACCCCTTTAATCCTGGCCAGTATATTTTTTGGATCGCTTCAGCAATAAAGGTTTCTCTACTACTATTACCGCTAGTTTAGTCTATAAATCTTTGTAGTATTATCATTTGTATGGTTGACAATTGTTCATGTCTCTTTATCGGACCTCCAGTTGACCCTTTCTGATTGCTAACAGTTGTACGTGATAATGAGCTCTATACAGTGTTGGCCAAAAGTATTGACACCCCTGCAATTCTGTCAGATAATACTCAGTTTCTTCCTGAAAATGATTGCAATAACAAATTCTTTGGTATTATTATCTTCATTTAATTTGTCTTCAATGGAAAAAACACAAATAGAATTGTCCTAAAGCCAAATTGGATATAATTCCACACCAACCATAAAGGGGGTGGACAAAAATATTGGCACCCTTAGAAAAATCATGTGATGCTTCCCTAATTTGTGTAATTAACAGCACTTGTAACTTACCTGTGGCACCTAACAAGTGTTGGCAATAACTAAATCACACTTGCAGCCAGTTGACATGGATTAAAGTTGACTCAACCTCTGTCCTGTGTCCTTGTGTGTACCACATTGAGCATAGAGAAAAGAAAGAAGACCAAAGAACTGTCTGAGGACTTGAGAAACCAAATTGTGAGGAAGCATGAGCAATCTCAACGCTACAAGTCCATCTCCAAAGACCTGAATGTTGCTGTGTCTACCGTGCACAGTGTCATCAAGAAGTTAAAAACCCATGGCACTGTGGCTAACCTCCCTAGATGTGGACGGAAAAGAAAAATTGACAAGAGATTTCAACGCAAGATTGTGCGGATGGTGGATAAAGAACCTCGACTAACATCCAAACAAGTTCAAGCTGCCCTGCAGTCCGATAGTACAACAGTGTCAACCCGTACTATCCATCGGCGTCTGAATGAAAAGGGACTGTATGGTAGGAGACCCAGGAAGACCCCACTTCTTACCCCGAGACATAAAAAAGCCAGGCTGGAGTTTGCCAAAACTTACCTGAGCAAGCCTAAAACGTTTTGAAAGAATGTTCTCTCTTTTTGGGCACAGGCATCAACATAGAGTTTACAGGAGAAAAAAAGAGGCATTCAAAGAAAAGAACACGGTCCCTACAGTCAAGCATGGTGGAGGTTCCCTGATGTTTTGGGGTTGCTTTGCTGCCTTTGGCACTGGACTGCTTGACCGTTTGCATGGCATTATGAAGTCTGAAGACTACCAACAAATTGTGCAGCATAATGTAGGGCCCAGTGTGAGAAAGCTGGGTCTCCCTCAGAGGTCATGGGTCTTCCAGCAGGACAATGACCCAAAACACACTTCAAAAAGCACTAGAAAATGGTTTGAGAGAAAGCACTGGAGACTTCTAAGGTGGCCAGCAATGAGTCCAGACCTGAATCCCATAGAACACCTGTGGAGAGATGTAAAAATGGCAGTTTGGAGAAGGCACCCTTCAAATATCAGGGACCTGGAGCAGTTTGACAAAGAAGAATGGTCTAAAATTCCAGCAGAGCATTGTAAGAAACTCATTGATGGTTACCGAAGCGGTTGATCGCAGTTATTTTGGCTAAAGGTTGTGCAACCAAGTATTAGGCTGAGGGTGCCAATACTTTTGTCTGGCCCATGTTTGGAGTTTTGTGTGAAGTGATCAATGTTTTTTGCTTTTTGCTTCATTCTCTTTTGTGGTTTTTTTCATTGAAGACAAATTAAATGAAGATAATAATACCAAAGAATTTGTGATTGCAATCATTTTCAGGAAGAAACTGAGTATTATCTGACAGAATTGCAGGGGTGTCAATACTTTTGGTCAACACTGTATATCTCCTTATTGCTTTGTGACTTTAACACAGCAGACACTAATTGTTTTTAATCAGTAAGATATACATTTCTCTACATACTTCATAGATTAGGAGACTTTCACTTTCACAAGTTTTTGGTGTTTGCATGCAGAGTCTCTGTTAGTCCCCCATTATATATTTAGCCATTTTTCTAGTACTTCCTTCCTTTGAGTATGTTCTTTCATTGTGTTGCCCATAGATTTTTTTTAATAAACGTTATCATATGTACACAATGTGAATTATTTTTTAACATAATTCAATCTGTCCAGTCATTAAACAGGGCAGAGCATGATAAATGGTTGTTGTGTTTGCTTCCTTCCTGGATACAGTAATCCTTATAATACTTTGTTGGCTTGCAACAAAGAACACAGACTGTTCTTCTAGATCAGAGCTAATGGACCTTTGGACTGTATAATGCCAGCAGATCTGTCTCCTAAGGGGTAGTTGGTGTTATTTACAGAAAGGCCACACATAATACCTGAAACGACTGGCATACTCCATTTGTCCCTGACTTCCACAGTAGCTATTATTTTTTTCAGCACCAGCCAAACTTTTTATGTCATTAAATGTTGCCAACAATTGGTAGAAAATGGTCTTCATTGGTCCCTTTGGGTCAAGTTCCCCTCAGGGAGGTGAAATCCTGTGGACATCTACACACAGTTGATCCACTTTACAAATTATTTTACCTTTTTTTATCTTCAATCTCTGTTTATTAGAAAAACAAGTAACACAATAATGACAGTTCAAAACCAACCACTATGACATTACGGAAACAAGTCATTGCATAAAGAATCAAGGTTACAAAACACAACAACAATACAATCGAAAGATATACCATCACAACGAGCTTAGGTGGGAGGATCCAGCGTAGATTCTAGGGATCCGCTCACAAATGCCAAGATATTCAGTGGAACAAGTCATCATGTGAGCAAGTTAGAAAGAGGAGAGGAAAAAAGAGTGAAAGGAAGAAAGAAGCAAGGGGAAGGTAGGAAAGGTGTAGGGAGGAAAAGGAAAGAAAGAAAAAAAAAAAAAAGGTGGGGGTTTGGGAGTAAGGAGGGGGTAGTTAGGGGGAAGAGGATGACATCAGTAAGGGACCTCCTCCTGTGTATCGGCAAAAAAGATCCAATCCGGCAAAGTGAACAAGAGGGCCCCACACCTCACCACCTAAGCAAATAGGTCAGGAAAACTGGGGGAATCCCGAAACAGGACCCACTCACCCCATGTAGATGTGATGTTATCAGTGAGGCCTGAGCAGTCAGCTGAGAGTTCCTCCATCCTACATATTTCAACCATTTCTGAATACCACTCAGAAATAGGAGGTGTATGGGGGTCTTCCAATATCTCTGGATGACCGCCCTAGCGACCATTAGGCAGAAATGAAGAATATCTTTCTTGTAAAATTTGAGGGATTTAGGAAAGATAGACAACAAAACCATTTCAGGGCTCCCCACCAGGTCCCGACCAGTTATGATGTAATTTTCAAACTCCCGAGCCCAAAACACTTTAATCTTTTCCCAGCTCCACCAAATGTGAAGCATAGTACCAACCTCGGATTCACAGCACCAGCAAGTCCCAGGACCGATGGAAAGATCCTGTGCAGCCTAGATGTAACCTGGAGACAAGTACCATCTTGTCAAAATTTAGTAATTTTTCTCCTGCACTGTCCAGATCCCCCCTCGGAGTTGAAAGAATGAAGTTGGAGGTATTCCAAACACCTCAACCTCTTGTCCCTTAAATATAAAGGGATAGAGACCCCTAAGTACCTAATTACCTCACTCTTCCACTTAAATGGGAAGTTGGCCTTCAGATGAGAACTCTCTCTCTGGGGAAGAGAAACATCCAAGGCCTCAGACTTCGAGCAATTCACTTTAAAGTTGCTGAGAAGACTAAATCTATCAAGCTCTTTTATAATGGAAGGCAGAGATTAGTGGCGGAGACACATACAGGAGGAGGTCATCCGCATACAAGAAAAGAAAAAGATGGGGCGCAATGAGAGGCATCTAAGTAAGATCTAGTTTATGGTGGGGTTTATGCTCCACTCACCTATTTGTGTTGTGCGCCTCCACACAACACCAGTTAGCGCCTAATTTCTCCGGGCACCGCTCTCCCCACACAGCCGTCGCTCCGGCGTCCTCACTGGAATCGACCGTCACGTGATCTGTGACCCGGATGTGCGTCACCGTAGGTCCTTCTCCTGTTGATCCCAGTTGCCTGGTTACAGGTCCTTTCGGCTTGGTAAGTGGCCAGCAATCCTAATCTTCCTCCTCCCACAGCAGCTCCTGCCTGTTTCCCGCTCAGGGGATCCACAGTATATGTCATCGATATGGAACACCTTGCCTGTGCGGTCAGGAAGAATGACACCATTCATGGGATCTGAGTTTGACAGACCCACTATAAGACCGCCTTGTATGCGGATATATACAACAAAAGAAGCGGCTTGTTGGAGCGCTAAGAAGGAGTGTAGTAGCGATTAAAGTAAAAATTTCCCTTATATCACCTGAGGAAGACAGCAATTAGACTGTCGAAATGCGTTGTGGAGTATAAGGGAACGCAATAAAGGTTTGGATATTTTAACTTGAATCGCCACCTCCGGCCAGCTATATTAGTGATGGCTGCCGGCCCATTGTTCTCCCACTATTCTTTAGTGTACAGCTGTGGGGTGTGTCTGCTTGTGGTGCTTCTTCCTCGACTTTCTCTTTAGGGCGAGCTCTCTCCTGGTGTACTGCCTCCAGGGAACTGCTGCTTCCAGGGAACCTCTCCTCCTGAGAATCCACTCCTCCAACTTAGTGTTCCAGTGTTTTTAATACTGTTCCTCCATCCGCTTCTCCGGTTCTACCTCTCTCTCCACCCACACGTCTCTAAACTTCCGCCACCCCTTGCCCTACATAGAGTCAGTGGCTTAGGGTCGGAGTGTGTTGGTGTGTGTTTTAAGTCAACCGTCTTACCTCGTCTGGCTGCAGTTCACCCTTGTTTGCTTATGCAGGCTCTGCCCCTCCTCCTCTGTCACTCACAGCATGCAAATCATTTGTCCTGCCTTAAGCTCCACATCACAGCAGCATAGACAGAGAGGCTGGATCCTGGAGGCTGCAAAACAACACGCCTTGGGGACAATTGCATATTGTCCCCACTTTATTATCATCCTAATGAGTAAGTATCAAAGTGTTTATTTCAATTTTGAAAGGAAGCATTTAGCACAGAGAGGGATGGATATAATTCTAATAGGAAGGTGCAGGGACATGTATTGATAGGCTAGGTGGCTTTTAGGAGGTGGCAGGTTCCCTTTAAATCGGTGGGAAAACTAAGGGAGAAGGAAAAAAACAAAAAAAAGGAGGAGGTGGGGGATGAGAGGAGGGAGGGAGGGAAAGGAGACAGAAGGTGACAGGAAAAAAAAAAGCTGGGTATAGTCAAGAGGAGAGAAAAAGAGCTTAAGGAGAGAGTGAGAGAAAGCAAGAAAAAACAGGGGGGAGTTATGTGGCGCCCCGCAACGAGTGCGTCACAGGAGGGTATTGCAGCCAAAGCAGAAGCAGCAATATTCTCTGACTAAGCAATGATACAGTTAACTCAGAGATCCATACCCTACATGCATCATCAGCATAGAGGGCCAATAAGGTCCTGGTGGGCGGAGTGTAGTGGTAGAGTGTAGTGGAAGTTGAGTGCAGGACAAGTCTGCAAGAATGTAAAAAGAGAACTCTCCGAAGCAATGTAGGAGAAGGAGCTAAACCAACGAGCTCTGCAACCCAGGAGAGGGGGCCTGCACAGTTCCGTGCAGCCCCCTGGCCGACACCCCTGTTGAGCACCATTACTCTCGGTGCCGTAACAACGATCTTTATTATGAACTGTATCTATCCACACATTAAGGTAACCGCAGCTGCCTCAGAACATCTTTGCGCAGCTCCAGAAGAAGAGGGGCAAGAACTAGGAAGGAGAGCACAGAAAGAACAGAACGACTGCTGCCCAACTTCACTAAGGCTGCTCTTGTAGGGTAAGAAGTAACTACACCTGCCAGCTATGTGAAGACCCCACGGATAGTGTCCTTTCCAAGGGGGAGTTGCCCTCCCAGCCCGCCCTGGACCACAGAGAAAAATAAATATAACAGTGTAAGCATCATAACAGCTCCATAGGCAAACCTATTTTACTCATAGCTATATAACGAAAATCCTCAAAGTATATTCTGCCAGTTAACTCTTAATACAAATACAAAACAATCCAACTTATCAGGTAGGACTAAGGTATGTGCGCACTGGCCGGGTTATAGTCGTTTTAGCAGCGGAAACCGGCGGTCGGTTTTCATTAGTTTTATGTAAATTTATGTTAATCCAAACCGGCGTTTGGATTAACATTAAAACCAATGTAAACCGACACCCGTGTCCACACTCCGGCGGTTTACACAGGCTCATCTGTTGCTAAACCGCTGGTTTCCCAGCGGGTTAGCAAAGAATGAGCATGTTCTATAAACCGCCGGTTCTTCAGCGGCTGCAAGCAGAATCATGTGCTGCTTCCAGCCGCTGCAGAACCGCCGCCGAGAACCCGCTGTGCAACCGCCCGGCTCCCGCCCGTCACCCGCCCGACTCCCGCTGCACATACCCGCCAGGAAGCCGGTGGACGGCTCCGGAACTTCCTGGCGGGTCCGCCCAGCTGCCGCCGACCAACCCGCCGGCAAGTGTGCACCTAGCCTTAAGCAGCAAATGGCCATCAGCACATTAAGTTAGGCCACTGAAGTACCCCGTAGCAGCCTGGTGGATGAAAAAGAAAACAACACGGAAAGCAAATGAGTTTACATTCAATCCTCCCCAGCAGAAGGGGGCTCCATTTCCTTGTCATCTCTGCATTTAGAAGCCCCCTCCCTCTCAGTCTCTTAAGACGCTGCTCCAGTTCTGTAACAGGGTGATGCAGCTCCCCCTGGGAATCCCGGCCAATCTGCAGGATCGATAGTAACAGCCGGGATCTCCAGAGCAGCAGTAAAAGCCGGGATGTCTCTCGGGTGGGAAACCGTATATAAAAAATCCTCAGTTCGAACCTGAAGCTTGAAGGGAAACCCCAAGAATAAAGGCCTCAGAAGATCCAGTAAAATCCTCAGGACCCTGTGCGTTTGTAGTGTGTGTCTGGAGAGATCCGCCAAAATTAAGATCGGGGTCCCCTGAAAAAGAACACAGTCCATGTTACGAGCTCTGGTCATGATCTCTCTCCTTTATGTTATACTTATGAACCCTGCAGAATACATCTCTAGGGTTGGAAGAGTCAGAGGGTTGGTATCCTAGAGCCCTATTGTCCCTAACCATTTCCAATTTGGAGTCCCGTGGGCCTTCCGTATAGAATTAAAGAGGCTGCGTAGGACACTGTCCCGATCCCTGGGAGGGATAGACTCGGGAAAACCTCTACCTCGAATATTGTTGCACTTTCCTCTGTTCTCCTGGGCTTCCAACAGGTTTAACATATATTACAATTGGATGAAGTGGGTGGACATCAATCGCTCCTGGTCCGACAACCGCTTAGAAAGGGCAGTTGTGCTAGACCTATTGAGTTATCAGCTGTTCTGATAACAAATGGACCTCTCCCTTAAGAGCGGCTGATTTGGTCTTGTATGAGGCTTCCAGTCTGGAGATAAAACCCTATAGCTCCTCTCTAGTGGGAATAGTGTGTATGTGGTCCCTGAGATCACCAAAAACGTCTCCTTCCCTATTAGAGTCCATCAAGGGGCCATGGATCTGGAGCCCTCAAATCCCCAAGTATGAGCCCAGACTCAATCTCCATGGAACAGGCGACATCCTGGGTTGTGATTGTGGCAGGGGGAAGATGCATGCCTGCAACTCTCCCTCATGGTGAAAGTCTCCAGCAGGGTAGGGCATCCGAGAAGCCCCTGGAGATAGAGTGGAGAAGAGGACTAATCTGATCCACCAACGCCATTGTTGATGGAGCACCCTCAGGACCCATTCCTGTTTATGGCTGCAGCTGCATGGCGGTCTCAAGAAGTGCCTCTTCAGCGTGTCCCATGTCAGCCACTGGCCCCGATTCAAGTCCTCCAGCCTTCGCCATCCGGAGGAACTCAGGAGAGACCGAGCAGCCAATCGCAGGTCTGGGTCCCATCAAGCCCACACCATGGTGTGAGGTCTGCCTGTGCGGAGGGTCAGTGAGCAGTGAGAACCTTGTTAGCAACACTCCTCCGCACCACTCCGCCTCCACCGCTCACTGCCCGAGCACCTTCCGCCATCTTTTCCCATGAGGTCTCCCCCCGGGCGCACAGAGCTCCTCAGGAATAACGGGGGACGGCTTCTCTTACTCTTTGCTGGCATGTGGGTCTGGAATAAGACCACGCAGCCGAGATAAATGGTCCAGTAACGGTCCAGGAGCGAGAGTTGAGCAAAAAGTGTCCTCACTCCTCCATGGTCAGGACATGCCCCTCCCCCCCCCCTTTTACCATTTTTGGACTGACAGTTTTTAATTATATATTTTATATATTAAAAATAAACTAACCTGTAGCAATAACTGGCCAGAAATGTTGTGGCCACTCCGGCAGCTCGTTCTTAGTTTGTCCAGGTTTATTTCTGTACAAACAGTGGAGCTGTGCCTGGTGCTGCAAGCACTGGAACGGCTGAACTGCAGTACCAGGTACAGATGTACCCAATATCTGTGGGGACCATGAGCATGAGCCCCTCCTAAAGGCTTATCTTCCCAAAGATCATCCATAAATCACTGTAAAGTCAGGACATTTACACAACCTGTGCACATTTCAGTCTCTCTTTAGGAGGAATTTCATGCAATAGTTGTAATAATTCTGACATAGTGGAAACCTATCTTGCAAATCACCAATTACTTCTCTTAGGGCCCTTTCACATCAGCGTTTTGCACTGATTGCGACAGTTGCGGTGAAAAAAACGCAACTGCTGCGATTACCGCATAACGGCCGCACTTGCGGCAAGCCCCATGCAGTGCCTATGGGGCTTGCGGCAGGTGCAGCAAGTGCGGTACAGTTGCAGTTTAGGCACTTGTGGCCACGAAAAAAACGCGGTCAGCCGTGGTTTTCCCGCGGCCGCATCTGCCGCAAGTGCCGAAACCGCACTTGCCGCACACTTACCGCAAGCCCCATAGACATTGCATGGGTGTTTTGCCAATTGGTTTGACAAACAGGTTCGGATACGACTTTAAAGAAGGTAATCAAGTAATTTTATTAAAAAGGCTAATTTAGAATACAAAGCTATAAAAACAACAGTATGATATTGCATACACTATTTGTATAATACAAAACTATAAAACATTAGGATATTGCATACACTATTTGAACCATCAACACATAAAGGTTATGCATTTACTTACATCACATCACCACGGAGTTGCACATCATCTTGTCTTGTTAACATCAATCGGAGAAGCACGATGAAGACAGGAGAGCTCAGTGGGAACACACAACACTGTATTCAGGTACACAAAATGACTTCTTCATCAAGGAGCTTATAAGAACTCCTGCAGAAGTCCTGAATACAGGTACACAAAATGACTTCTTCATCAAGGAGCTTATGAGCATCATCTGTCCAATTGACAGAGAACTCCTGAGAAGTCACCACCAAAAATGCTTCTGTCTGTATCATGATTCCAGCAACTTTTATAAGGCTAAATCAATGGAAGCCTGGTTAATGTTTATAAGCTTTGACTTGTCGATCAAACGGAATTGGCCAGATTCTGTTATCGAGAAGTTTACTTAGAAACATTATTCTAGACAATCGATTTGTGTATTTCTCATGGAACATAATGGTCAGTGAACTTATTATTTAAGCACAGTATTTTGGTTACAATAACACTTGTTTGTCAAAGCAAATATCAAAGTGGTCACTTGTGTACAAATCAGGATAATGAATCCTTGAAACACACAGCTTCAAAGACCACTGAACAATTAACATTGTCTTACTGTATCAACACAGAGCAAACACTCACTTTGTGGATGGCAGACATCAAGACAGTTCATTTGAATGAACTAGTTTCTCAATATTAAAGTATATCAATTCACTGCAGTATATTGCAATATAATAGTGCTTGGATTCAGACAACCATATTTCATATTTGCAATACATTCCACCCTTGGTCTGTTGACCACACTTTATCAAAGCATATAAACAATATGTTACATAATGTAGGCTATAAGATATCCATATTTTTTATTAGCAATACAATGGGGCTTGCCGCAAGTGTACCGCAAGTGCGGCCGTTATGCGGTAATCGCGGCAGTTGCGGTTTTTTCACCGCAACTGCCGCAATCAGCGCAAAACGCTGATGTGAAAGCAGCCTTATAAGAAAAAACATTTACATTCCCTACAGATCACCGTGAGCATGAGGATGTTTCAAGGTGATTGGTGAGGATCCCTTATAACTGATGAGCCCTTGGCTAAACCATCAATACTCAATTACTCAATAAAGTAATTCCTATCTAAATCTCACAGTATGGACATTAATAATAATAATAATAATGAGTGGATATTAAAAGAAATGTATCGGCAGGTTTTTGCTATTTAATCTGAGAGCAGCATTAGGTGGGGACAGAGAATCCATATTCTGTTTTGTGGGCTGCTTGTTGTAGTTTTTAAAAAATCAGTTTTATCAGCAGGAAACTATTTCTACAGGACTAGTTGTCTCATGCCATGTAGTCCTCCTGCTCTATGTAACCCTTAAAAAACACCACTGATTGGCAGCTTTCTGCCTATGCACAGTGCACACAGAAAGCTGCCAATCAGTGTTGTGGGTGGGGTTATACAGAGCTCAGCATTCAGAGAACTGTTAGATCTGCAGCAGAGAAAACAGGGAATTTATCAAAACTGCATCAAGCAGCCTAGTAAGTGATACATTGCAGGAATCAAGGTCTCTGTCCCTAAATAATACTGCTAAATAATTGAAGCAAAAAGCTGGTGACAGATTCCCTTTAATGTGAATAATGGAAATGTGAATAATATATACTGACCATGTACATTGCATATTGCTCTATGAAGTCATCATACACTTATACCAGGAATGAGTTATTGACTGCAAGATGATTAAAGTACTTTTAAGGCGAGAGGTCTGACCTTGTACTTTCCATAACAGGCTTTTAAATGTATATGTGTGGTGCTGTGTATAGTGAATGCTCATTATCAGCACTCATGACTTATTTACAGAACTTGGTATGGAAGGAGAGTTTAGATAATGATTCAGGGCATGTGTGGCTGAATATCACTCACTGGCATTAATGCAGCAGTAGAAATAAGCAATGATCTCACTAGTTCAACAATGCAGAGTTCTCTGACTAATCCTTCCAGATAATGAAAAGGTCACAGAGCTACCCATAGCCCCACTATGGTGTATAGCGAAGAGAAGTAGCCATGCTGATCACAATGATCGAGTGCTATGTGGTTATGTCTTTCTATCTATGAGTGCAATGTTATTGGGCAACTGTTAGTGAACAGAATTCATGTGACTGAATGAAAAATGAAACTTTTCCCATCTCAGTTATTTATTTTCATCTGACAAATGTAAGAATAACAACCAGACAAGTCAGAATCTACAAAATACATCTCTGACATTTTAAAAATAAATATTAGAGACCAAGATGGCCACCCTTCTTTTCAGTATCGTTCATGAACTCCAACCATGGAGTCTCAGCTTCATAATCTGGGTGTTGACCATCCACATTTTGGGCAGCACCAACCAAACCCTCCCAGACTCTGTTCAGAGGGGGGCCTGCTTTACTTCTCCGTAACTCCACTGCTTAAGAAGGGTCCGCGGGTTCTCATTAGAGTGAGGAAGGAGCCATGTCAATATTCTTATGGCCTTTACTGGAGTATTGACCCTGACATGTTACTGGAGATCACTTGTGGAGAGTGTGGTAAATAGGTGCATATATTGTAGAGTTGTCATGCTTCTGTCATTGGGAATATGCCTAGAATATGTACCAGGACCGACTGAGCCAAAAGCTCCAGCGAGCCTCTGAAGGTAGACTAGAACTTGTAGTGGAAAATGGGATGAGTGAGTCCTGGGGGACTGACTGCTAAGACCCTCCCTGATCCCAGGAACTAGCAGTCTGGAGATCTCTGTGTGAATGAAGCGGTGGTCAATTATGTGCACTGATCCTCCATTTATTATTATTATTTATTTATATAGCACCATTGGTTCCATGGCGCTTTACATTTATTATTAATGGACTCCGGAGATAGCCAAGTGCCGTATTCCAATTCCGCTGATCTTTGGCACTCCCATAATGAATGGGGCAGCACTGCTCCATTCACACTCTTCAGAGCCCCAGTTCTCAGGATCAGCGGATGTCCAAGCGGCCAGTATTGCTTATACATTATTAAGTGCTAGAATATCATGACCCTAATGGGGCCGTCACACGCGTCAATATCACGTGCACGATCGCTGCTGCCCATGACGCTGCAGCGATATTGATGCGTGTGACAGGGCGCATCAACCAGCGATAAATGGCTTGTTGATGATCGCCAGGTTTTAGAACCTGCTCTAAAACCTGGCGATGGTCGCCCGGTGACACCGGAAGACGCGCCATCAGCCAGCTCCCAGCGCTGCGAGCTGGTATACATGGTAAACTGCGGGTAACTAAGTGCCACACGGCGCTTAGTTACCCGCTTGTTTACATGGATACCAGCGCGCTCGGTGGTATTGATCGCTGGTGAGTCTGCCTGTGTGACAGCTCACCAGCGATCAGCCGTCAATGTCGTCAGCGATCAGATCGCTGACGACATTGACACGTCTGACAGCCCCATAAGACATTTTATAAGATATAGTGAACAGATCCTTTAAAGTAAAGCAAAACTGTCTATGAGCATTCGTTCTCAGATAACGCCATCCCACGACTACGGTAGTATCAGCACCAGGGATGAATGTATCAGGTCCACACAAAGTGATACACTTATACTTATTTCACAAGTGTAAAACATTTCTACTACAGATTTCCCACAAATACATGACAAATGGATCCTCAACAAAATTGGCATTTGGAACATGCAAATATTGTCACAGGTTTGATTGCAGATTTCACTGTAATGAATTACAAACTACATTTGGGTAAAACCTGCAGGAGAGTGAGCACATTGAGAAGATATACCTATATTCTTTACAACAGGTGTAGGGTCTTTTTTAAAGATAACCTGCCTCCATGAATATGATGATCAGTTGACTGGCATCAGGCTATAGATTATCAGATGTAGATTAATACATACCGTAGTTTTGTGGAAACACAATTGTATAATATGTATTTTATTCTTTCAGATCTTTGCTTTCTTGGGCTGAGTCCAGTGGGCAGGCTGTGGACCTACTCAGTGTTTGTTACCTTGCTTATATTACAATGCATTAAAAATGACCCAGTCAGTGATGAGGACAGCCCACTGGATTTATAAGCTCGGAATAAGCTTTTTTTTACATTTCTAAAACAAATGATCTTAGTTTTTCTCTATAAAACTATATATCAATCTATTCTGCTCAATAGCATGATGCTGGCAGAGCAGACATCATGTTCAACATGGAAAATAAGAAGAGACGGAGGGGCGCTCTAGGGTAATACCCGGTCGTCTAGTGGAGTGGAAAGAATTAATTTCACGAAACCTTTGTAGGTTGTGTCAAACCTGCACAACTGCAGAGAAGCGTATTCAGTGTCTAATGTGCACCACACGCTCAGCTCCTGCAATATCGGGTCTCATGACACTGTCAGCGCAGATCTTTTTGAGGTTCCTGTGAATCGGAGTGCTTTACTGAACCTTGCAGCACTAGTCGCTATGCCCACGGGGGGGAATGAAAATCGGAGAAGAAGAAATGTAGCGGTCCAGTCAGATGCTGGGTAGTGATGAGCGAGTGTAATCATTACCATTTGCACGAATAGTACGGTATTCACGATACTCGTTACTCGGCGACTATCACTGGTGCTCGTGAGTGATGTGACGATCGTTATCGATCTGACACAAAATGACAGCTCCCTTCAGTACACAGAGTGAGCTGACACCTCAGGGAGAGCAGATTGAATGTTAGGGTCTCTGGGGGGAATTGAAATTGTAAAAAAGCCCACCCTCCTGCCCTGTCCCGGAAAGACGTGTTTTATAGCCGGATGTGTGTGGGTGGAGCCTATCAATAATTGACTAACATCATACTCACTATTCGGAGGAATACGCAAGTATTAACAACTACTCGTTACAAGTATAGCGAGTGCGAATATTTTGCTACCCACTCATCACTAGTGATGGGTAACAGTAACAGCAAGGAGGAATTTTTTTTAAATACTCTTCTGTAATCTTGCTCCAGCTTCATAATGCGTTTCGGCAGAGGTGATAGCTAGTACTGCATCCCTAGAACGTCTTATAGGGAATTCCTTCTTAAGTGAAGTGAGCACTTAAGAATGAGTTCCCTATAAAAAGTCCTAGGGGTGTAGTACTAGCTATCACCTGATGAAGGCGGTCTAACCTGCCGAAACGCGTTGTGAAGCTCTTGCAAGATTAAAGAAGAGTATTTAAAAAAAATTCCTCCTTGTTGTTATATTACCCAGCGCCTGACTAGACCGCTACATTTCTTCTTCTCTGACCATGTTTAACATGATGACTTTCCCTTTAAGTAATTTTATTATGTTATTACTTTGATCAACCTTAAAAGTGACCATCTTCTTTGCTCTAAATATTTCTTACCAAGTTCCTACATTGCCACTTTGTTATGGAAAGACCAGTGACCCTATCGCTCCTCTTATTTATGTCTCTAGATGTCCTTTTGTGTAAAGAATGTTTCAGGTTTGTGAGCGTGATTATTATAATAATAATAATAATAATAATAAATCTTTCTATAGTGACAACATATTCCGCAGCGCTTTACAATACAATGATATACAAATGGTCATAGGTAAAAATGAAAAATATACAATACAGTAAGTAATTAAAGTAGAGAATCAATGTAAAAAAGTCAACACACAAACTAGAGAATCAATGTAAAAGTGCAATACTTAAAGCAGAGAAACAGTATACAAAATAAAGCAGAGAAACCATGTAAAAATACAATACAGTAATTAGATACAATACAATAAGCATAGAATCAATGTAAAAAGTAAAATAATTAAGGCAAAAATAAGAGTGGCCCTGCTCAAAAGAGCTTACAATCTGCAACAGAATTGGGGTTACACAAAGTACAGGGGCGTATTACAGTGATGGTCCAGGCATCTTGAGGAAGAGGGGATAGAAATAAAGCTACATGAATGGTTACCAGACATCTGTGTAGAGCTTTTGGGTTTGGTGGAGTTTGGAGAAGAGATTGTCCAGAGAGATGGTACTGTATATAGCCCATTCACTAAGGACTTCTATTAGGGAGCATGATAGGCCACCTTAAAAAATGTGTTTTTACGGAGCGTGTGAAGCTATGAAAGTTGTGGATAATCCTGATTTCTTGGGGTAGAGCATTCCAGAGGATTGGTGCTCTACCCCAAGAATTGTTCTCATCTGTGTTTTTAGTAACCTGTAAATCTGAAATGATCACTAATATACAGACTAATTGAAATCCGCACCAAAATTAAGTACATGAGAAGCACTTGGCAAATTGAGATTCTCAAGCAGAAGACTATGGATGCCATGTTACTTGCAAAAATGACTGACTGGATGTGTCTACGTCCATTGTGCAGTGCTCCATGGGATTTGTCTCCCCAGTGGGAAAACTGGTGTAAGTTAGGTCCTGCTCAATATATCATCGATTTGCATTTGGCTTTGTACACCAGTTCTTTACGTTGGGGAGCTAATTATGATAGATAAGTCTAGACATATACCTGACAGCTATTGCTCACAACTTCCCCATAAATAAGATCTCCCAGCTAAGGCTGCTTTCACATCAGCGGTTTTTGCCGATCGCGGCATTTGCGGTGAAAAAAACGCAACTGACGCGATTACCGCATAACGGCCGCACTTGCGGTTCACTTGCAGCAAGCCCCATACAATGTTTATGGGGCTTGCGGCAAGTGTGCGGCAGGTGCGGCAAGTGCGGTTTCAGCACTTGCGGCAGGTGCGGCCGCGAAAAAAACCCGGATGTGAAAGCAGCCTTAGCTGAGTATTTGTGTTTATCTCACTAGGAAGACAGTGCCAAGATGTCTTCAAGGGAAACGATGGATTGGGTATGATGATATTCTGACGTTAGGGGCTGGTGAACATCCTTCTATCATTTTGGCCAAATATATAAATCCCAATTATGTGTTTTTGCCATATAATGCTCCAGTATCTTCCTGAGAATGTAATGGGAGCAGCAGAGAACCGCTTTTGACTTTTCCTGATGACCATTAAGGATTGTATCTTCTTCACTCTCACTAGGCATTGACTTCTACTCCTGTGGTCCTGTCCTTATCTGTATGTAAGTCGTAGTATATTTCCGAAACTGTGTAGACTGTAAGGCTCTATCTAAAATGGATCCTCAACATTTACATTACTATATGATGATATCTTTGTATCCTAGTGAAACAATTATCGTAAGTATCCTCAGTTTACTTTACAAGTATCGCTCAATATTTCTCTTGTCTGTTTAAAGAGTTATTTCCATCTCTGCATTTTAATTTAATTCCCTGCCGGATCTATACTTACTTGGTCCGCGCTGGCCCATACTTCCTAGTCCAATCTTGGCACAGCAAAAACATATTGTAATACCCATTCACTAACCACAGATGGGACTTGCTTTAATTAGTTATTGGCTGAACAAACATTTCCAGTCTTTTGAGATAGCACCAAAATGAAGAAACCAGCGAAGGGCAAGACAGGAGCTGTAAAGAATCATGCGAGGGTGAGTACGGCTTCTTTAATTGTTTTATCCATTTGGAGCCTTGTTAAAATTGATTTTCATTAATTCCTCTGAGAACCCCTTTAAAGAGAACCAACCTTGCTGTTTGTATGAATCAGAGACTTGATGCCTAGCTTAGAGACATAGCCAGACTGGTCTAACGTCACCCCAATTCTGATTCTCCATGCTATTCCAGGTATTTGATAGGTCTCTTACTATGTACACACAGGAGAGACCTCTTAATTAGTGATGAGTGAGTAGTGAAATATTCATTCACCATACTCGTAGCGAGTAGTTTTTAATACTTGCATATTCATCCGAATAGTGAGTATAATGTTAGTCAATTTGTGATAGGCTCCTCCCACAGACATCCGGCCATAAAGTCTTTCCAGGACCAGGCGGGAGGGTGGGCATTTTTACTGCATAAAAGAGCTTGCTGTGCCCCCCAGAGAGACCCTAACATCCAATCTGCTCTCCCTGAGGTGCCAGCTCCCATTGTTTACTGAAGGGAGCTGTCAATATGTCTCAGATCAATAACAATCGACACATCACTCCCGAGCACCTGCAATACTTGCCGAGTAACGAGTATCTAAATACTGTCCTATCCGTGCGAGCAGTGAATAATAACAATTACACTTGCTGTCAATCACCTGCAGCAGTGCTGGGAAGAGCTGGCTGAGGACGGTGCCGGACTAATCTTGTCTCTGGCTATGGTCCCTGACTGGAACTTCAAATTATGTTTCCTAGGCATGAGTGTATCAGAGAAAAATACACCCGTCTGCAATTATGCAGCCAGGCTGAGATTGATGCTGCCCATGACTTAAGCAGCATGAATTAACAGACAGGTTCCCGTTAAAGGGGTCGCTCTACCCCTCTCTCCTATCACTACCTGTCCCTACACCTTGGTAGCTGTTCCATAACCATCTCTGTCTGACCTAAAGGGGCCCTATAATGATTAAGAAAAATGACGTATAACTTACATACAGTCTCCATCTAGGAGACTGGATAGGCAGGCTCTGAGCTCCATTTTACCCTCCTCACTGTGTCCTAGCACGCCCCGCTGGGCGTCCTCACTCCTGGTGCTTTGCCGCCTCCTTTTTGTATTTCCCGCCCTCTCAGCTGCTGTAATGCCCGGCTGGAACATCATATCTAGCTGGGTGCATTGTGGGCCTAATCACGTGATCGGCCCGGCTTCAATATGCGCATTGTGAATGCGCCAGAACCAGGCCGATCATGTGATTAGGCCCACAATGCATCAGGCCGATTATGTGATCAGGCCCCCAATGCACCCAGCCGGATTTGACTTTCCAGCCGGGCACTACAGCAGCAGAGAGGGTGGGAAATACAAAAAGGGGGCTGCAAAGCACCAAGAGCGAGGACGCCCAGCGGGGTCGTGCTAGGACACAGCGATGAGGGGAGAATGGAGCCCGCTTATCCAGTCTCCTAGATGGAGACTGTATGTAAGTGCAAAGTCATTTTTCAGAATTGTTATAGGGCCCCTTTACGTCACACAGGGATAGTTAGGGAACAGCCAGGGCCGCACCGTCCATTGGACAGTGTGAGCCTGTCATTCAGGCGGCAGCAGGCAGGGGGAGCGGCAGTGCAGAAGGGGGCGGCGCTCAATGCACACAGCCTCCCCTGTCATGGCGCCGGCCGCTCACCCCGCGCACCGCAGGTAAGCGGCGACCCGCCGGGGGACAAGATTAGAAGGGCGGCAGCGCTGGGCTTCACCAGCACCCCCCCCGTACTCACGGCCGCGGCCGGCAATCACTGCCGCGGCTCAGGCGGCAGTAGTGATGCAGAAGGGGCGGCAGTGCTGGGCTCCACTAGCATCCCCCCCCCCGTAATCGGTGCCGCGGCTCAGGTGGCAGTGGGCTTGGTGCACCCTGGGAACAGCTACCAAGGTGCAAGGACAGCTAGTGATCGGAGAGAGGGTTAGAGCGACCTGACAGGTTCCCTTTAAGTAAATTACAGCTCTATCTGCAGTGAAAGGATCTAGAAGTATGAGACACTTTTCTTGAGAAACTTGGCAACAGAAAAAAATTTTAAAGGAAGAAAATAAAGCTAAACAAAGTTGATTCCTTGTTGGACGACAGTGCAGGAGATCTGTACAGAATCCCTTATTTGGTTATAAATAGTGAGCTTTTAATGTGTCTGACAAATGAAGTACAAGAAAACTTTCCTAAATTGATTATAAATCCTTTTATTGGGGCACCAAATAAACCAGACCGTCTCCACTAATGTAATGTCACATTGCTCCAGATTACTATGGCAAAGACATTGCTGATGTGATATGTTTCTGCATTAAGAATCCACTTTTTTCCTTCATGATTTCTGCACCAAAATATACTTACGAAATTTGCTCTGTCGAATAAAAGTGTGTTGCTTTTTGGCTTTTATTATGTTTTTTGTGCAGATTTGCTGAAACTTTCATTAGATTTTATTAAAGTATTTTTATATTTACAACACTGTAAAGTGATAGTCACATCTTAGAAGTGACAGAAAGCAATGACAAGTAAGCAATATATTACAATATATTGTGTATTCACTCAATCACTGAAAAGTTTCAGACTTAAGTTTAGCCTAACCATAAGAATCAGCCGCAATAGAACCTGACTTTAAACCATTTGGTGAGAGATGATGGTGGAGCGGCACAATGCTTATCTTGCAAAAGCAAAAAGAAAAATTTGTGGAATTATGACAATCGCAGGATTACTAGACATATTACAGATATGCAATTGATAAAAAAAATGGCAGCAACATTTATAAAAATTCATGATTTCTTTAGTATCAAGAATGAGCACCATGTGCAAAAATTACCATACTTGGCTTCTATGAAAGGTTATTAATGGTTGTTTGAGGAATGTTCTTGTGAAGTCTGTCTGAAGCTGCAAGCAAAAAAGGCTATCTCTGACCGACTAGGAACAAGTCGCTCTGTTAGGCAGAACCCAAGAAACCCTGACACTCTTTAACTCCCTATACTCTGGATCAGTGGCGCACCCAGAAATTTCCCAAGGTAGGGGTCCAAGAAACACACACCGGCCCTGAAAGGGGGGTGTCACCCCCCAGCGGGTTACGAGGGGCAAAGCCCCGGTGGGGGGGTTTGGGGGAGCTAAGCCCCCCTAAAAGCAGCCTCTTTTGTGGGCCCTTGGGTGCTGTGTAATTGTTCCTGTCTCCTGACATAGGGGCCCAGCTCCTTGTGTACTGCACCACTTCTCAGGGCCGTCCAAAGGGGGTGTCCAGACACGTAGGTCCCCCCCCTTGGGTGCGCCTATGCTCTGGATTTACAACAGGGTCCTGGAGAGCTGTGCCTATAGAAAGGCAGACGTCTGGAGACAGAAAAGTCACCAAGCTTGGGGGGGTCAGGAAAAGGATAAAATCAGAAACCATTAGATAAGTCAGAAAACTGGGTCAAAACCAAGATGGCAGCAAGGTACAAAATTGTGAGGCAAGAAAAGCATCCAAAAAACAGGCAGAGGTAACACCGGAAAATACTATACAAGACAGGAGACTAGCCAGGGGAAATGAGAGAAGCCACAGCAGCACTCTGTATCGTGACCGGAGCTTTATTGCACAAAATTATAAGCAAAAAGGAATGGGCCACACAGCCATAGAGTGAGGGGAGGGAGACAACAGCTGGGGGGGACGGTCAATGCACATTTCCTGCTTTCCAGAACTCCCTCGTTCACCCAGGAAGGAGATACAGCAAAGTCCAATGACAAGCGGCTGGAGTGGGGAGTCAAATCCATGTACATTATTGCGGTCAGTGCCCCAGCGTTTAAGCGCTTTCTTCTCTGTTGTTTGTAGACTAGTCAAGGGAACCTAAAACTATTTCTGGCAGCTTCCAGCAAGAGGCTGAAGCTATTAGTAGATTTCCAATAGGATGAAACTTTGGAGTTAATAACTTAAGCTGGGCAGCACACCCAGACACATTCACTCCACACATATAAAGTGCCATGGAACCTAATGGCGCTATATAAATATTTAATAATAATAATAATAATTCACTCTGTCAGACAGCAAAGCACTACAGGTCCCAGTCACTGTAACCTTAGTGGATGGGTGGAGCCTGCGCTGAAGAGATTCTCGTGCTGTCTTCTAAATTACCAGTACCACCTACAATGAGCATACGCTGGTGTCTGGTGACAGAAACAGATGTCGCAGGAGCAAGCTCTGGTGGGGATTTGACAGTTCTGCTGTGCTGAATGCACTAGGGCAAATCATCAAGATCCACTGCTGGCAGCTCCCATTATAATTGCAAACTAATGACGTCCTAGGTGTGTTCGATAGGAGACAAGTGCTAATATGCTGCAGGCCATGGTAATATATGGTAGTTCCTAACTGTTGTAAGGTTTGTGAAAAGGCGTATACCACTTGTCAAATGCTTCTGGTTCATTAGAAGGTGGGCACCTCTTAATGAATTAGGAGTGTCTGACTCCAGCATGCCTCCTCATCAAGACTGGTAAGAAAATCGCCAGCTATGATAAATCAGGTCCTCGGTTTTTTACTTTACTGGTGTCTTTGTTGGTGGTCCACTTCTGACTTTGGCTTCAAAAGCAGCATCATAAAAAATTGAATGTAAACACATGCCCATATGAAGTCACCATGGCACAAGACCCAACTGAAGGTCATTAAAATAAAAAATAACATTATATTTCACCTGTGATAGAAATGGCAATTTCTGAAACTAAAAGTCATCTGCAACCAAATTTACCTTCATGGTGGTATTAGATCATCATGTCTTGTCATTCAATTGCCAACGATCATGCTTCTAAGATCAGTAAAGAAGATGCAAAGTATGGATTAGGCTGGCTTCACACCACGGTGTGATCAGGTCCGGCGCTGTCCGATGCTAACCTGACAGCCCCGGACCCGATTTTGAGACAATGTAGCCCTATGGTGCCAGATAGAGCCGGATGGCAGTGATTTGCCATCCAGTTTTCTCCCTGTCCGGCAGCATCAGGCTGCATTCGTTTTTTGCCACGGACACAAAATCAGAGCTTGCAGCATTTTGTGTTCAGGGCAAAAAATTAAACCAAACAGGATCCTGACGGATTCTCCCGGATCCGGCGCCCCCTAACATGGGAGTCTACGGGGCGCCGGATCACCCCGGACCCAACAGACTCTGTCAGGTTCCCGGACGGCAGCTGCTGAAGCTCAGTGCTGGCCGCGCTGAACTTCAGCACGTGGAGCTGTCCCCTGCTGAGATTTCAGAACCGTGGATAGCTTCCCGCTAGCTGTGATTCTGTCATTTCAGCAGGGGACAGCTCCTGAACCCTGCGATCTGCCGAACCTGGCTGCAAAAAGGAACGGAGGGCATATTAACCCTCTAGTTCTGTTTGTCCGGAGCTGTCAGGCTGTGTCCGTTGCCTCCTGCAAAGCACCAGACACAGCCTAAGAGACGAAAACCCGTGGTGTGAAGACGGCCTAACCATTCTTGGCAATCAGATGTGTCACAATATAGTCTGACCTTGTCAGTACTGATTGGGCAGAGGATATTTGGTAACACTGAGTTGTCAATTTAGTTGTCAATTTTCAGTAGAGCAATAGATCATTTAATAAAATATGCCCAAAATAGTTATATGATGCCAATATTTACTAAGAATGCATGAACAATTAGTAGCAACTAAAAAAAACATTTTGTGTTTGTCCTAATTGTGCACCTGGGTGAAACTTTTAAGAATTTTTCATTGGAAATATTTGTCCACTTTTCTGTATGTTTTCCACCTTCAGACTCCTTAATAAATCTTACCACCAGGAGATGATCTTGCTAGACAACACTTGGTAAATTCAGGTGGCCGTCACTCGCTAGGGCCTCTAATTACCATAGAGCATTAGTGCTGTTGGAATAACTAGTAGTTACTTCCATTGTTATTCACAGGGAGGAAAATAAGTGGTATTGAAGTGGTCATCAAAAATTTTATGAGTTTTGCAACATAGTGAATTGGAGCCCCTCTCATGACCCGAAAATCCCCTGATATTTAATGTTTTACTCCCCCCAGTAAATGTGGCATTAGTTGCCTCTAACTTTTCAAGGCTGGTGCTTACTTGACCCTTTATCCCCTAAGTTACCGGTCCACATCTACAAAACAAACATTGTTCTTTGAGCGTTGGCTGTTTGACAACACAAGTCAGATCCCGGCCAAATGTAAGCTGTCATGTCACAATCCCCTCTAATATGTTTATGTTGTAAGCAGACCTTACAGTATCCAAATATTGTTTTTAAGGATTTGGGGTTTCTGAAATGAGCGCTGAGTGGTGGTAATGCCGACATATTTCTGGACTGGTAAATTGAGTCATTCTAATAATTTTCAGCAAAATGCTGCCAGCGTGCGGATATTCATTACTGCAGTTGGTCTCAAGTTTCTTTGATGGAAAGCCAGCTTGTGAATGAAGAGCAGAACACTGAGAAGCCCGGTGCTGAAAGGGGAGCAAAAGTCTTTATCCTGAAATACTCATAAAATGCAGCGCAAAAGACATCTGAAATTGCTGTCTATAATCTTCTGCTGCAGATTATACCTGACCGTTTGTTACAGCTAATTATAAACAAGAAAGTTATCAAACCTTGATTAAACATCTGTTCCCCACACACGAGCACTCGATTCAGCTGAACAATCATGTGTTTTCAACAAGTAGAGAGGAGATACTCATTGTGTAGTGACCTCGTCTATGTTGTGTCTGCCCCTTTAAGTACCCCTGGACTGTGAGTAGCTCCTGCACAGTACAGCTCACTCCTTAGCTACCCCTCTATGGTTATTAGTGAGTTTTAGATATGTAATTTCATTTAAATCCATTTATACTTAATGTATTTCTTATTGTTAAATTGAATGTATTTCTCATTTGTTGTGTTCCAGCACCATCTGCTGGTGAAAATGTAGTTTTTATGACTTTGCATTGTAAGGATCTGAGATGTAAATTGGGTGTTGTACTATTGGCCGCGGACCCAGTCACAGGGCTCATTAGGTGGAGCTACTTCCAGCCTCTGTCTAGACAGAGGTGGAATTCCTGCAGTCTGGTATAGGAAGCCACACAGAGCAGAGCACATGTGAGTGGTCTCCTCACCACTTACAGGTTCAAGGCCACCCACCACAAGATTTCCTGCCAGGCCCCTAGACCTAGGATCCTTTCTGTCTTCCACAGTCCTTATACTAAAGACTTTCTACCCTGGATCATCTACTGTCCAGATTTACGCATGCTTCTTCAGCAGTAGGGCATACTGAGTGTAACTGCCTGATAACCTTTCAACTACAATTGAGTGTAAAGAAGAACCTACTGCCCACGTGTTGGGAAAGATTTAGGGTGTCCCGTCCCACCGCAACCTTGCGTTATTTGCTTCAAGTACTTTTACACGTGCCGTGACTAGCTGTGAAATTAACCCAGGATTCCCAGGTCTGTAAAACTCTCTTTTTATCTCTAACCTTCCGCTCTAAGCCACAAAAGACTCTGAACCTTCCCATAATAGCATGCAAATACTCCATCTAAACCAGGGGTCTCAAACTCGGCTGGGTTGGTGGGCTGCACATAGAAAAATATTGATATCGGGAGGCCGCATTGCTTGTAGGACTAAGGGCGCTTTCACATCAGCGGTAAATGCTGATCGCGGCAGTTGCGGTGAAATAAACGCAACTACCGCGATTACAGCATAACGGCTGCGATCGTGGCACACTTGCGGCAAGCCCCATACAATGTCTATGGGGCTTGCGGTAAGTGTGCAGCAAGTGCGGTTTCAGCACTTGCGACTGCAAAAAAAAATGTTGCATACCGTGGTTTTTTCGCGCCCGCACCTGCCGCAAGTGCCGAAACTGCACCTGCCGCACACTTACCGCAAGCCCCATAGACATTGTATGGGGCTTGCCGCAAGTGTGCCACGATCGCGGCCGTTATGCGGTAATCGCGGCAGTTGCGTTTTTTTTTTCACCGCAACTGCCGCGAACAGCGCAAAACGTGATGTGAAAGCAGCCTAAGTGACATTTTTAGTAATACCAGATTTATTTGCTCAATGTAGTAATGTCAAAATCCTGACCCCTTTCTTGTAGTAATGTCCCCATCTTGGTCCCTTTCTTGCTGTAATGTCCCCATACTGGTCCCCATCCTGGTCCCCCTCTTGTACTAATATCCCCAACCTGGTCCCCTTTTGCAGTAATGTTCCCCATGCTGGTCCCCTTTTGTAATAATGTCCTCCATGCTGGTCCCCTTTTGTAGTAATGTCCCCCATCCTGGCCCCCATAGTGTAGTAATGTCCCCCATGCTGATCCCCTTTTGCAGTGATGTCCCCCATGCTGATCCCCTTTTGTAGTGATGTCCCCCATGCTGATCCCCTTTTATAGCGATGTCCCCATAGTGTAGTAATGTCCTCCATGCTGGTCCCCTTTTGTAATAATGTCCTCCATGCTGGTCCCCTTTTGTAGTAATGTCCCCCATCCTGGCCCCCATAGTGTAGTAATGTCCCCCATGCTGATCCCCCTTTGTAGTGATGTCCCCATCCTGGCCCCCACAGTGTAGTAATGTCCACATTCTGGCGCCTTTTGTAGTGCTGTCACCATCCTCACCCCCATAGTGCAGTAATGTCCCCTATGCTGGACCCCTTTTTTACTGATGTCCCCAACCTGGTCTGAATTTTTATCACACACTAACTCACGCACACACTAACACACTCACTCACTGTCACTCATGTGGAACAAAAGGGGGGGGGACCACAACCGATGAGCGGTACCTGGTGGTCTAGTGGGGGCGACAATAACAGATGTGGGGGGTTCGCATCTCACCTTTGCAGGTTGTGCAACCCTGCACAACCTCGGCGTATCACAGTGGATGGCTCCGGACTCCAGCATTCGGGGTTTCCTCCACGAGCATCTCCTTCTTCCAGTCAGGTGACTCGAGTAGCCGATCACCTGCCCCTGTGCCGTTCTCAGTTACGTCACCGCAGGTCCTTTTGATTCTGTTAGCGGTGACTCTGGTTCACAGCTGCTCCTGCTGCAACCCTCGGATGGGGATATGATATTTGTACAGAAGTGTGTGATTATAACAGAAGCGCTAGAGCACAGGAGGCACACGTTTAATTATCTTTGATATACCACAACACGTTTCCACGGCGGTCCGCCGTCTTCATCACGTAAACTACCTGATGAAGACGGCGGACTGCCGTGGAAACGTGTTGTGGTATATCAAAGATAATTAAACGTGTGCCTCCTGTGCTCTAGCGCTTCTGTTATAATCACACACTTCTGTACAAACTCGCAGGCACGCTCACAGGCAGGCACACAGGCAGGCTTACAGGCAGGCAGGCAGGCTAGCAGGCAGGCTAACAGGCAGGCACACAGGCACTCTCACAGGCAGGCTCACAGGCAGGCACACAGGTAAGGCACACAGGCAGGCACACAGGCAGGCAGGCACACAGGCAGGCAGGCACACAGGCAGGCAGGCTAACAGGCAGGCACACAGGCACTCTCACAGGCAGGCTCACAGGAAGGCTCACAGGCAGGCACACAGGCAGGCACACAGGCAGGCAGGCAGGCTCACAGGCAGGCTTACAGGCAGGCACACAGGCACTCTCACAGGCAGGCTCACAGGCAGGCACACAGGTAAGGCACACAGGCAGGCTAACAGGCAGGCACACAGGCAGGCAGGCACACAGGCAGGCAGGCTAACAGGCAGGCACACAGGCACTCTCACAGGCAGGCTCACAGGAAGGCTCACAGGCAGGCACACAGGCAGGCACACAGGCAGGCAGGCAGGCTCACAGGCAGGCTCACAGGCAGGCTTACAGGCAGGCACACAGGCACTCTCACAGGCAGGCTCACAGGCAGGCACACAGGTAAGGCACACAGGCAGGCTAACAGGCAGGCACACAGGCAGGCAGGCACACAGGCAGGCAGGCTAACAGGCAGGCACACAGGCACTCTCACAGGCAGGCTCACAGGAAGGCTCACAGGCAGGCACACAGGCAGGCACACAGGCAGGCAGGCTCACAGGCAGGCTCACAGGCAGGCTTACAGGCAGGCACACAGGCACTCTCACAGGCAGGCAGGCTAACAGGCAGGCACACAGGCACTCTCACAGGCAGGCACACAGGCAGGCAGGCACACAGGCAGGCTCACAGGCAGGCACACAGGCAGGCACACAGGCAGGCAGGCTAACAGGCAGGCACACAGGCACTCTCACAGGCAGGCTCACAGGCAGGCTCACAGGCAGGCAGGCTCACAGGCAGGCAGGCTCACAGGCAGGCTTACAGGCAGGCACACAGGCACTCTCACAGGCAGGCACACAGGCAGGCAGGCTAACAGGCAGGCACACAGGCAGGCACACAGGCAGGCTCACAGGCAGGCACACAGGCAGGCACGTTAACACTCACATTAACACTCACATTAACACTCACATTAACACTCACATTAACACACACATTAACACACACATTAACACACACATTAACACACACACACTTTTGCTATGCTAACCATGCTGGCAGCTGTCCCGTGCATAGGACCGCCGCGGTCTCTGCTATAATCTTCTTTCCGGCTGCTTCACTCTGCCGCTCGCTCTGCTGATGTGCCAGTTCATTGCAAGCCGCAGTCAGCCAATGAGAGGCCCGCAGGTGACCTCGGTGTATGACGTCACCTGCGGGCCTCTCATTGGCTGACGGCTTGCATTGAACTTACTGAGGGGCAGAGCAAGTGTCGGAGTGAAGCGGGCAGCGGCCGGAAGTAATATTATAGCAGAGACCGCGGTGGCCCCATGCACTGGACCGCCGTCAGCATGGTCAATTGTCCAAGGTGCCGGGGGCCGCACAGGGAAGCCCCAGGGGCCGCGAGTTTGAGACCCCTGATCTAAACAATCCATGCTCTTACAGGCTCCAGAACCCCAATTGCATGTCAGTATTCAACTGTAAACTATTTCCCATGGGCTACCCATGTAAGACTGTGGAACACTTACTCCGTGGTGGATATCCCATTCCTGCTGTAGTAAACGCAGCTGTTATCCCCGAGATCGAGACCTGTGTCTGTAGTCATTCTTGGCTTGTGGACGCTGCATGGGGGTGGATACAGGCAACAATCGGCCTATTACAATTGCCCAAACACTTCTAGCACTGGTTCATCTGTTCTGAAAATAACAGAATCAAAAATTGATAATCCAACTATCTAGTCCCCTCACTCTGTTGTCATGAGTCGGTGATAGTCAGGAGGCCACAACGATTTAGAGGTTTGTCAGTCCGGATTTGCATGACTTTCATAAGTACCTTGGCTTTTGTGGACTGTGTTCAGTTCATACACTTGAAAAAAGAAATTGTAATTTAACATTTTATTTACCAGTTGGAGGCTCAGTGAGTGCACTTTTAGTCTGGCCATTATCTGACTCATTGTGAGGGCAAAAGGCTGCGTATTATACAGAAGACTACCATGTAAAAAATGTTATGTATGCCGCATACAGTTTTTATTATCTCTTACCTATGCCTTTTGACTATGGTGGATGGCTGCCATGGCACCCTCAATACTGTGGTCACCGTCAAACATATACCTCAACAAGTATACACCTGTCGGTAGGCCTGAATAATAAGGTCACTTGGCACACTAATCCATATTTTTGGGGTACACGTTTAGGGAGAGCAGCGGTTGTAGTCACATTTGATTTCTTAAGGGGGTCCTAAGTGTTTTTTGATTTAATCTTAAAAATGAAGCGGAACAGTTAAAAGGAACAAGCCACCAGGATTTACCACCTGTAAATCAGTGCAGCAGGGACTCACATTGTTTGTTTTTTTTTCTTTTATTCCTCCCCTGTGGGCTTGTCTTTCTGCTGTATGCCAAATTTCCCTTCTCCCTGGAATGAATCTAGATGAGAGGAAGGGGAGGGGGTTCAGCTTACAGCAGAAAGACAAGCCACAGGGAGAAATAAAAAAAAGACCAAATAGTGATGTCATGGCTGCACTGATTTACAGGTGGGTAAATCCTGGTGTTGGTTCCCTTTTATGGTTTGCATTGAGGACTATGAGCTTATCTCTGGGGCACACTATTGCATATCTCAAGTCCCAATGGTATTTTTACATTTGTCCGCAGGTGAGTGACATCGGTCCAGGTGTCAGCCTAGACTACATCCACTTCAGACATAGCAGGCTGTTCAGTATGGCTACTGCTAGCATTGCACTTGTCACTGAAAGGTGCTAGCATGATTCAAGACAAGATGGAAGTCAAGGTGGAATATAGCTATTTAGCCCTAACCTTCATACCTCTCAACTTTGAAAAACAGAAAAAAAGAGACACGCATGCTAATTTTATGGTCCACACACAGTATGACATTCTTCCAATGTCCAAAGTGTCACATGCAGCATGTTGTCCCTCACAGTGCTTTATGAGTCACATTGTAAAGGAATCCATATAGGCGAAGCCCCCTCGTACACATTAGACTAATATTGGCTGCATCCGCTGATATCGATGGATTTGGCCGACACTCTGTGTATGGGGCGGTGACCAACTGATTGTTGGAGGGGATGTTGATAGGGAATGTCAGATTTCTGATTGCCAATCACATTGTTCTTATGGAGGCAAGCCGGCGGCAGACATGTCGATCAGTGGCTTTCTCATAGACAACACAGGAACCCTTGTCTGAGTGCTCCTGTGTGTGGGAGAGACAGACTAAAGTGTATGGGGGCTTACTATTCTCTCTACCAGGATAACAATGATGTTTTTCTACATTTTAATAGTCTCAGGCATAGCCGCAGTGTACATCTGAGGCACAGACTTATGTTGTCTATTGCGCAAGATGGTTTAATGTCAGATGCTGACTCACTGCTCCTCAATAGAACTGGCATTTGTTCATGACGGATCCAACCTGAATGTCTGTCTTTCCACACATTGCATACATATCATACTGTACACTGTCGGTGGATTAGACAATGCTATTTATACTGCTGTGCATCCTGCCAAGAGAAGAGGACTATGAAGTCCAGGTGTACATCTGGTGGACAGAAAAAAAATGGTTATAAAAATTACTACTATGTAACAAGCATTATCTGTAGACCATAATATAAGATGGTGATATCAGATGAAAGAAACATAAGCCACAATATAAGTACTTGTACTCTAGACATTAGACGAGCCTCCAGTCCAAACTTGAGAGCCATTGCTGGCAGACTCCACAATCCACTCTCCATCACTGCATAGAAATAGGCTAAAACTAATCCCAATTAGTATGGGATGAGATTTCTGTTGTAATTTTCCCAGGTCTTGACCTAATCTATTCTCCATATCTTGACTTCTCATATGAAATGATACTCCCATCCCTTAAAAATATAAATTGACCCTAGAAAATAGCCTAGAAAAGCCTGGACCCTAGACGTGAATTTAAGTTTCATTCGATATATGAGGCCATCACAGCATGCCGTGATTTTTTCATCATCCCGATTACAGCTGAGAAAAAAAAAACGCAGGTCAGACTCATTGAATAACATTAGCACAAGTGCAATGCGTTTTTTCTCACATTGCACTTGTTCATTTTATACACAAGTGTGAACATACCCACAGTCTTACACTAATCTGACATTTGCATGGGCCCCTTTAACATCCTTTATCTTTTAAAGGGTTTGTCTGATCTTAGAAAGAGTATCTATTCTGTCAAAGGGCTTTACAATCCGCTTATATACAGTGTAATGTGGTGAAATGCTGTATTGTTAATGGCAGGTATATATCACTGAGATGGTTGTCTTCTGGAGAGTAAATCTGGAGGTTCCTCTGGGACTTGTAGTGCCACAAGACTTTAAAAGACATTCAAGATAGGTTAACAGACAATTTGGAACAGTGGTGTGTCTGACTTCTATACAAACCTCCACCCATGGGTGTGTCTCAAATATTTAGATGGAGTCTGTATTTGACATGTAGAGATAGAGACTGTCAGGGGCGTAACTTCCACAGGTGCAGGAGTTGCGATCGCACCCGGGTCCTGCAGCCTAGGGGCTCCAAAATTCCCTTTGACCCATAGAAAAAGACTAATACTATTAAAGATTTGCACTAATTAGGGGCCCCGTTGGAGCCTTCGCATCGGGGCCCCTGGGCCTGAAGTTACGCCACTGGAGACTGCATCCAGTATGGAGATTGCTGTGATGTGCAATGACACCCATGTGCAAGGTTCTGGGAGCAGCTGACATGATTCAGTGTGTGAACGCTGCCCAAACCTCCTAAGAGGAAAACAGTCTGAAAACCGTAAGTCTACTAACTGAAGTCGGTGAATGGACTCTGGCGATAGTTCACTGGGACACTTCTGGAGAAGTGTATCCGAACCTACAGTACAGACCAAAAGTTTGCACACACCTTCTCATTCAAAGAGTTTTCTGTATTTTCATGACTATGAAAATGATAGCTTCACACTAAAGGCATCAAAATTATGAATTAACACATGTGGAATTATATACTTAGCAAAAAAGGGTGAAACAACTGAAAATATGTCTTATATTCTAGGTTTCTTCAAAGTAGCCACCTTTTGCTATGATTACTGCTTTGCACACTCTTGGCATTCTCTTGATGAGCTTCAAGAGGTAGTCACCGGAAATTGTCTTCCAACAGTCTTGAAAGAGTTCCCAGAGATGCTTAGCACTTGTTGGCCCTTTTGCCTTCACTCTGCGGTCCAGCTCACCCCAAACCATCTCGATTGGGTTCAGGTCTGTTGACAGTGGAGGCCAGGTCATCCTGCTTCATGGTGGGAACCAGGCATGTAGAGTCCATTCGTTCACCTTTTCTGCATCACACAAGGACACGATGGTTGGAACCAAAGATCTGAAATTTGGACTCATCAGACCAAAGCACATATTTCCACTGGTCTAATGTCCATTTCTTGTGTTCTTTAGCCCAAACAAGTCTCTTCTGCTTGTTGCCTGTCCTTAGCAGTGGTTTCCTAGCAGCTATTTTTCCATGAAGGCCTGCTGCACAAAGTCTCCTCTTAACAGTTGTTGTAGAAATGTGTCTGCTGCTAGAACTCTGTGTGGCATTGAACTGGTCTCTAATATGAGCTGCTGTTAACCTGCAATTTCTGAGGCTGGTGACTCGGATGAACTTATCCTCCGCAGCAGAGGTGACTCTTTGTCTTCCTTTCCTGGGGCGGTCCTCATGTGAGCCCGTTTCTTTGTAGCGCTTGATGTTTTTTGCAACTGCACTTGGGGACTCTTTCAAAGTTTTCCCAATTTTTCGAACTGACTGACCTTCATTTCTTAAAGTAATGATGGCCACTCATTTTTCTTTATTTAGCTGCTTTTTTCTTGCCATAATACAAATTCTAACAGTCTATTCAGTAGGACTATCAGCTGTGTATCCACCAGACTTCTGCACAACACAACTGATGGTCCCAACCCCATTTATAAGGCAAGAAATCCCACTTATTAAACCTGACAGGGCACACCTGTAAAGTGAAAACCATCTCCGGTGACTACCTCTTGAAGCTCATCAAGAGAATGCCAAGAGTGTGCAAAGCAGTAATCAAAGCAAAAGGTGGCTACTTTGAAGAACTAGATTCATCGAAAGAGGACATTAAAATCAGCTCAGAAAAACTCACCAAAAAACTGCCAGGTAAATATCCATTTCATTCAGCAGCAGATTGTCAGCTCCCCTGGAAGGCAAACCAGGTGTCATTATACCGGTGCACGATCACTTGCAACCCACAGTTTGGGGGCGGTTGTGGCACCAGCGACCAGCCATACTGTCAAGGAAGCAACCGGTGGCATTCAGACACAAGGCTGCCTAAGGGCTCAGTCACTCCTGTGCATGTCAAGCATAGTATCAGAACTCAGCCTGTTAGTAACACCCAGAGCAGGTGGGCCGATCCGTACTGATTAAATGCCTCACCAGTGACTTATGCCCCCAGAGGGCGAAACCTGAACTGCAGATGAAAAAAAAAACTAAACTCTAAGATGAAAAATGTGAGGATTTAGTTGGATATTTTGGCCAAAATAACGTAAGCTCGTGGAACCTCATCACGGTCCCTCACGTCCCACGAGTCCTACTGGACCGGCCCACCTGCTCTGGGTGTTACTAACAGGCTGAGTTCTGATACTATGCTTGACATGCACAGGAGTGACTGAGCCCTTAGGCAGCCTTGGTCTGAATGCCACCAGTTGCTTCCTTGACAGTATGGCTGGTCGCTGGTGCCACAACCGCCCCCAAACTGTGGGTTGCAAGTGATCGTGCACCGGTATAATGACACCTGGTTTGCCTTCCAGGGGAGCTGACAATCTGCTGCTGAATGAAATGGATATTTACCTGGCAGTTTTTTGGTGAGTTTTTTTCTGAGCTGATTTTAAAGTCCTCTTTCGGTGAATCTAGTTATTTAATATACATATGTCGCAAACATATGAGATAGGACTCGTGGGACGTAAGGGACCGTGACGAGGGTCCATGAGCTTACGTTATTTTGGCCAAAATATCCAACTAAATCCTCACATTTTTCATCTTAGAGTTTAGGTTTTTTTTTCATCTGCAGTTCAGGTTTCGCCCTCTGGGGGCATAACTCACTGGTGAGGCATTTAATCAGTACGGACCGGCCCACCTGCTCTGGGTGTTACTAACAGGCTGAGTTCTGATACTATGCTTGACATGCACAAGAGTGACTGATCCCTTAGGCAGCCTTGTGTCTGAATGCCACCGGTTGCTTCCTTGACAGTATGGCTGGTCGCTGGTGCCACAACCGCCCCCAAACTGTGGGTTGCAAGTGATCGTGCACCGGTATAATGACACCTGGTTTGCCTTCCAGGGGAGCTGACAATCTGCTGCTGAATGAAATGGATATTTACCTGGCAGTTTTTTGGTGAGCTTTTCTCTACTTTGAAGAACCTAGAATATGGCGGCCGTCACACGCTTCAATCTTGTGAGCGATATTGTTAGCGATCTCATGCACGCGCGATCGCTAACAATATCGTTCACATCGCTGGTGAGCTGTCACACAGGCAGACTCACCAGCGATATGGACCAGCGAGATCGCTGGTAACCATGGTAAACATCGGGTTACTAGGCGCCGCGCGGCGCTTAGTAACCCGACGTTTACCATAGATACCATCTCCCAGCATAGGCTCTGCCGCTGGGAGATCGGTCATCGTGGTGTCACACACCACGATGATGCAGATTGATCAAGCGATTATCGCTTGATATGAGCTCCGGCTCGAATCTGCGATCTAACGATCAAGCGATTTTACAGTGTAAAATAGCTTGATTACACTCAAGCGATATCGTTTGTGCATTGCTAAGCCAGAGGTCCCCAACTCCAGGCCTCAAGGCCCACCAACAGTGCATGTTTTCAGGATTCCTTGGCATTTGACAATTGGAATCACCACCTGTGCAGGAGTTTGAATTACCAACTGTCAAATCTCTAAGGAAATAATGAAAACCTGGACTGTTGGTGGGCCTTGAGGACTGGAGTTGGGGACCTCTGGCTTAAGCGATCAAAAAGCAGATCACTTAAGCGATATCGTTCAAGAAATTGATGCGTGTGACGGCCGCCTATAAGACATATTTTCAGTTGTTTCACACTTTTTTGTTAAGTATATAATTCCACATGTATTAATTCATAGTTTTGATGCCTTCAGTGTGAATCTACAATTTTCATAGTCATGAAAATAAAGAAAACTGTTTGAATGAGAAGGTGTGTCCAAACTTTTGGTCTGTGCTGTATATGGAAGGACCTGTGAGTGAGTTAAATGGACTGTATACCGTATATTGACATTTATGTTGCTTTAAAGCCAAAGGAAGGCTCCTGTTTATTTTCCATTGTGTGAGTTATGGAGGATTGAATAAACCTTATGGCCCTAAATTGAGAAATTATTCCTTTCACTACCTTGAGGACCAGCAAGCGAGTGAGTCACCCCTATTATAGTGAATGAGCTCTTCACAACGTTGAAGGACTGCGGTACAAGAGTAGTTGCAGGTAGTTGCTGTTGTTTTTATGTTCCTTTTAATTGAGATTCATAATGTTATTTATATATCCATTTATTGATTTGCTTTTCTTATTTTGCTGATTATGTGAGTGCTCTGTTATTATCTGGGATTTTACTCTAATCATCATATTAATGTGTACTTGGTTTTTTGGGGGACTATTTTGGATTATTATATCCTTCCCCATTTGTCATTTGTATGTTTTTCTTTTTGATTGTTTTTATTTGTTTGTCAGTACTAATTTTTGATGATTAATATAAAGCACGGTTTTTATCTTATATTGGGGTGGTCATTTTTCATTACTGTGCAGCTTTTTTCTATCTTTCTTCTTTCAGCACCCCTCGGTTTATTTTGATATTATTTAGTATTTTGGTGCCCACTTACGGTAATTTCTTTTATTTGAACACGTCCTGTAGAGTGACAATCACACTTCTCTATCTGAGGGACAATGCTTGGCTTGGGTGTCCCAATACTTTAGTCCATAGAGAGTATACTTCATATCCACATCAGCAAATGTCAGGTATACTTAATGGTGTATGGAAATTCACTGTGTTTGAGCTTAGACTTTTCCAATAATTTTAGATTTGGGGATATTCAAAATGCGAGTATGCGCACGGTGGTGCCGAAATGCCTGCAATGATACTTTAATAAAAGACGTCACAACTAGTGTTAATTGCCAGGACAATATTTCATTAATTCAACCAGGCTCACAAGGAGATACAAATCTTGGCAGTTTTGGCTCATACACAATAGTACAAAGTGGGCCAAATACGCTGATTTATCTGGGGCCAATTAACTAATGTGCAGTGGCGAAATAATTCCTGAATAAGCAATACTTTCAACGCTATCTACAGTACATCTTCATGATTGCATTAATAGTGTGACAGCGCACAGAGGTGTTGGCACTAGGAGAAATCATTAATATGATGGGTCAATAATGTAACAGTGGCAGAAGGGGACCTTATTAATATGTGGGGGCATTAGTAATCCATGGAGACACTTGGGTGTATATATGTGTATTGTGAGGCAGCGACAGATGAGTTACATGACGGTCGCTATGTGTCCCCCAGAATGTGTGTGGAAACCCTCTTAGACCCGCTGGAGGGTGCTGTATTCACAGTTATTGGTGCGAGTACAGCACAAAGGTAAAGGAGCATGAACAGGGTCAAGCTATGTGAAAACCAGCTCAGGGTCTTTATTTTGGAGAATCTGTAACATGGTAGTGGGATGGATTCTTCCTCCACTCTGGGTCTTGTAACAAGCTCATGTCCGGAGAAGATGCATTTAATCCTGTAGAGCAGGGTGTGTCTCACTTGGAGCCAAGTGGCTGAAGCAGTATGTGCTGGATAAGCTGGCTGTGTGCTGGACAACATAGGCCGGCATTGTGGTCTTGGTCCCAACAAGTGGCGCCAGCCATAAAGGGAACCCGGAGCAGTACAGTGATTTGTGCATGGACTGTAACATATCATCACTGGACTGTACCAGCTGTGTTCCGGATCTGAAAGGTCTGTAAACAGTGAACAAGAACCTGGATCACTGCCTCACGTCTTGTCTACTCAAAGCTGCTGCTCACAGTATATACATATAAAGTTTGGTCCAGAAATATTTGGACAGTGACACAAGTTTTGCCATTTTATCTCTTAACCAAAACATATTCAAGATACAATTATATAATTAATATGGGTTTAAAGTACAGACTCTCAGCTTTAATTTGAGGGTATTAACATCTTTATTGGAGTTAGAGTTTAGGAATTACAGCTCTTCAATATGTAGCTGCATCTTTTTCAAGAGACCAAAGGTAAATGGACATTTAGCTCAAAAACATTTTAATCGGCTGCATGGGCTGTTCCCTCATTAATTCCATCATCAATTAAGAGGTAAAAGATCTAGAGCTGATTCCAGGTGTGACATTTGCATTTGGAAGATGTTGCTGTAAACCCACAACAATGGGACAAAAGAGTTCGCAATAAAAGGCAAAAGACCATAATTAGGCTGAAAAAAGAAGAAATCCATCAGAGAGATAGCAGAAATGTTAGGAATGGCCAAATCAACAGTTTGGTACATTCTTCAGAAAAAAAAGAGAGCACTCTATTGAGTGTGGGAACCAAAAAGGCCTGGACGTCCACAGAGGACAACAGTGGTGGATGATTGCAGAATCCTTTCCATGGTGAAGAAAAACCCTTCACAATCACGATTCACAGTACAGATGGCCAATGATTTAAAACATACGGTGAAAGCAACCCAGGAGTTTTGTAAGGCAAAGAAGGATAATATACTGCACTCCCCGAGTCAATCACCATCCTCAATCCCAATGAGCCTACATTTCACATACTTAAAACAAAACTTAAAGGGGTTGTCTACTACTTGAGCTACTTCTCATTCCCCATGTTTGTCCCCAATTAAAATATAAAAGTTTATACTCACCTCCCATGCCGGAACTGTTCTAGTGATGTTGGTGCTTGCTCTTCTGGGGTTCATGTGAGGTTGTTACATCATATGAGCCCCGTGCTAAATCTCCGCCGGCTTTCCTCTCCCTGACTTAGGACATATCAGTAATCAGGAGGACATGAGAGCTGCGGCTGACTACTCACTCCTTCTTGATTACTTATATATCCAAAGGCAGGGAGAGGGATGCAGCAGGAAAAACTCATAAACAAGCAACTGAAGTCAAGTGCAGTAAAGGCTAGTAAAGCATCATAAAGGAGGAAACCTAGCGTTTAGTGACGTCCTTGGCTTCTAGACTTTCAGCCAGTCATTGTCTACAAAGGATTCAAAATGAACATTTTATGGTAAAGGGACTTTGTCCAATTATTTTTGAGTTCCTAAAATGAGCAGGTTTTGTAAAAAAAAATGGTTGTAATTTCTAAATGTTTCACAGGAAGTTTTTGTTCAGCCCTGTTAATTAAACCTGTAGTGTACAGGTCATTTGCATCTCAGATGTTTCGTTTTACATAAAAATAATCACACGCAGAGCCCAAATCATGAAGGTTCAGTCACTGTCCACATATTTATTTTACCTAACTCTATTTGAGTTGGTTGACAGGGTAGGGGTACTCGGATACCGGGACAGATGGTCACTTTGATGGGGGCTCACGGCTGGTCGGTTCCCGGTTCCATGCCCTGAACCCTCAATGACGGGGATGGTGGGGGATGATAATGATGGATGGGGGGAATGGTAATGTGACGTCACCTATGGTACCTGGTAACGTGAATACCAGCGCTGCGGCTGGCTGCTGAGGTGATGGAGGTGCAGCTCAGAGAAGTACAGCTACCCACAGGTGGAGCTTTACCTCGGGGCAGCGGGGTGCGATGAGGGGAGTAGTAGTCCTCACCTCTTTGATGCTGTGGGAGCCCTCCGGGTGGCGGAGAAAAGGAGTACAGACACCAGATCAGCTCAAGAAGTTCTTGACTGCACCAGATGAAAACAGGTACATGGTACAGTCCAGTTTTACAGGGTTGTAGCCACAGATTTTGAGGAGTCTCTGCAGAGTCTGTCGGTGGTATCTTTGCAATAGCTTTCTGGGTCTGGGTTCCTCTTTAACTCTCTTTAATCACCTTGAAGAGCCCTTTCTGCCAGTCCGTTGGTCTGTTACTGTTAGGTACAGTCGGTTCCTTACCGGTACGGACGGGAACGACAGAAGAGTAATCCTCCCGCCATCGGAATTTGGTCCTTTCCCTAAAGTGTCCTGGACCCAATTTGGAACTGAGGTAAGGATTCAGTCCGTGGCGCTATGGCTCCCTTATGTCGGTCCCACAGCTTGTCGGTTTGCAGTCAGGGATAGACCGACTGACTGCCTCGGCTCTGGTATGCCAGTGTCAACCCTGGACTCCCCAGCCGGCTCCAACCGGTCCTGGTTAGTCCCCTCGGTGTCTGGGTGCTTATGACAGACTCGGTATGAAACCCCATATCCATGACTATGGAGGCACTACTCTTTCTGTTTGGGGTGCAGTACCTCCCTGTGGCTCCCTCCCATAGGGGTGCCACATATTTATATTTGAAGTTTGTTTTTTTCCCTATATGAAGTAAGAACGTATATAGATCCTAGCAGCAAATAGTGTGTGTGGGATGGATGGTTGGGTCCAAAAGCTGCCCTATGGCCCTTAGGATTTTAGTTATGTCCCTTATGTGCAGGTCCCTCAATTCTTTCCATACAGATGTTATCTGAAGAATGATAGTCCTTTTCATCTGAATTTACCTGCCTGATCCAGTTGATGGTAGAAGATATAAACTGTTCATAGAGTTTTCTGCAGCAACAGCTGTGACAATGTATGGTGAACATTCGGAGATATAGCTGTAATAGTCAAACAAGTGTTTGATCTACAGCTATTGAAGGTGTATGTGCACTTTAAGATCTAGAGAAGTGAGAGATCTGTGTCCAGCGCTGTGGAATATGTTGGTTCTATAGAAGAAATAAGAAGTCACTACCATTTTCATCATGTTAGTATACAATGGCAACTATAGGGGAGGGAGGCTCTGCGAGTAGTATGACTTACACTTTCCATTGATGAACCGGGCGGAACATCTTTCTTTGATCTCTTAGTAGGATATTGGGTTTCATTAAGGGGAAGGGCATAGTCTTGTATGCTAATTTAGAAATTGGAGTAGTTGCGTGGGCATTTTACATGTACACTTTTTTTTGGATCCTATTCTTCTCCCAAAAGATAACCAAAAATGGTCTTGCTTTTCAAGCAGGATTAAACACGAAATCCCCCGAGAGGGGTGTGAACATGTGCCTCCGGCTCCTTATTAATAGCTGCTGTAAATGTATGATATCAAACAGTAGGGTTGTATCTGCTCAGGACGGGACAGACATCTAAGTGACCACTTTCTACAATGGCTTTTGAAAGACACTCAGGTAATGGGGCCATAGTAGAGCAGGCGACAGCTGCTTCTGATTTGTATCTGGTTTATATCATATCTTGTGTTATTTTGCTGTTTGCTTTAGTGGAATACGTCTCATCGCCATCAGTATTTAGTGCAAATGCAAATCTTAAAGTTAACTTCCTCCAAATAACTTAAAGGAGTCACATAAAGTTCAGTCATTTATCTATGCTGAGATATTTCTATACTGAGTGTTGACATTTTTTTTGTCATTTTGTAGTTTTAGATGTTTTTAATCATTTTGCAGTTAAGATGCTTGTATTTCTTTTTCTTGCTTCCTATACTGATTTATCTTATGTCTTTCATAGTTGAAGCAAATCGTGTATTTATACATATAGTAAAGTGGTATGAGAACAGTGTGGATACAGCACTGCATGTTTTCATAATGGAGATAAATTGGAAGAAACAAGCATAGTTTGTACTTGAAATCAGCGCGGAATGATCTGGGGATTATGTTGTTGTGCTGACGCCGGGAGATAAATGTGTATATAACAAATTATCATAAAGAATCTGTCTGCATCTGTTGTCGGCATATTACAGACATGATTTATTCTGTACAGGAAAATAGATTCCGTCTTCAATGCATGGGACTGCAAGTAACTTGTAGATCTAAAAAACAAAGCTGCACTGTGATTGGCTGCGATGGGTAACAAAGACAGATTTCCTTTAATCAAGCTTTGATTAATTCTCCCCCATTTGTTTGATTCAACACATTTGATTGCTGTCAGGGAATAAGAACACTTGTCTCCATTCAGAGATGGTAAATTTACTTATACACTTCTGGATAGTAGACAAGTGATCTGTTCACGGAATATACTACAACTTTATGCCCTATCTATACATTATACTATACAGAGGTTACCTGATCTCAGGCGAGTATCAAATATTTATAGCTATTGTTGGACATATGTAATTAGACTTGGGGTGCACAAAATCTGTCTTAGGCTGGCTTCACACCACGGCAAGGTCCGGTCCGGGGCTGTCCAGTGTAAACCAGACAGCCCCCGGACTGGTTTTTTGGCCCCATAGTATCCTATGGGCCTGGATGGAGCCGGATGGCAGCTCTCTGCCATCCGGTTTCATCTCTGCGGTGGAATCCGGGAGAATTTGGATTATTCTCTCCGGACACAAAAATGTTGCTTGCAACAGTTTTGTGGCCGGGGAGAAAAATCTCCCCAATTTTGCCGGATCCCGGATCCGGGGCAATCCGGCGCTCCCTAACATGGGAGCCTATGGGGCCGGATTGCCCCAGTCCGGGAGGATCTGGGAGATCGGAACTGGACACTGGCGGCTGCATGCCGCTGTTCTTTCAGGACCGCGGCTAGCTCCCTGCCAGCCGCAGTCCTGAATCATTAGCAGCTGCAGCTGCGTCCGGCTGCACACAGGACGGAGGCACATTTGGCCCTCCGTTCTGTGTGCTGATCCGTCCGGGCTGTCAGGTTCATGCCTGACAGCCCCGGATCGGATCTTACCGTGGTGTGAAGTCAGCCTTAATGCAAGTGAAAGAGGTTAAATAGCCATTAGCATGGTAATGCTGCCACAGGCTTAAAAAAAATCTTACTATTTCTGGTTTTCGCGATCGCAATACCTTGCAGGACTCAGTTCAACCCCATTCATTTACATTGTACTCTGATGTACAAGCGGCATACAGCGATCTTGACCATTGTGGCAAAAGCCATCATGTATCTCAAGTCTGGAAGGGCATTTACATTGCAAGATAATTGTGAATGAGTAAAACGCTTGTTTATTGGATGAAATGATCTTTTGTGCAACATAAATGATCTTGATTGTTGGTGGTGCATTTTCCTGTGTACAAAGTACTGACACTGTGAAAACAATGGCATCCTATGTGCACTGAGTGATATTCTAGAGATCACTCAGTGCGCACCATTTACTTTTTTTGGTAAAAGCCATTCAAATAACCACTGATCGGTGAAAGGTTATTGATCGGCAAATGCATTGTGCCACCGGTTAGTCTGTGTATGTGGAAGGGTGGGAAGAAACCCTGCGATTCAGGTCTTTACAATCTTGTGGAGAGGTGAGGATAACATAATATGATTGACACATGAACGCTGATGGACAGACGGTGAGGACAGTGTCATCTTTGATATAGGTACTTTAGGGCCCCATACACATTACACTAATATTGGCCAAAGCCACTGATATCAATTAGCTTTGCCATTTTTGTAATATTCATGAGGGCGCCAGCCAACGGACTGTAGAGGAAGTTATAGATCCGCCATGTCCGATATTGCCGATGTTCTCCCAGAGGTGAGCTGCCTGCAGACATGTCTGGTGATGGCTCTCATAGAAAATACGGGAGTGCTCAGCTTATTGATTGTTCCTGTATATGGGAGGGACGACGACCGAGAGCTGTGAGACTAACGGTCGGTAGATACATTGCTTATATGACAGTCGGCCATCTCCTGTGTATGGTCGGCTTTAGGACCTAAAAAAGAGCAAAAGGGAAAGATTCCTGAATGTCACATCCATCCCCTGTCTGATACTGCACAGCGTCAGCCAGCTTTACTAAAGATAAATGAGTGTATAAACTCCACCACCATTACTGTATTGTGTAAGAATGTTAGGTGACTGGCAACAGCTCAAAGCCACATCTACAACCATAGCGATAGGAATTGTGATGTGATGCTCCTCACCGGAGCAGTCACTACCCAGTCTATGGATATTAAATGACTGTTCAAACCAAGCACAGGTGCTCAGTGCATCATGGCGGGGCCAAACATTTATATACACCTTCCTCTATGAAGCCAGGATGTCCAAGTAGAGGATTATGTCAAAGTAGTAGGACAAACAAGCAGAAGAGAAGGTGCAATTAATTATATCAGCCCACCATGATACACAGGTGCCTGGACTTTGTTTACACAGTCATCCTGTGCTGACAATCTAACAGTGCGGTATATGTGAAGCACAAAACCTTATAGGGGATATAGCCCCAATATAAACTGCACATTGAAATATAGAAAAATAAGGGAGAAAAATGGCGACATCATGATGTCGCGGGGCATCCTAAGTGGAGGAAGCGCTGGGGATGGCGGCAGATAGTAGAACGGTCACATCACTCTGGTCCAGCTTTTATGGAGCACCAACATGGCCAATGGACCTGGGTCCTATTAATCATTTTGCTCAACACTAGCGCCAACCGCTGAGCCACTGGGCAAAAATGTAACATTACAGAATTACAGTTTTCACAATCGCATATTATGATTGTGATTTCTAATAGGCTTGACCTGTATGTGAGTACCTAACCACAGGAATCGGATTACACTCTACTCTCAATTAGGTCATTATGCTGTTCACAGCTATTTAGTGTAGCCATTATTAAGTAGTCAAGACTTTAATTGCCATCACCATGATATTATCCATTTAGCTCTAAGAAACTTCTTCTGGTGCCAAAATCCTACCCCATGGTGAAGCTAGATCTCTAATGCAGAGTCACGGACAAGTCCTACACAGCTGCACTTACGTGGTATTTCCCGGCATGGAGATTGTTCTAATTTAACAGGGGTATTTCGGATCAAACGTTCACCACTCTGAAAAAAAATTAACAAAGAAACTATTCCAATTAAAATATTTATAATTAACGTTAATTATACATAAGTGACTTTTGTTGAGCTGGGACTTATCCTTACTTTTAAGTTGTAGATGCTACGTTAGAACATAATGCTTTACTCCGGGACTCCTATGATAAGGCCTGGTGAGCTGGTTTGCCTAGCCTTGCTCCAGCGCTCCTGGCACCTTTATTAATGAATTGATTGATCATTTTAGTAACAGATATGCCTGCTGGTGCAGTTGTAGCCATAGTCACTTGAATGGGATTTAAATGTTCAGCTAAAAGATCAGGCAAAATCAATAGAAAGTATACAGTAAATAATGAAGAGTTGCAGCACTTAAGCTGTTCGTGGAGCTGATGGGAACGAGACTGTCATTGATCTGTTAAAGATGACTATCCTAGGTATTGGTCATGAATATTAACGATCTTGAAATAGAACAATGCTTAGTTTGCACCGATTTGCAGTCTCCCTATCCTCACTGACACTATCCTTTAAATAAACATTGCAAAATCATTAGTACACGCAATATAAGAATCTTGAAGGAACTCTGCCTCTTTCTCCACTCACACCCTTCCTCCACTCCTAACACTTACTCATTATGTCTGAAAAACTGCAAATCCCAATCAGCTACAGAGGAGAGCAAGTGACAGAGCATATACACACAGATTATGCTTCTAGTAAGTGTTTATCTCACCCCAGTGCTGGATTCACAGCTACACTGCTTAGAATACTGCTGTGTAATCTCCTTCAATCTGTTGCTACTACATATTCCTACATAGAGAGAGCAGGAATCCCTCATGTCTGGTGTGCAGTCTATGGCAGACATTTAGCTCAGAGACAACTAACAACTAGAAGTGAACTGTAGAGGAGAAATCTAGTAACAATGCAATGTAGGTAGTATAGTGGCCAAAAACAATGTCATTTCTGTAGTTCATGCACTTGGCAACTTTTTCTGTAGGACTTGCCTGAAATGTCAGGAATTGAAACACAAAGGCGACTTTATTGATACATTTGTGCCTATTTGTGGCACACTTTACTCCAAATTAATGTCTAATCTGCTCTTAAACAATGACAAAACAAAACCAGCAAAAAATGGGGATGACTTGCTGCCTGGCCAGGGTTAAACAAATTTAGGTTAAAGGTGAAGGCTGCTCCTTGAACCCCATTAGACAAACAAGGTTTTTGATAGTGGGGGTTCCTGTGGGTGTGGTGTAGTAAATAAAAGGGTTTGTAGCATGGAAGATGGTAGAAGAGTCCCACAGTAGGAGATTGTATCAGGAACCGAAGCCCCTTTCCAAAACGGAGGGTCACCCTGGGATTCAGCCACCATTTGGATCGTGGAACAGAACCTCAGCCAAGCTTGTACCCCTGGTGTTGGTTCTTGATGTCTGCCACTGGCAGATAACCAGACAGCGGCTGTCCTCTCCAGTGTCTGTTGGTGAGCCCTAAGCAGAGAATAAAAAATGAAGGAAACTCCATTGTGAACACTGTCTGGCGGTTCCCTGGTGGTTCTTTGGGTGCATCTCCATAAGTGGGGTATGGGTAGTATTGACCAAAAGGCTCCTTGAATTCACAACATGTATTGATGAAGCATAAGGGCGCAAGTCTGGAGGTACCAGGACAAGGGGAGCAGCCTGCAGTCAAACATATCAATGTAAATATCCACCTCCAACTGCCATATTCAACCGTGAAAGTAAATAAACCTTAAAAACTTTTATTGACTCCGTGAATAATTTGTTTCTCGATGAGGGAACCAAAAAACTGAATTGTTGCACTGAGGAGCCGGCTGGGCAGGATCAGCCGTGCCGGGTCTGCGCTGTGGCCTCGGCCCTGCCTCACCACTGACTACACTGGGCCCCCAGAGCTGGCACCTCCACACAAGTATACAGAAAAAAATGTAATTTTCTGCTGTTTTATTTTATAATATAGAATTCCTAGGATACAAAAATTCCTTCCTACTAAACCACAACATGTGTCTCCTAATAGTTTGCTACAATGTATCATCCAAAAGTCCGGGCTGCTGATCCAATGGGCCTGGATCTGATTCAACTATTGGAAACTTAGCTGTGAGAATAAATTCTACCTCTCTACATCTGTTGGAGTAAAGAAGAAAGCTCCCATCCCTGACAGCAGTCTGAGATGATCAATATGGCAAGGAATTATAGAGGATGTAGAAGTGGTCACAGTTGATTTTATAAGACTGGACAAGCCCTTTCACATGTATAAGTGCAGGTTCAGACGACTGTATTTTCAGGAAAGTATACTGATCCAATAATAACCAGTGTCTGGCCACATCAGAAATTGCAGCACACACTAGTCTGGTCCATTTTCTGGCACAGGCAGGTCTGATTAGTGAGCTGGACACAGCCTGTACACCGTCAGTACATGGATGTGACGGTGAGAACCCGCATCAGCATTTTTGGTGACTAAGGCTGGTTTCACACTGGCTTTTGTGTCTGCATGTGTATGGCATGCAGTGCAAACGCAGCCCATACTGATGTGAACGTAACAGAGAATCTCCGCATGTGTTCACATTAGTATGCAGCCCGGCCAGCCAATCAGCTGTCTCAGTGGCGGCGGGAGGCGGAGATCAGTGGCGGAGATCTCCTCCTCCTTGCTGCCACTGCTTTTGAAGAACAGCTGATCTGACAGCTGTTTAAATCTCCTGCGCTGACACCGAATAGGTGAGTCAGTGCAGAAGATAAGAAACAGCTGATCGCTGCTTCAAATCTCCCGGCCGACCTCACCTATTCGGTATCAGTGCGGGAGATTTAAACAGCTGTCAGATCAGCTGTTTCTTCAAATCTCCCTCGCCGACACAGCCGGGAGATTAGTGGCAGCTCTAGCTGATCTCCCAGTGGCCGCCGCTGATCACCGGCGACCACGGGAGAAATTTCAATGTAATCCGTAGTGTTCTCCTGCGCTATCATGCGGAGAACACTATGGACCCATTGACTTCAATGCATGGTTTCTGCGCTTGCGGACGCTTGCAGATAAAACAAGCGCCTGCGACCTCACAAAAAATGCAACAGGCTGCGTTCAGAGTGCGTTTGGAGGGTGCACAAATTATGCGCAACCGACCGCAGCCAAACGCAGGCACATGCGTTCCCATGTTAAACATAGGAATGCAGTGCGCAAGCATTTGGCTGCGTTCAGTGCGATGCGTATGCATACCCAGTGTGAAACCACCCTAAATCTGTTGGAAAATGTGTAGTGCAACAACTCTATTCCTGTATATGTAAGTGTTCTATTGCTACATTTGTGTATTGTCTATAAAATTACCTCAGCAAAAAGAAAAAAAAAAAGCAACACTCCAGGAGGCTCACACACAGGAAAGACCATGTGATTGTACCCAGTTTCCTGTGTCTGTGCATGAGAGGAAAAGCAGCCTGCTGATGCTGCACAGAGACACTTAAGGCCCCGTCACGTGGCGATATCGCCGGCAACTCAGGAGCGTGGCTAAGTTGCGGCAACCGTGCAACTGAGTTGCCGCGTGTGACAGGGCAATATTAAGGCGATAAGTTGCCTGAGCATCATCGCCAGGTTTCCCAACAATGTTGGGAAACCTGGTGATGTTGCTCTGACGACTGGCCAGATCGCCCTGTGTGACGCAGCAACCGCAATGTTGCTGGCGATCTCGCCTATTGGCAACATTGCGGTTTATCACTCGCTGGGTTGCTGCAACCAGCAAGCCAAAGCCGCGGCAAGTTGCCGGCAACATTGCTTTGTGTGACACCTCGCCAGCGATGTCGGGAGTGACGCACGCTCATCGCGAATCGCCACCGACATCGCCGGCGATGTTGTCCCGTGTGACGGGGCCTTTAGGCTTTGTGGAATCAGGAATATACATATCTTATCATATCTGTAAATGTTTATTGCTAATTGAAGCTCCATTCTATGGCCAACACGCTTGAGAGTATCCTGAATGATCCGCTGCCAACAAAATCCTATGTCCGCAGCATCCAGCGCGCTCAGGACAGACATCCTGCTCCTTACAGAGGCCTATTTGCTGCATAAATGGATGATGGCTATCTCTGTGCATGGCATGCCATAAATTCCTCCAGATTACATCTAAAATGGAGGTTGCTAGGACCCACATCTTTAGTTTGTAGGCTGCTGACATTCGGAAAGGTCACAGATCAATCTCTTTCAGACTTTTATCTTTTAACCCCTTGTGATGTTGCCAGTGATCAGTGATGCTGTCATCCACTTTATTTAGCCTCCGATGACAGCAGTTATTTTGACAGCTACAAGAACAGGGCGGTATTTCACTTTACTGTGGCTTAAAGTTCCAGAGTCTTATTTGTTATTAAAGGGTGGGTTAGGGCCAGGATTTCATTTCCAGGGGCAACAAAACAAGATCTGTCCCCATCTGTGACAATTGTACAACAAAACAAGTTGTATATAGTGAAAGGCTACATAATATTGACATTTAAATTCATCTTTATTTTCAGCTTTATACAGGCCGACAGTAAATGGAAACATTTTAACTTCTGTTAAGAATCTAAAGACTGCTAGTCCTCCTAATCTAGTCCTGCTCACTCAGAGTCTGGGCTTATTAAAATGTGGCAGAATAGACTCCTGCCCCCGCTCATATACTCACCTTCCTAGCTTAACCTGTTACCATTGCTCCTCCGGTGCCATCTTGTGACTGTAACTTCTGGTGGGCCTGAAGTCAGGAGCTACATCACAGGTGCTCAAAGCATCTCTATGAGAGCCAGGACCAGGCCAGAACCATGTTCTCTTAGAGCTGTATTCAAAAGTGACTTCTGGCATGCTCCATGAAAGTGCTGGAGCGTGCTGGCAGGTCTCCTTTCGCCGGAGCGACAGCGATAGCGGGTGAAGCTGGCAGAAGGCGAGTATCAGACAGGGGGCAGAATACTTACATTTAAAGCACCACTCCAGCAGTGCATTAAGGAAAAAAAAAAAAGCCGCTGTAGTGGTGCTTAATGCACACTGTTATTTCAGGTGATGTTTGAGAATAAGCTGCATTTTTATTTAAAGTATTCCTTCTGAACTAGAAGCCTCAGCAGCTTCTTCTTGCGCCTCCAGCTTCAGCGTCCCTTCTTGATAGACCTTGATAGATAGTAATCTGATTCCTTACTGTAGACACATATGTAAACAGATTTTGAGAAAAAAAATCAATGCAGGGGACAAAAAAATGTAAAAAGATTAATTTTTCTCCAATAAGATATATTGTAACAAGATTTTTACTGCCTTTCATCAGTTAACAGTACAAGTGAAGATAAGAGAACTAGAAAATATAAAGGGAGACAAACGAGGCGCAAATAGTGCCCTATCACCGATGTTTAGTGAAAGGTGCGTGTGAAAATACAGGTGCACTAACCTGTACCAGTTGTGATCCCCACAACTGGTTAGTAGGCGTTTTGCATATGACAGCTGCCGCTGGACCTCCACCACCACTTCACACGTGGGAAGAGAATCAGGTATCAGGATATAGGTGTCCACGGTCCGCGCTGTTATCACTGGAGAATTATCCCTGGATCCATCACCCTAGGACCTGTCTTTTTTGGGACAACGTGAAGTGGAATAAAGGAACGTCACATCACCCAGGACTCTGTCTTTTTTGGGGGACCAACTGAAGATCCAGGATAATTTTCAGTGATAGCAGCGCGGACCGTGGACACCTATATCCTGATACCTGATTAAGTGAAGATAAGAGGTTTTATAATGTACCGTAAGTTTAGTTCAGTATTGCTACAGTATATAGAAACGGTCACAGCACCTCCTAGCACACAGGGCTATGTATATAAGCCCAACTCAGGGCGCCTGTCCACTCCAGAGAGTCCACATCCGGCTATTAGACACACACCATATTTGAAGGACAGCGCCTCAGACAAAGGTGGTGATGAAAAAAAGTTTCTCCTTTATTCCATAGTCATACACAGCAGCGACGTTTCGACCAGCAAAGCGGTCTTTATCAAGCTATTGCTACATGTCTGGATATTTTGCTAAAATGTAGTTGCATTCTAACTATTCCTGAAGCCTGCAGTTTGTGCATTACACCTCCCAACATGTCTCCATTCTATCAGTTCTGCAGAATGTTGTTGCATGCAGTTACAGACACAAGCTTTGTGCCTGGTCTGACTTGTGCTCTGTTATAGCTTTGGTACAGTAGATATCTATTATGTCATGCATCATTTAACCACGCATGTCAACAAAGTTGTCTAAACCTATGCCAGTTTTCGATCCCACCATATGACATCCCAAACAGCCTCATTACGTTGACTTAGAGGTCTTTTAAGGGGTTGTATGAAATGAGGTCTGTGTTCTGACACAAATGACCCGTCTCGTATTCAAGGGCCATCTCTGGTTATTACAGCTCAGCTCCATTCACATTTTGCAATATCACACACAGTCTTTGGACATGAGCGTCTCTGAAACTCAGGATTAGTTGTTTTTTTTAATACTGAACATCAAATACCCATTAGATGGTTGTCGGGTTTGGCTACAGACCCTACAGGCATCAGGCAGTTTATTTTTAGGATACCAAGTGGGCTGCACAGGGAATTACATGTAAAATAAAAAAATCAATACAATTTGATTAAAGTGAAAATAGTTTCCCATGTGAGTTACTAGAACACGGCGTAATGATGCTGCTTGTTAATATGGGGAGGCAAGGGTATCAACAATTAATATATGTAGATTTTATTCTTCTGGTCAGTTTATTCCAAAACAAACAGCCAATACCTCTTTTAGACACATTGTAAAACCATGACAATCCAAAAAGATAATTGTTACGCTTTCATTAGGTGAGGTAGATCCTCTAAGTCCAAGGTGCAGCACACAAGTAAAGCACGCAGGGCACCGACAGCATGAGACAGGAGACCGCAGGCAGTTGAAATACTGGAAACCATAGGCAGATGGGAGATATCCTGGAGAGCATAGACAGGTAGTTGTGATATGGAACCTGCAGGCAGGTAGGCTGAGGAACTGGAAGCTGCAGACAACCAGGAGTCATGGAATCTGCAGGCAGGTTGTGCAAAACTTGTAACCTCAGCCAGGCAGGTAGCTGAAGAACTGGAATCCACAGGCAAACAGGAGATGGTCTGAAGACTGCAGATAGGTTGCCGTGCACAAACAAACAAAAAATCCTAGGAACACAGAAGTCCTAATACGATGACTTAGGTGTGTGTCTTGGAAAGTCCTATATTGGCCTAGTAAGCTCATCATATTGGAGCACGCCTGGCTACTTGCAAAGCCTGACGTGGAACACAAGAAAGTTTAATGGATTGGAGACAGGCGGGTCATAATTATAAGTAGTATATGCCTTAAGAAAGTTCCCAAGACTGTCCAATACTAATGAAAGTTGGCATCCAAGGTTAGAATATTTTAATAAAATGTTGATTAGTTTTGGAGTAGAGGGGAATTCTCTATGACAGTGATGGCGAACTCCAGGCCTCGAGTGCCACCAACAGTGCAGGTTTTCAGGATTTCCTTACATTGCACAGCTGATAATATAATCACCTGCACTGGTAATGATTCCAACCTCTGTGCAATGCTGAGGAAATCCTGAAAACCTGACCTGTTGGTGCACTCGAGGCCTGGAGTTCGCCATCACTGCTCTATGATATATGCGGGAGATCTTTACATGTTACTCTTTAAATTTTAAAGGAATAAGTTATGTAGTTTTCAGAATCTTTTTACTGACCACGACTATAATATAAAAGATGAACATATTTTAGAGTATAGTTATCTTTTGTCGTGGATATAAACTGCCGAATCTGGAGCCTTGTCTTGGCGGGTGAGAGTGTTCGTTTATTCAGGTCCTTGCTGAGGAGGATTCACTGATGATAAATCATAACAGATCGAACAATACAAATATTAATCCGGCTCACTGACCCAATGCACGTTACTGTCTCAGCTGAAGGATGAAGGTTGTTGTGGTAACACATTCAGATGCTGGAGAGGCACAAACTCCTGGCCTGTGCTCATCAGCTTGTCTATCTAGGCTCGGACTGGCCCACAGGGGAACAGGTGAATTCCCTGGTGGGTCATCCTCATGAGCAGGGCTATAGCACAGACTTAATGGAATATTTACAAACAAAGGTTTCTCATCATTCATTTAAAGGGGGTTATCTAGGCCTTGTGTTTTCTTTCTCTTTTTTGCTATGGGGACAAGATTAATCACTTACCGGAAGGTATTTGTTATCTACTTGCCTGTTGTTTCCCTACTGTGATCATATCTGGCTGAGGCAGTGATTCCTCTACTTTTTTGACCTCTCATCAACAGAGTAGCTATTTCTCTTCCGAGCTCTCCTGTTGACGGGGTGTCACTGCCAATGTCATGCTGATTGACAGCTGATTCTCTGCTGTTAGGCAGTGGAGAGCTGGTTGTCAATCAGTATGACATGGGCAGTGATGCCCCATCCACAGAACAGAGCGGAAGAGAAGTTGCTCTGTCAACATGATGTCATGGAAGCGGGAGAATCACCGGCAGGACCGGTCTGCTCTGGCTCAAAGCAATGTCAGATCATCGCAGGGCAGAACGGGCAGGAGGTTAGCAACTACCTGCCAGTAACTTCTTAGCTCCAAATAAAAGGAAAACAAACAACAAAGTCTTGGATTTCCCCTTTCACAAACTACCCAATTTATTATCCTATAAAAGCAAAGGTGGCTTTGTGAACAGTCATGTAGAATATTGAATGTAGCTGAACAGTGGCCCCTGGCTCCCCAGTCCGACATATATTTCCTTCCTATGTATCCAATCTGTTAGTCTACCTAAAGATACTAATGTTTTTGGTCACAGCTGGGCAGAGGTGAAGGGTTAAAATATTTTAAATTATAGCTGTACATAAAATATATTTACATATAATTAAAATATAATGCAATGATCTGGGCTTCTGGGTATATTTCAGTTATACTTGAAGAGCCATATTTTAGAAGCACGTCTTTTTGACGCCATGACACCATTGTAGCACTGACTGCCTGTTGTGTCACATTTGGGCTGTGAGGCAATTTCCAAACTAGCGTTTTTCAAATCAGGCATAGATCAGATTTTTCTGCAAAAAACAGATCCTTTAAAGAACCGGTTTTTGCTCATTCATTTTCATTGGAGTCCTGGTTGATGCTGCATTCGGCCAAATGTGTTTTTTTGACGAGCCCAAAAAACGCAAATGGTAACTTTTTTTGAACTCGTTGAAAAACCAACATCCTCATGGATCAGGTGTGATCCAGCATTAGTTATAATAGAAGTCAATGAGCGCTGAATCCGGTTTTCCTGGGTCATGCCTACTATGCCTACTGAGCATATGGGTTTCACTAGCAAGGTAGATAGGTGATTGAAGGTCAGAGGTCGCACTGATATCTCTGCTGCATTTGAAGAAGCTTCCTGAGATGCTATGAGGGACATCGTTGTGGATTATCGTCGGAGGGTATGTTTGGGGTTAATAAATGGGAAAATGAGGGTTGTCGTGTGTTTTATTCTAAAGGATTTTTTTAAACTATTTCCTTACTGGATTGGTAATGTGCAGGCATCATAGATAACTGAAAATTACCAATTTGGGCTTAATAACAAGCTGTCAGTACTCAGCTGTCATTAACCCCTTCTATCAACTCAATGCCACCGCACCAGGGCATTGGGAAGAGTGGGGTGAAGTGCCAGGAATTGGCAATTGTAAAGAATGTGCCAATTTTTGAAGTGGCTGTGAGCTTCTATTCTGTAGCCTGGGGGGATCAATGACAATGGGCCTCGCCATGCTGAGAATACCAGCCTAGGCTGCTTATTTTTAACTGCCAGCAAAGGTAAAATGAAGGCAAAACCCACACATTTTTAATTATTTATTTATATAGTTAAAAAAATAATTATGGCCTCCCTTGTATTTTGGATTGCCAGCCAAGGTAAAACTAGGGGGTGGCAGCCCGCAGTTGTCCCCTTTTTTGTGCTGAGAATCAAAACTACGGGTGATCCCTACACATTTTTTTCCCCCATTTATTTATTTGACACACTATGACGGCAGGTTGGTTACCATGCATTAATATATATGGTAACAAGCCCAGATACTGGTTGAGATTGTGGGGGCACAGTCTGTGGCAACAGCCAATCACAGACGTTCTCACAGAGAGTGAGTTATTGTGATTGACCTATACAGTTCAGTGAATATTCATAAAGCTTAATGAGTGGCCCTGGAAGCAAGCAGAGCTATCCGCTATCTCGGATGATCCTCATAAGGATACGTTAAAAAAAAACAAAAAAAAAACAGACAATACTGGATGTTACCGTTCCGGATTTTTTTCTCGATCCGATAAAAAAAATGGTACGGCACCATATGGTTAAAGGTAAATACCATATCCTTTAAGGAAGTTTTTTTCTGCAAAAACCTGACCTGTGCCTGATTGGAAATAGTGCTGGTGTGAAAACAGCCTGAGTGTGGGTCTGATTATCAGAGTCAAGCCACACCCGGGTTACACTAATCATGCAACAGACAGAAGTATTGGAGGTAGTGTAATTATAGAGTATCACCAGGGGATTGAGTTAAGTTTTAAAAGGATTATACAGCTCAGCCCCATCAGGTCAAAGATCTATTTATTATTGTATGTAATGTATATGGTGAAATCAGTGACAGATCTGCTTTTAAAGGGCAGCTGGAGGAAATGTGATTGAATTGTATTTATAACATATCAAAGAACTCTAAATCATACAGTTTATTACGGTAGCTACAGGCTATATGGACTGTTGCATATTACTCACCTGTCTACTTTATATTAAGGCTATATGCTCTCCTAACAGTTTATTTCTGTACCAAATCTGCATCTCCTAGTAGGAGAAACACTGAAGAAAAAATGCTGCATTTTTTGTGTTTTTCCCATGTTTTTCTATTACATAGTCTATGACAAAAACACAGGAAAAATGAACAAAGAACTCGGCTTCTTTTTTCTGCACCAAAATCTGCAAGGACAAAAACCTGAAGGTGGCACAACACTTCAGAATTCTCATTGACTTTGCTGGGGTGCGTTTCCCCTTGCAGATCTCAGAGAAATCTGCAAGTAAAAACGCATAAACGCTAGGTGTGCACATATCCCAAAACTTCTTCAAGTAGGAACTATGCTACTTATGGAACTATACAGACCTAAAAGTGCACTAAGACTATGTGAACGCGACATCTTATTGAGGCCAAATCACCTGAAGAACAAAAAAGCCTCATAAAATGAACAGAATGCTCCGCAATGTCAAAAAGGGTTCAGGAAAGGCCGATGATAAAAGAAGAACTAAATTATGCTGTGCAGTATAGCATAAGACGCTGGCGCAAGAATGATTGCAAAACCACTAGCAAAGCCGCCTCAGAAATACAACCACCAGTGGCTTCACCTGGGAAAACTCATCATCTAAAAGCCGCTATGTGCACATAGCCTCACCTACTGGTACACCTACTAATCAGTGTACATTAATTTCGTGAGCTTGTGTAATAGGAGTAGATGAGTTCTTTAAGCAAGGTTATGGCATATATAATAGTGTATTGTAGATAAAGTAACTTTTTGGAGTCATCTGCCCAGATCTGCATATAATGTGATATACGAGGGTGATGTATGGGGATGCAGAGGCTGTGGTCACACCTGGTGTCCGGCCAGGTCTAGGACCATAGAGCATACCCCAATCCATGTAAGGTTTATACTGTAATCCAGAATTTGTTTTTACAACTTCTATATATTAATTTTCTCAATCTCCATTTTCATAGGTCCACGCCAGTATACTGTGGGCACGATGTCTGAACGCTTTGATTGCCACTACTGCAGAGCTGCCCTTCAAGGGAAGAAGTATGTGGAGAAGGATGGACACAACTGCTGTGTAAAGTGCTTCGAGAAAATCTGCGCCAACACCTGTGCGGAGTGCAGGAAACCCATTGGGGTGGATTCCAAGGTTAGTGGAGGAAAGCAAAAGCTAGGGTCATGTTTGAGTGAACCAAACCCGAATGGTGGGCATACACATGGTCATATGCTGCAGTTATGGGCAACAATCTAATGTGTTGGGGACGTACCGATTCCTTCCTGACAACAGGTGTTTGGGAAGGGGGAGGTGAGCCATGCTATATTGCAACACACCTAATCCTCTAGTTCTCAAGGCCGGGGAGTCTGGTGGTCAGTGGCTTACTCTTCTGTACTCACATGAGAATTCAAGCATGCTTGGTTAAACTGCATGTGCATATTACATGTGTACTGGGAAGTCAGAGGACTGTCTGACGGCTTACTAGGTGTTTGCTACTTTTTAGTCTGTTGTGCGTAGCTCCTATAGCCATACCTCTGTCCTTAGATAATTTAACAAGGGAAAGCTCCATCTACATAGGGGTACAAACCTTGGGTCACATTGCAACCGGAGCCTCCTGCACAGGTGGGATTGTCAATGTTTTCTTTTACATTTCTACTCTGTTCACATGGAGGTTGGGTGATTATGCAGTTTTGTGTGTGTTTATGCTTTTTTATGTTCACTGTAGTGAAGAATAAGTACCGTAGGTCATAAAAAGACACAATTATAACGGAAAGTCTCCCACTGTTGATGTGGTCTCAGTTGAGAATTTTAAATAAATGAATATTGCAGCATATGATGAAGGCTGAGGATACATTTTCTGTTTTATTTCTGTGCATAATGTCACATTTAGATGTTTTCACTACAGAAGTCTAGACAGCCCCAAACATGGCTCATCCGCAGCAATCCTTGTTAGGTTTTCAGGAATTGTTATTTTTGTATTGGTCTGTAGACTCCATACTGCTACCTAGTGGTGGATGTACTGCTCATTACCATAAATGGAATTTAACAACTGGCATAATAAACTTACAGGGTAAAAAAAGTGTTACATTTCTACATCATAAACTGGCGTTTTTGAAAAAATGCGCCAAATCCGGTAAAAAAAAACCGCATGTGCCACATTTCCGCCTAACGACTGCACTTGTGGCACAGTTGCAGCAAGCCCCCATCCATTATCTATGGGGCTTGCAATAAGTGTGCGGCGGATGCGGCAAGTGCGGTTTCGGCAGATAAGGCCACGAAAAAGTGTTTTGGTTTTTTTTTGTTGCGGCGCATCTGCTGCAACTGCATCTGTCTATGGAGCTTGTGGTAAGTGTGCGGCAATGCATGGGGCTTGCTGCAACTGTGCTTCAAGTGCAGCCATTAAGTGGAAAATGCGGCAGATGCGTTTTTTTGACCGGATCTGCCACATTTTTTCAAAAACGCCAGTGTGAAAGCACCCCATATTTTTATAATTAAGGGGATTTTCCCATGAACATGGTTAGTTTTAGGCTATATGCCCACTGTGCTTTTCTGCTGCATTTTCTGCACCAAAAACACATGACCCACAGTTTTGTAATGAAAGTCAATGTGATTTTCAAAAAGCTGTGCCCACATGTGCGCTTGAGTGGTGCCAAAAACACGTGCGTTTATAAAAGTCCCGGTCACTTATCTTGTGTTTTCTGAAAAAAGCAGCACTAACAAAAACGCACAGTGGGCAAACAGCAGAAAAGCATGCAGTTTTGAAACAGCCATGTTTTTGAGGCTGGAAAAAGTAGCACAAACAAATAAGTACAGAGGGCACTTAGCCTAAGTGTTAATTTTAATCAATAGATCTTGTAATAATAATTTCCACAACTGGATGTTGAATAAAAATGTTCCTGTGCGGAGATCTTATATGTGTCCCTGCTATGTACTGTGTAATAGATGTGTCTGACCATACAGGGACATGGTCTGATCATACCACATATAAGATTATCTCAGCACAGCAGATGTGGTATGATCAGATCATGTCCCTGTACAGTCAGACACATCCATTACACAGTACATAGCAGGGACACATAGATAATCTTATCTCTCCAACGGAACATTTGTTTTAAACACATCCAATTGTGGAAATTATTATTCCAAGATTAATTGATGAAAATCAACTTTAAAATGAACCTTGTTCATTGGAAAATCCCTTTAACACCACTATTTCACCAGAATTCATTGGGATTTTCAGCCATCTGTCATGTAGACTAGTAATTAAAAATAAATTAATAAACAGCCTAAACCTCTATAGCAACATTAGAAAAAAAACTATTATTCAGGCATAAATCATGTACATATTAGACAGACTCGTCACCATTTATAACTAAAAGCTAAAGCTGTCCTAGACTGGTCCAGTGGATGTCATTTATTAGGGTCAGGGCTTCCATCATTTGCTGAGAATAGTGGTGAAGGCGATCAGTCAATGCCTCAAGGTGATGCACATGAGCTGCTGCACTGACAGGTGATCACGGAACACAGAGACTTGGGAGCCACGCTGGGACAGGAGTGGACGGGGAGCGGTACCTTTTTAAAATTATTTCAATTAAGGCTGGGCAGTGTTTTTTTTGGGTAGACAACCCCCTTAATTTCCTTATACATCTTTATAGTAGAGATCACTTTATATAACAATATTTTTGCACATAGATAAAAAGGAGGACTTATTCCATGGAATTTTATTATTCAGCGTGTGAACAGTATGCAGTCAGCGCCCTCTAGTGGGATCCAGAGTTTTACCACTTACAGAGAATCTGTCAGCAGGTTTCTGCTTCCTCATCTGAGAGGAGAATAATATAGGCATAAGAGATCCTGATTCCAATGATGTATCACTTACTTTACTGTTTGCAGCCGTTCTGACACCGAGGGTTTAGTTTTAGCCATGCACTAGAGCTGAGAAAGTTGATACTGCCCATACCAGGCTCTGTTATTTACATTTACATAGACACAGTTGCTAATCGCAGAAGAAGGGGTGCCAGACTTGGGCTCACACCTGCTAAATTCAAGCAATGATAAGATACTGATGCTAAAACAAACATAGCAGGTAAACAACATAGTGGGATAAGAGACACATTGCTGAAATCTCTAGGTTAACCCCTACAGCATGCGGTCTTCAGATTACATAACAAAAAAAAAACCGGTTGACAGGTTCCCTTTAAAGGGCCTTTTCCACTATAAAATAATAAATGTGTTATATATATTTCTTTAATTACTCCAATAAAGAATGTAATATATCTTGCGGTTACACACAGGGTCCCTGGTTGTGAACATCTTCTGCAACATTGTATTCCAGTGGCATAAGTAGAGTCCGATGGGCCCGGTGCGATATTTAGACCTAGGCCCCCTGCGCACATTGGTCAGTTGTATGGGCCCTGTTTAATGTTATAAATCCTATAAAGACTCACAAATTGACCCCTCTCCCTTTCATTATGTATTAATGTCCCTCATCCTGGAATATGGCTCTTATTGTGGTATATATGTCCCCCATTCTGATATATATGGTCCTCCAATTATTACAATGTACCCCCATAGTCCTCTATTATAATGCATTCCATAGTCCCCCATTCATAAGGTAGCCCCCATAGTCATCCAATTATTGTAATGCACCCCCATAATCCACCCTTGATATAGTATAATGAAGCCTCAAAGCCCTCCATACAGCATAATGCAGCCTCATATTCCTTCATATAGTATAATACACCCTCACAGCCCTCTATATGGTATAATGCTGTCTCAGCCCTCCATATAGCATAATACAGTCTCAAAGCCCTCAATATAGTATAAGGCAGCCTCACAGCCCTCCATATAGTGCAGCCTCCTCTCTCCATACTGTATAATGCACCCCACTCCCCATATCCTCTGGCCACCGTGTACTCAAAAAAATAACTCTGTACTTACCTCTCCCCATTCCCCCTGCCAGTGTCTGGTCGTCTTTGCTAAAGACTCAGGAGACTGCGGTGCCGGTGTGCATTCCACTGTGGATTGCATAAAGCAGAAAGTGCCGCCTACTATTTTGGAGGAGGCGGCACCAGCCTGATGTATGCGTTCCACAGTGGATCGCACAAGGAAACACGGCTGGTAAGAGGAAGGGAGGGGCAGGGCCGGCAGTAGTAGGAAGCAGGAGGCTCCCACCCCCCTCCATTCCCTGACACACGGGCCCCAAAGTGGCATGTGCTGGTGCACAGGCACATGGATGTGCGTCCTCAGACGTACATACACAGTGAAGCCAACGGAGGGATTGGCGGGAGCAGGGGTTTACACTTTCAGCAGTGCAGTGCGCCTGCGTCTAGCTCCTCTGTTAAATATGATTGCAGCATTAAAGCTAGACATGATCTGATCTCTGCCTTTATCTTGTTTGCAGGAGCTGCACTATAAGAACCGTTACTGGCATGATACCTGCTTCCGTTGTGCCAAGTGCTACCATCCTCTCGCCAATGAACAGTTTATTTTCAAGGACAATAAAATCATGTGTTCTCGATGTGCCACCAGGGAGGACGCCGTCCGCTGCACCGGGTGCCACAAACTGATCGAGTCTGGTAAATTCACAAACACAATAGTGTCTACTAGAATTGATAATCCTATGCAGTATAATGAGGTCAGCTCGCAATAAGGGTCTCACAATGTACGCTTAAGGCTGTGATCATACACAGTCCTGCACACTAAAAGCACCACATGAGCACTGTGTGTACAACCCCTGGGGACCATGGAGTTGTGACAAACTGCATATGGTTCTGCCACTCGGTCTGAAAAGTGCATCAAATCTACCCTGCAGCCGCTATGAGGGAACCTGGCTACTATTTATCAGCAGGTTAAAGGGCACTGTGAGACACCGCCTACCCGTCAGGAACCCCGAGATTTTATAAGTTTAAAAACTGTTCTGTTCCACTGTTAGAAATGCAATATTGGTCAGAGAGGGATGGTTAGGACAGTAGTAGGTGGCTGCAGGGACAGGTAGGGATAGGTTAGAAGGGCTAAAACAGCTGACAGGTTCACTTTAAGCTTGAGCAAGAGCACCTGCGTTGAGCTCAAAATGCATAGCAAACCCTATGGGATATCACCTTAACATGCAACAATAAACTTAGGAGGTTTGCCCAGCTTTAAAATTCTCATCTGTAAAGGTACTTTACACGTGGCTACAGAAGGTTGGAAACAACCGGGTGTCTCGGGTGCACGAGCACGTAACAACGGTTGCAAACGGTACCCGATGCCGCCTTTACACGCCGCTACAAGGTGCTCTACAGAAGGTTTATACTATCCCTGGAGGCACCGTCGGGTGCCACAAGTTGCCTTCTGTAGAGCACCGTCCCTCATTTACACGCCACTACAGAAGGTAATATGGGAGGACTTGGGGCAGCAGGGACAACACATAGGTCGTGCCAGAATTGTGGATTACGAGACGCTCGTACGATGATTGGACAATGCAATAGCATCATGATTGGCCAGCCAGCGCAGGAAGGCTGGCTAATACATGATGCTATTGCAATTGTGTAGTGTGACTGGTCAGCTCCTTAAAAATGCCGCCCTATGCAGCGACTACCAATCGTAATGCAGGAGCTTCCACCAATGATTGCTGAAGGGGGGCAGTTTCCCGGAGGCTGTGTCACGCCCCAGGGAGTTAACTAGGTGGCGAAAAAACCTTACCGTACCTTATTTAGACGCCGCTACCATCGGGTTGAAACCAACCTGTTTTAGAGCACTGCTCAAAAACAGGTGTCGACAGTGACGGGTGGCAACAACCTAGTTTACACGCCGCTACCTCGGGTTGATTTGACGGTGCAAGATACATTTGTCTCCGACACCCGGTTGTTTCCAACCTTCTGTAGCGGCGTGTAAAGGTACCTTCAGTTATAAAGGTGAAGCCGCCAGAAGGTGAGTATATGACTGAGGCAGAGGACCAAAAATACAAATGCTGGAGTGATGGTTTAAATTTGAGTTAGATCCTCCTGGTTCATGAAAATAATGCCAGACCAGTAAAACCAGATAGACCTGATAGAACAGGGCAGATCTCTATGGTGCATCACTAATGGCTGTCATTGGTGATGTTCTTTTTTTTTTTTTTTTTTAATAAAGAAAGCCAGAATCTTATACCCAAATGAAAAAACCTGATACAAGTAAGATGTGAACAGGTGCAACACTGGACAATATATAAATTAAATTCAAAGTGGCACTCTGCAAATGCCAATTTATGTGCCCGTACTAGACAGATGGAAAAAGGAACTAGGTAAAATTTATTAAAATATTTACATTTTTTCAGGAAAATTCTGTTGGAAAGCTTTTTACTTAACTTTTGATAAAATAAAGGTTCTTAGTGTATATATTGGGCAAAAGATGTAAGCCCATCAACTGTGACAAGGTGACCAATTAAAGTGGAACCTCCTACTACCCATATATGTAGGCTATATAGTGGCCCGAGTGAGGCTGTGTGTAGGTTAGGTCCCATCAGATAAAGGTCACCTTGTCGCGGTTGACTGGCATACATCTATCATCCAATATATGCACTTAGAATCTTTAGTTCATTAAAAGATAAGTACAAAACTTTTTCCAAAATAATTTTTTTTTTAAAAATCATAGGATTAAAACCTAAGTTTTTTTTTTCTCATCTGTCTAGTACAGGCATGTGTGTTGGCATTTGCAAAGTGCTACTGTGAATTTCATATATTAATAAGAGAAAGAATATATATTTATTACATACAATAATAGCAAGATAGAATCCTGTATTAACTTAAAGCTACAAGAGAACTCTAGATTTTTGGGACAAGGAGCAGCATGACTCAGTTGAGATTCTTGCGCTCCAATGAAAAATGTGTCAATCTAACTTTATTCTCTATACATATAAGTGACACAGCTTACACTGGTATGTTAATTAGAAACATGAACAGTGGACCCAGAGTCCTCTTCAGTATTCAGTGGGATCCTTGAAATCCTCCTTCTGATTTGTAGACACGTCATTATGTCATGCAAGCGTCATACTGCAATAATGACATCATGCTGTACCTACAAATCAGAAGAGGCACCTGAGATATGATGGGTAGAGGTCAATTTGCAGGGCTCCTCTCCACCTAATATGGATGTACTGGATCAGAGTGCTGTGAATTGATTCGCTCATGTCAGCAAATTGTTGACAAATCACCATAAAAATTCCTCATATCTAGTTGTGAAATGTTCTTCCTTTTGTTACAGGTGGGCAGAATGTGGAGTATAAAGGAAGTGCCTGGCACGAGGAATGCTTTACATGTAGCAACTGCAAGCAGTCCATAGGGGCCGGGAGCTTCTTCCCGAAAGGAGCCGACATCTTCTGTGTCAACTGCCATGAGCAGAAGTTTGCTAAGCACTGTGTAAAGTGCAAAAATGTGAGTATTCATGTGTATCCGCCACCTTTAAACAGCACAACAGATCACAGGGCTTTGCTCCATTTTGGCTGCAGTAACTGACAAAACCCTAATACCAGACACACAATGTGTAACTTTAGTGCTAACGTTCGTATATTAGCAAGTTTGTGTGATTTCATCCAATGCTCGGAGTCTGATAACTTTATGGGACTTGTTTTCCAGCCGATAACATCTGGAGGGATAACCTATCAAGATCAGCCCTGGCACGGCGATTGCTTTGTGTGTGAGACTTGCAATAAGAAGCTCGCTGGCCAGCGTTTCACTGCTGTTGAGGATCACTACTATTGTGTGGATTGCTACAAGACTTTTGTGGCCAAGAAGTGTTCTGGCTGTAACAACCCAATAACAGGTACTGACTATTAATGCACTCAATACTTTCAATATCAAAATACAATTACCATTGATTATGAATATGGTGGGAGCGATCAGCCTCTTCTAATCTTTCCCTGCACGGCAGCGCCCCAGCTGGTAATGGCTGCAAAACCTGATGCACCTGGGAGCAGCATTAAGGCCGGTTTCACATTTGTGTTTGTGATGTTTGAACGCATGCACACTGCGTCCTATGTTTAACATGGTAATAGCGTTTGGCTGCATTCACATCTGTTTTTTTCTAGGTACCCTTCAAACGCAACATGTTGCATCTTATATGCGTCTGAGGATGCTTGCTACCTACACAGGCGTCCTGAAGCACACAAACAATGCATAGAGCTTAATGGAGCCGCACTGCCATCCAGATGTCACCGCAGCCAAACGCAGTGTCTCTCTCTCCACGCTATAATGGAGTTCTATGGGACAGCGGTGTCAGTCCAATACATTTCTATGGACTTCTGTCTCTGTCCATAGCTGCTGAATACACACTGCGTATGCCAGCATTTGGCGTTTGTGCCGCATGTGTCTGAACGCAATACCACAAACGTAATCAATGAGGCCGGCTTCACATTGCATATAAGCTGTTTGCATATCAGTGATGAAAAGGGTAGTCCTAGGTTAGAAGTTGTTTTTTCATCCAACATTCTGGAGCTTTACATTTCCACTGAACTCCATTTGTGTTGCAGTAGAGAACAGCACATTGCCTATTTGATGGGGGAATACCATGCACAAAACCAAGTGGCCGCATCAATTGTGCCATGTGATGGGTGAAACAGCAGGTCTGACCTTTGCCTTTACATGACCTGAATGAATGATCTTGCAAACAGTGAGATCTAGGCACCAGCGAGGATCAATGAATAAGGTAATTTGATTAATGATTTATGCGAGAGACATAAAAACAACAGCTCCTTCAGGTTGTACGAGCTACAAAACACAGATTTGTTTTTATGTCTCTTGAATAATCATCATATAGCTGATTCATTGATCCTCCTTGTGGCGCTCGGACCTCACCGCTCGCAAGATCTTCATTCAGGAAATTATGGATGTGGTCGGAGCAGCGGCTTCAACATTCCTTTGCCTAAGGCTAAGTTTACACAGGGTAGTTTTGATCCATTTTTGGTGCTGTTTTTTTTTTTCTTAAACTGCAACAAAAACGGATCAATCAAAATGATTTGACAGTAAAGTGAATAGGATTTTCAATTTGCTGTCAACACACTGTTTTTTGACAGCTGCATTAGTGGTTCAGAAAATGAGCGTGTCAATTTGGATGTTAGTGGTGTAGAAAGTGCACCAGCAAAACACCACACAAATACTGATCCTCCCTGCGATCCCACGATGATGTCTTCCTCCTGGGCATCGGCATATCCTGTCTGTGAGTAGTACAGTGCCTTAGGACCTGTGCACCATGTGACTTGCACATGGTGCACAGGTCCTAAAGTACCGTACTACTCAAAGACAGGATCTGCCAATGCCCAGGAGGAAGACAACAGCGGGGATCACCGTGGGATTGCAGGGAGGGTAAGAAAGTGGGTGTGTGTCTCCACCGATGGAGCAAAGAAGCGAGTTTGTGATGGCCTTTTTTTTTTTTGCAAAAGAGTATCCATTTTTGGTGCAGAAATCCTCAATTCATGAGGATCTGTCACTTGTGCAAAAAAAAAAAAAAGTAAAACCGTTTTGATAACTCCCTGAGCTCCCCTGATTCTGCTACTTTTTTCTGTTTTGTGCTGCAGCGCTCAATTTCAGAGATATTCACATTTATTGCCTTTGGAGGACAGCAAGTGAAATCTCTGCTTGTAGTGCAACTGGGTGTGTCTTCATAGCCTTCTCTGGGGAAGGGGGGTGCTCCACACATTAACCAATCACAGCTCAGCATCTTAACTATAAATCTCTGATGCTGCAGAGCAGTCATTGGTGGCCTCTGGGAGAGAGGAGTGAAGGCGCATGCCCTGAGATGACTATGAAGAAACACCCCATTGCATTACAGAGACTTCCCATACTGTGCTTCTAAAGGAATGTGAATATGTCTGCAGTGGGGCAATGCAGCGCAAAATGGGAAAAATGCAGCAGACTCAGGGAGCTCAGAGATATTTACAAGGCATTTGGTTCGTTTCATTTTTTTTTTTAGCAAATTACAGGTTCTCTATCATTAACTTGACATATTTAGTGTTTGATTTTGCATTTTTTTTTCCCTAATAAAAAGATAGAGTAATGGCATTTGCAACCTGCCACAACAGTGACGTGTTAATACAACCCTCTTCTTTTACAGGGTTTGGAAAGGGATCCAATGTGGTGAATTATGAAGGGCATTGTTGGCACGAGTATTGCTTCAATTGTAAGAAGTGCTCTCTGTCCTTGGCTAACAAGCGTTTTGTACGTCATGAGGAGCATATCTACTGTCCTGACTGTGCCAAGAAGCTTTAAGAGGGCCCACCGAAGACGCTGAATTGCATTGATATAATATACAATTAGTAAATTACTAATATGAATATGCATGACATTTGATGCTGTTAAATGAGCTACTTATGAAATAATTGAACCGACAATGTATATTCTAATCAATATATATGCCCGCTGAAATGTCTTATAGTTGCAATTAAAACAGATAAACATATATTATATATAAAGAAAGAAAGAAAAGCTTTGGGCCAGTTATGTGCGACTTGTGGCTCTCCTGCTATTGATTAACTAGAAATTCCAGCACGGCCAGACTCTTGCAAATTAGTAGATAGTCTATTTGGGGCAAATTAATGTTGACTTTGTCCATAGGCCATGTCTGGTATTTCTTCTCCTCCTCCTTCAAGTGATTGGGGCTGGGATGCAATATTAGAAACAGCCATTGGACAGGAGTGGCACTATTTCATGGGGAAAAGGAGAACAGCCAGAGGAGAACCGCAGGCTGCAGACTAATGTTCTGTTCAGCAAATGCATGAACAATGCAACATAGCATTACAGCAGTCATAGGACTGATGACAAGCCTGTAGAATACATAAAAGTAGATATATATGATCACAGCTCCTGCCTTACATCCCATACATGCCTGCTATGGATATATGTGTGAATAAACACAATAAACCCTCAACTTATGTCTGTTGCCTGCATTAAAGGAATCATTGTCTGAACAGTCTCTTATTATAGGATAAGATGGATACCACGTAAACTACAATTGTTAAAAGCTTCAAAGGGAACCTGTAAAAGTAGCCAGTTATAATACCTTGCTTACTAAGTTTTCTATTTTTTTTGTTTGCTGTATTTAAATCTGTTATGCGATTCAAGAGATATGGGCCTTTTTACTAAAGGGAACCAACCACCATGATTTTAGGGTATAAACTAAAAGCAGGGCCATAGAGGTGCTAGGATGGTGACATGAACTAAACATTCAGGCTTCTGATTACATGTTTGATTGCAGAGATAACATTTGTTAAAGTTGAGGAAATGTCTGCAGCGATGATTAATGTGCGCAGAAGGGGACGGACATTGTGGTTGGTCCTCTGCATAGATTACACCTCTTGCATCCCCTGCTATGCCCCCTCCTTTATTTAAATCTTGACTCGCCATTACCGCTCTTGGCAACGCATCGCAATCAAAAGAAATGTTGATGTCATTAACATGGCTCTGGAGTCAGCGTATGCGTGTAGCGCGATCTCCAGTACCATTTTGCTGAGGACACTGTGAAGATGTATATTAGTGGCATCGGTGCATTCACAGTTTAAAAAAAATTCAAACTGCGCATGAACCGATGCTACTCTTCCCCTAAAATCATGGTGGTTGCTTCCTTTTGCGCTCATTTAGTGCTTGCATTGCTCACAAGTAATATTGCAGAGCAGTATCCAGAAACACTGTCAGAGAAATCTTTGGTAAAGACCATAAAAATGGCACTAAGTATTTTGGATCTCTAACTGTACTGTGAATAATAAAAAAAAATAAAAAAAACAAGACATAAAACACACCCACCAAAATTACTTAGGTGAACAGCGGGAAGAAAATAATAGCAAAGATTAGTCACTTTTGCAACTTTAAAAATGTTCTTAATAAGGATTTTTGGGACTTACTGTAAAATCCCTTTTCTCATAGCTTTCATTCTTGAATCTAAGAATAAAAGCGATATGTGCTGTTCACTAGAAATGCACCCTTAGGGTACCTTTACACGCGGCAACGTTTCTAGGAATTTCACTGGCAACTTACTAGTTGCAGTGAAATCATGGACACATTGTTATATCATGTTGCTGTGTACAAATGGAACAATGTCTCCATGATTTCACTGCAACCAGAAGTTGCCAGTGAAATTCCTAGAAAAGTTGCCGCGTGTAAAGGTACGCTTAGAGGATTGCAGGAGGTTCTTGCAGAGATCGTAGTTTTGATCATCCTTCTACTTTTGCATTAACTGCATATTGGGTGTAGGCTAATGAGGTGTCGCCTGTTGGAAAGGAGTCAGCTATTTATAAGATGTATTCTTAATGTCAGCCTCCAGGTGGCAGCATATTATTCATGGTTCTTGTGTCTTCCTTATGAAACAACTGAGAAAATCTATTTATCAAGTCGGCAAGCAAAATGTAACATGAGGAGTAATTGAGGCATGTGAGAGGGCGCCACGTAAGCACCATGGCCAATTCATCAGTGCGCTTGCCAGAAATCTGGGGTAAAATACCTTGATAAATTGCAAAAGGTTGCACAAAAATATTACAATTTTTTGCACTTTTACACTAGTATCACACAGCTTCATCAAACTTATCTAATTTACAAATGAGCTTTGACATACCTCATGCCAGAAATCTCACTCCAGTCCCTGACTGCAGGTGTGTGGCATGGTGCACAGAGGCTCACACCACTTTCCAGATATGCTCCATTCATTAGGAGGGTGTGGACTCCAGCACGCTCCTTCAACAAGACTGGCATAAACATTGCTGATCTTGATGAATTGGTGCCTATGTCCTTTGGTCATACATTGATCAGCACACGTATGGTTCTGTGTATATGTGCAATGGAAAAAAAAAAACATAAAAAACACAACCATGGAACATTTTAGTGCTGGAAATAACACCCCACGCTTTCTCCTTTGTAAAGTTTATTTAACAGTGCACATATATTTACATAAGTAGCTGTAACTAGGAAATTAACAAAACGTACAGAAAAAAATTAGCATTTTACTGGTTAGATTGTCTCTGCTAGAATTAAACAGTGTTTATACAAAAATACATATACATATATAGTTTATCTAAGGCACTGCTCTGTCACAACTGCTACCAAGCGGAGGCCAAGGACACCTTAAGACTAAGGGTGATTTTAGCAAATGAAACATTTAGCAAATGTCTCATCCAAAACGGACAAACTATGAGGAGTCTATGTAATGAGAAACTTCCACATAAATAAAGTGTTTCCTGGCTGTTGTAAGGTTTCCTAATTACAGACACATAATGCAGGCGATGTGCGGGATATTGCAGAAATTATCTACAGTTTTGGATATGAAGGGATTGGCTAATATTTGACTAATAATAATGAAACGTCCGTTACATGGAAGATCATGTAATATTTCCTACGAAATCCCCGTCACCATCCAGATCAGTTATTACCGCTTGCATCGGAGGGGATACATGCAGGCCGCCATTCTCGCTCACAGGGTTGCGGCTGGGAACTGACCTTTTCTTCCAGCTTCTGGTCTTGGATTGCCCCCACATGTAAAATGAAGTCACAGATAGAAACGCTTTAAAAAAGGTAAAATTAATCTAGAAAGTGTCCGCCTGCGTTATGAGTAATAAAAGGTAAACCTGGAGCCAGTCGTACATTCCTAATTTTGATAAAAACAGACGTTCGAGAACCTATCACCCTGAGACCTGCTACATTCATATGGAAACCCAGTGCATACAAACCTTAAGGCCATGTTCACACAGTGTTAATGCTGCATTTTTTCTGCACCAACATGCAAGGTTTTTTATTGCAGAAACACTAGGAGATCCTGCACTAAAAAACACACCTGCGTATTTACATGCATTTTTTTCAGATTCTCCAGAGACGTCTATATGTAAACAAGCATTAAAACGACGCACAGGTCCAAAGCATCTTTAAATGCGCAGTTGGCGTGTTGTTTATTTTTCCCATGAAATCACAGCCACCTTGCTTCAGCTATTAAATGCAGAAGATTTTTTGCACCAAATGACGCAGCATTTACGCTATGTGGGACTACGGCCTTAGGGGTTATCCAGGAATAGAGACCTTGTAAACAGAGGATGGGGGTGCAGAGTGCAGCCCATGGGGTCACTTGACTGTGTTATCTTTCAGCTCTCAGTGTCACTGTCTAGGTGAAGAACTATAGCAGCCCACAATTTGTTTGGGGTGTATCATTGCTCCAATTCCTACATACCGAGTGCCCACGGATATTAAGCCATCACTCACTACCTCTCATGTCTGGGCATTGCCCACCTCCTGCACAGCAGAGCCATGGCACAGGTAGTAAGGCTACATTTTGGGTTCACATACTGTAGGTGAAGACACACACACTGGGGGTGGTAACCGGCCAAGATAGGTCACGTGTCTGTATGTATGGGGTGGGATCTACGATGAGATCAGTAGAAGTGCCGCAAGGTAACATGGGCACAATCCAAAATAATGAAACCCAAAAGTCCTGGACACCCCAAAAACACACCTCACCAGGTCTGTACTCCTTCCTCTCCTGTATTACGTGTGCACTAATAAGCTACTTATTTGGTAAAAGTGCTCAGGAGCCAAATATTGTTCAAGTTATTTGAGAACTGATAAATATTAACCATTGCACAGCCGAAAAGGAACCAATAATAGTTCTTACCCTGGTAAATACAGCCATATAGTGCTACTCAGCACCTGGCAGCGTCACCTTGTATCCAGCACAGTGGGGGGGTCTTAAGGAATTTAAAAGCAGTTAAGCCACAATTTTAGAAGATGCTTCTGACTTAACAAAGACGTCAATCAGTGGAGCGGTCATACTTAGGTATGATAATAATCCCTAATAATGATACGTCTAGTGTTCAGCCCGCTGAGGTTAGCCTGACGTGTAGGTGCGCTGAATGTAATGAGAATGGGATGTACAGCACCGAGAACAAAATCACTGTAAAATACCAACAGAAACCTCCAGGTAATCAAGTAGTTGTCTAATAATACTGCTGTTTATGTACACAATAAAATAATACTTACAAATGTAACATCAATACAAAATAGAAAAAAAATGAAATGTTTTAAAAATCACATGAGCAAAGGTTATAAGAAATTAGGAGGGGTCCCATTGCTTTCACACAGTGACAAAAAAGGAAGGAGCCAAGCTATTATTGCAGGAAGGAGCCAATCTGCAGATCTGGATGTAGTGGCAACACTAAGACATGTTATACCAGTAGAGGTTGTCCAAGATTTAGGAGTACTGATGACCTGTCCTGTGGGGTTTCGGCCCTACAGATCAGTTGTTACCAGTAGTATACAGTATACAGAGAAGGGACCCCATAGAATGGCCACTACATAGTGTACTCAGCTGCAGAATCCTGGATTTGCAAAAGGCCGATCATCCTGGGTGTAGACACCCATTCATGTGATGTTTATGACCGACCCTAAGGATAATGGACAACCTCTTAGAATTCAGAATCATTTAGGGGTAAAAATGTTTTTTCCCCCCCAAAAAGCAGTGGCATTCATGCAAATAGGCTGGCTGAACTGCAATAAGAGAAGGAGCTTTTGTTAGAGACTGGCACGGTGTGTGGGAAAAAGGCAGATCCTAATCTCTAACCCTGGACAACGCCCACAAACATAGCTCTGTCCACTGTGCATAAGGCAAATCGATTCACACCACTCTATCCATCATCCACATCCGTAATCTGTTGCTGTTGGATGGGAGCACTGAGAACCGCCTCTTATCAGACGGCATACCCTTCTTTTGATTAGCTGGCCTTGAGTGACATCATCATTGCAATGTGCTGCATATGTAATGCCGTGCCAGACTGGCTAATCGAGAGCAGAGTGATGGATATTGTCAGAGGGACTGGGTTGCGCAAATCATTAAACGTCAACTCTAGGTCTTACCCAGATGGTGAATATCATTAACCAAGAATACAATAAATAGCACAAATTTACCAAGTATTGTCTGAATGAATGAAAGAGAACCGAATGCGATGCTGACAGTGTAACAGATTTCAGCTCCTGAGGGGTTAGTTTTCACAAGCTCATGTTAAGGGCATTACGGCCAAAGTTAACTTAATTTTTTCATTTTAAGTTCTAGAACAGAAAACCTAATGACATTAATGGTCATGTTGAGATTTCGACAGGCATGAGAAAACAATAAGTTACTGCATAAGAAGAAAACGTTCTGTCAAAAGTTAGAAATAAAACAAGGACTAGGATATTTGTGAGACCCTGTGTAACTGCCCAACATCACCAGCGATACCACCCAAGTGGTCTCCCCGAACAAGTGTCATCTATCGTGCAACCTTTGTGTCTTCTCTTGCTGGATGAAATTTGCATCTCTACATAATATGTTGAAATAGCAGCTTTTAACGACAAGGCTTCATTAAATACTGGAGAGCGAAGTGCAATAACAGGACGAGCCCTGCACAGATGTCAGATCTCTGGGGGCAAAAAAAAAAAATATTAAAATAAGTCAATTGTCTACACATAAGCCTATCATAGAAATAATAAAAGACAACAACATGGATCTTCCCTGAATAGATACCAGTGAAGATGTTACCGTAATTTTAATGGGAGTCCATAAAGTATCTGATGCACAGACAAGAATAGTGCTGTACATGGTGCCATGCCTGCCATCAAAATGACAGGAGCCAAGGAGAACCATAATAAACCCCACTTATCACCCCGTGGTTTGCTACAATATGTCAGAATAAATATAAAGCATCAGTCAGGAGTAGTGAGGAGCAGATCCCATGGAAGTTTGGGTTCTGGGGGTTCAGCTGGACTTTGTATAAACAGAAGTTTATATAAAGTCCTGGACCCAAACTTGACACGAACCTCATAGGAAGTTCCTGATGGGACAGTTCTGCTCTCTACCCCCATACAGCCAGCCATAAACAAAGCACTGGCAAGGCAGGAATATGTCATTTTCTTTTTTCGGCACACACAACATCCGATAGCGCTGATTTTACCCCTAGTGCAGCCATTTACACACTATAAGTGACTCACACTGGGATGAGAACCGAATGTATCCAAGCACAGTGATACTCGCTCCAGTGATTAGGATACGAAAGCACCCGAACTCTTAAAAATGTGTCAGTGTTCAGATTCAAAGTCTGTGTATGGTTCAAACATCAAACTTTAACCCCTTCATGACCCAGCCTATTTTAGCCTTACTGACCTGGCCATTTTTGACAATTCTGCCCAGTGTCCCTTTATGAGGTAATAACTCTGGAACACTTAAACGGATCCTAGCGATTCTGAGACTGTTTTTCGTGACATATTGGGCTTCATGATAGTATTAAATTTAGGTCGATAATTTTTGCGTTTATTTGTGAAAAAATCAAAAATTTTGCAAAAATTTAAATATTTCGCAATTTTCAAATTTTTAATTTTTATTCTGTTAAAGCAGAGTTATGTGACTCAAAATAGTTAATAAATAACATTTCCCACATGTCTACTTTACATCAGCACAATTTTGGAAAAAAAAAATATTTTTGGTAAGAAGTTATAAGGGTTCAAAGTTCATCAGCAATTTTTCATTTTTCCAGCAAAATTTACAAAACCATTTTTTTAGTGACCACATCACATTTGAAGTCCCTTTGAGGGGCGTACATGACAGAAAACACCCAAAAGTGACACCATTCCAAAAACTGCACCCCTCAAGTTACTCAAAACTATATTCAAGAAGATCTATTAACCCTTCAGGTGCTTCACAGAAACTAAAGCAACGTGGAAGGAAAAAATTGACATTTTAATTTTTCCAACAAAAATGTTCTTTTAGCCTCAATTCTTTCATTTTCACATGAGCAACAGGATAAAATGGATCCTAAAATTTGTTGGGCAATTTCTCCTGACTGGTACCTCATATGTGGTCATAAACCACGGTTTGGGCGCACAGCAGGGCTCAGAAGGGAAGGAGCGCAATTTGACTTTTGGAGCTAATTTTTCATTCAAAAATTGAAATGGCGCTCCTTCCCTTCTGAGCCCTGCCGTGCGCCCAAACAGTGGTTTATGACCACATATGAAGTATCTGTGTACTCAGAAGAAATTTCCCAACAAATTTTAGGATCTATTTTATCATGTTGCCCATGTGATAATGAAAAAGTTTAGGCTAAAAGAAACTTTTTGTAAAAAACAAAGTACTTTTATATTTTTACAGATCAATTTGTGTAGCACATGAGGGTTCAAAGTGCTCACTATGCATCTAGATAAGTTCCTTGGGGGGTCTAGTTTTCGAAAATGGGGTCACTTGTGGGGGAGCTCCAATGTTTAGGCACACAGGGCCTCTCCAAACGTGGCATGGTGTCTGCTAACAATTTGGACTGATTTTCCATTCAAATTTTTAGCGGACACCATGTCGCGTTTGGAGGGTCCCTGTGTGCCTAAACATTGGAGCTCCCCCACAAGTGACCGCATTTTGGAAACTAGACCCTCAAGGGACTTATCTAGATGAGTAGTGGTCACTTTGAACCCCCGGGTACTTCACAAATTGATCCGTAAATATGAAAAAGTACTTTTTTTTCCCACAAAAATTTTCTTTTTCATTTTTGCAGATCAATTTGTGAAGCACCTGAGGGTGCAAAGTGCTCACCATGCATCTAGATAAGTTCCTTGGGGGGTCTAGTTTCCAAAATGGGGTCACTTGTGGGGGAGCTCCAATGTTTAGGCACACAGGGCCTCTCCAAACGCGGCATGGTGTCCGCTAACAATTTGAATGAAAAATTAGCTCAAATTGTTAGCAGACACCATGTCGCGTTTGGAGAGACCCTGTGTGCCTAAACATTGGAGCTCCCCCACAAGTAACCCCCTTTTGGAAACTAGACCCCCCAAGGAACTTATCTAGATGCATGGTGAGCACTTTGCACCCTCAGGTGCTTCACAAATTGATCTGCAAAAATGAAAAAGAAAATTTTTGTGGGAAAAAAAAGTACTTTTTCATATTTACGGATCAATTTGTGAAGTACCCGGGGGTTCAAAGTGACCACTACTCATCTAGATAAGTCCCTTGAGGGTCTAGTTTCCAAAATGGGGTCACTTGTGGGGGAGCTCCAATGTTTAGGCACACAGGGACCCTCCAAACGCGGCATGGTGTCCGCTAACAATTTGAATGAAAAATTAGCTCAAATTGTTAGCAGACACCATGTCGCGTTTGGAGAGACCCTGTGTGCCTAAACATTGGAGCTCCCCCACAAGTAACCCCCTTTTGGAAACTAGACCCCCCAAGGAACTTATCTAGATGAGTGGTGAGCACTTTGAACCCCCAGCTACTCCACAAATTGATCCGTAAAAATGAAAAAGTACTTTTTTTTCCACAAAAATTTTCTTTTTTCATTTTTACGGATCAACTTGTGTAGCACCTGGGGTTCAAAGTGCTCACTATGCATCTAGATAAGTTCCTTGAGGGGTCTATTTTCCAAAATGGGGTCACTTGTGGGGGAGCTCCAATGTTTAGGCACACAGGGGCTCTCCAAATGCGACATGGTGTCCGCTAACAATTTGGGCTGATTTTCCACTCCGGACCTGAGTGAAGCCGCGGGTGGTCGCAGGGAGACCGCAGCCGCCCTGTACTCACCGTGTGCGGCGGGTGCAGGGCGCCCTCTCCCTGCAGTCACCCGATGGGAGCCGCTTCCAACTCCGCAGCATGAAATAAGCATGCAGCAGAGGAGCGGACTCCCGGCAACCTGCACCGCAGCTCCAAACATGCTGCGGGCAGGTTACGCATAGTGAGGATGGAATTTCTTGAAATTCCATCCACTATACTAGTACTGTACGACACCCGGTAAGATCACAGCACTTAGGGAGTGACACAGAAGCATGGCACAGCGATAGCACATATCGCTGTGTCTGGCTGTCACATCGCTCCTTTGCAGCGTCATCTCCATGCAGGGAGATGACACTGCAGAGAATGCTTGCACAGGCGGCAGGGGGGCACAGGAGGGGAGGGGGTGACCGGAGTAGGAAGAGGGCAAAGGAGCACAGGAAAACAGAGTTGCTGGAGCACATGGACACAAGGGTGTAGAAGTGCAGGGCAAGGGGCGCAGGGACACAAGGATGCAGGGCACAAGGGTGCAGGGCTGCAGAAATGTAGGGGTGCAGACACACAGGGGTGCGGGCTTCAGATCACAGGGGAACAAGGGCACAGGGCTGCGAGCTGCAGGGGCGCAGGGCACAGGAGTGCAGAGACGCAGGAGTGCAAGCTGCGGGGCACAGGTGTGCAGGCTTCGGGGCACAGACTGTGGGGCACAGGGGTGCAGGGACGCATGGCACAGGGGTGCAGTGCTGCAAGGGGGCGGGGCAAAGGGGCGCAGGCTACAGGGGTGCAGGGCTGCGTGGTGTGGGGCTGCAGGGCACAGGGACGCAGGCTACAGGGGTGCAGGGTGTGGGCTGCAGGTCACAGGGTTATGGGGCTGCAGGGCACAGGGGCGCAGGCTACGGGCTGCAGGGATACAGGGCTGTGGGCTGCAAGGCACAGGGATGCGGGGCGCAGGGCACAGGGCTGTGGGCTGCAAGGCCCAGGGATGTGGGGCGCAGGGCACAGGGGTGCAGGGCTGCAGGCACAGGGGTGCGGGGCGCAAGTGTGCCGAGCTGTGGGGCACCGGGGCGCAGAGCTACAGGGCACAGGGATCGCTAACGATATCGCTCACATCGCTGGTGAGCTGTCACACAGACAGACTCACCAGCGATGTGGAGCAGAGAGATCGCTGGTAACTATGGTACACATCGGGTTACTAGGCGCCGCGCGGCGCTTAGTAACCCGACGTTTACCATAGATACCATCTCCCAGCATAGGCTCTGCCGCTGGGAGATCGTTCATCGTGGTGTCATACACCACGATGAAGCAGATTGAATAAGCGCTTGATATGAGCTCCGGCTCCGACATCTGCGATCTAACGATCAAGCGATTTTACATTGTAAAATCGCTTGATCGCACGTAACGATGCACAAACGATATCGCTTAAGCGATCAAAAAGCAGATCACTTAAACGATATAGTTCGTAATATTGCAACGTGTGACGGCCGCCTAAGACACATTTAAGATGCAAACGATTCTAGTTTTTAAGTTCAGCAGTATACATGCTAGATATTTTCTTTTGTTAACAAAAGAAATGAATGCACAGCCAAAATGATAGCAAAGGGAGCAACATAATGCAAGGTGAAGAATGTGCAGAGCAGGAAGAGAAGGACCATGGCGAAATGAATGTGCACACCAACAATGTATGAAAAATAAGGACTTTATTAAATGGATGCAGCAACAACACAGCAAGTGTTTAAAAACAATGAAAACTAATTAAACCCAGGTTCGCAGGGTAATACTTCAATATTAATAGAGAAATAATATATGTGGAGCAATGAATGGTGTTAAAATGAGAGACAATCTCCAGCCACTGTATAAACAATACAAAACAATGGTGAAGTACAGTTTGAGACAGATTCACATTGTATATAAATATATATATATATATATATATATATATATATATATATATATATACATATATATATATATATATATATATATATATATACACACACACACATACACACACACACAGTATATATATATACACATAATGTATACAGTTATTACTTGAAGTGATTAACCATTAATTATATAGACTGGTCAGCAGAACACATGCTGGCACGTTTAAGAATACAAGGAAAGTGGTATACAAGAAGTGAACCAGAATCAGGATCTAATACACACTATGTGGAAAGCTCAATGGTTGGAAAGAGTCACACACTCACACACAACGTATAGCTGCAACCTGGGCGCCTGGAGGAGAAAGACCTCACGCGTTTCGCTGTTAGGAACAGAGCTGGCACATCCAGGTCCTGGTTGACTTGTGAGATTCTCTCTCATCCTAACACCACTCACCGCTCCACATATTATTATTATTTGCCTATTAATATTAATGTATTACCGTACTCTGCTGACCTGGAACCACACATTAATCTTAATTGTCTTTAAACGTTTGTTGCGTTGTTGCTGCTTCCTTTAATAAAGTCCTTATTTTTCATACATTTTCAGTGTGCACATTAATTTATGCATAGTCCTCTTTCTGCTCCACAGATATTTTAATTTTTAATTTTTTTTTATCCATTTCTTAGTTGCTATTGCCCATGAATTATTAGAGGTGTGTTTTCTATTTACCGTATAGAAAAAAAACTTGCTAAAAGTGTGCGAGACTTATAGTCCAGAGGCCGGCTCCTGTGATGGAGGAGAACACTGACACTGCGTGCTCCCCGATCACAGAGAGCGTTCCTCTCTTTCTGCTATATTCTGATCTACCAGGCTCGAGTATGAGTGAATGGAGATTTATGACCGCGCTCACGTTCCAAATGATCCAATTGAATCAAAGTTTTAGATTTCAAGCAGTGGCATTATTTCTACCGTGTTTCAGGGCATAACCCCTTCCTCAGGAACCACAAGATGTACTTTGTTGTGGTATTCCTGAGGACAGGGTTATGCCCCGAAACACGGTAGAAATAAAGCCACTGCTATACAGCACTTAAAGGGAACTATGCTTGCTGCCTTGCTAAGAGCCTGGCCGCATCATGAAAGGGGCGGGGCTAACGGCATTATGCGATTTAGCCCCGCCCCTTTCATGACGCAGCCAGGCTCTTAGCAAGATGAGAGGGGCGTGCATAATTACAAGGGAGCAGCAGACAGGCCAGCCTTTGAGACTAATTCAGAAACACAGAACTCACAGGATGGAGGTGAATATAAACTTTTCTCTACTTTACAAAATCGATTTTTTTCTGCAAAAGGGATGGCTAGAAATGATAAGAGGGGGTGCAGGGACAGGTCTAAAGATACGGGGGGGGTCAGTTTGTGAGGTCAGGTTCACTTTAAATATACAGTACTTTCCCATTCTGTTATTGTGTTAACCCTTTATATAAACTGAGTATAAACTGAAGTATGGTTGTCAGTAATAAGGTTATAATTCACCCCGTATTTTGTATCTGAACACACAGTGCTTTCCTGTTTATTATAGTGTTAAATTACCAATTGAACCTTCCTGTAATTTACCAATACAGGATTGTGTGTGGTTGGTAATTGTTACTCTGTAACTTGGTTTTAATTGTTTTTATTAACCTTCTGTCAAAGCCTGTCACCAGCAAAGTGTATATAAAAAAAGAAATAAAAACTCACTTTTTCACATGATACAGTGTGCTCCCCCAATTATACAGTGGTTCTGTGCTCCCTATATATTAGTATTTGAGGGCAGCTGTGTTTTTGTGACTATGTATCGTGTCTCAGCGTTGCAGCAATACACATTGTAGGAATGGAGTGCCACAGTTTTTCTCTTGTTCGGAATATGAGGTCACACACTCAGTAGTGCACCCCCTCCTCCCCTCGCTAGCCACAAGATCTAGTGCTCTCTGTTGTCAGCTACCTACACGCCCATAATGAATGAGATGTAATCCAGAGTGAGGCTTCAACTGAGTGCAAATGCTAACGTAGGTTAGGACCCAGTAAAACACAAACGCCTGAACATGGCTACTGGGTAGTTATGGAAATGGCCATGTTTATAAGCTAAGCGTTCCAATTTTTCATATTTTCTTAAATGCTATGCTATACTACCTATAGCGAAGCATAGTAGCTGAGTACAGCTGTCTTTTTATAACTATGTATTGTGTCTCAGCGTTGCACCAATACACATTGTAGGCAGTGGCGTAACCAGAGTCTGGCGGGCCCCAGTGCGAACTTTAGACTTGGGGCCCCCCACCCGCATGTTGATGAAATGTATGGGCTTCATGTAACATTCTAAATCCTTTAAAGACTCACAAATTGACCCCACTCCGCCTTCATCATGTATTAATGTCCCTCATCCTGCTGTATATGGTCCTCCTCCTGGAATATGGCCCTTATTGTGGTATATATATGTCCCCCATCCTGGTTTATATGGTCTGCCTCCTACCGTCACCATAGTCGTCCAATTATTATAAGACATTCCCAGATTCATCCATATATTAGAATGTACCCCATAGTCCTCTATGTATTATAATGCATCCCATAGTCCGCCATTCATAAGGTAGCCCCCAAAGTCATTCAATTATTATAATGAACCCCCATTATCCTCCATATAATATAATGCAGCCTCACAACCCTCCATATAATATAATACAGCCTAATAGCCTCTCCATATAGCATAATGCAGCCTCATAGCCTCTCCATATAGTATAATACAGCCTCATAGCCCTCCATATAGCATAATACAGCCTCATAGCTCTTCATATACTGCAGTCTCAAAACTATCCATAGTGCAGGCTCATAACTTTCCAAATAGTGCAGTATTATACTGTATATGCAGCCTTATATCTTTCCATATACTGCAGCCTTATTATGTGCAGCCTCATATCTCTCCATGTAGTGCAGTATTATATATGCAGCCATATATCTCCCATATAGTGCAGTATTATATATGCAGCATTATCTCTCTCCATACAGTATTATACTATATATGCACTTACATATTTTCATTTACTGCAGCCTTATTATGTGCAGCCTCATATCTCTCCATACAGTGCAGTATTATACTATGTATGCAGCCTTACATATTTCCATATACTGCAGCCTTATTATGTGCAGCCTCTAAACGCTCCATATGATGCAGTCTCAAAACCTACCACATAGTGCAGGCTCATAACTTTCCATATAGTGCAGCCTCAAAACTCTCCATATAGTGCAGCCTTATAAATGCAGCCTCATATCTCTCCATATAGTGCAGTATTATATATGCAGCCATATATCTCCCATAAAGTGCAGTATTATATATGCAGCCTTATATCTCTCCATACAGTGCAGTATTATACTGTATATGCAGCCTTGTATCTTTCCATATAATGATGCCTTATTATGTGCAGCCTCATATCTCTCCATATAGTGCAGCATTATATATGGAGCCTCATATATGAACCCCCCTCCCCCCATAGCCCTCTGGCCTTACTGCAATCACTTATTAAAAAAAAAATCTGTACTTACCACTCCTGGTTCCATCGCTGCTCCGGCGGTCTCCTGAAGATTCAAGACTCATGAGAAGGAGTAGGTGGTTCTGGCCTATTGTATGGGGACCCCAGTGGAACGCAGGCCAGTAAGTCGGCAGGTCAAAGGAGCCGAGGGGCGGGAGCAGCAGCAGGAAGTAGCTTCCCTCCCCTCCTCTCCCTGACACACGGGTCCCAAAGCGGCCTTGTGCTACCGCGCTGTCACATGGATGCGTGTCCTCGGGGACGCACGTCCATGTGAAGCGGGCACCTGGCGCTGCGATCGATGCTTGCAGGGGGCAGCTGGCGGCCCGGGTCCTTTATAGGTCCGGGCCCCATCGCAGCCGCGACCGCGATTGTTACACCACTGATTGTAGGTATGGAGTGCCACAGTTTTTATCTTGTTTAAAGCCTGAAGTGCATCTTATGGGTATATGCATCTTTATTAAAAGTTGCGCGTACCTGCAGCAGTCTCAATGGTTGCCGACAAAGAATTAATTTGTCCTTCTTCAAAAGCTAACTTTGGGGGAATTGTAGCAGCGTCGATGAGGTTCTGATTACAGCCGTCCATAGCAATGGAATCAGACAAGTTGCTCGTCTTGGAATGGATGCCCAAGTCAATTATTTCCTCAAACGTCCATGTTGCAGATTTTCCATTCAGCTTTGGTATGCTCTCACCCGTGTTATCATCTTCATTATGATGCAGTTGATCTTGGCTCAGTACAGCCGTGTCATATGTTACCTGACTGTAATTAGATGATATTAGTACATTAGAAAAGGAAAAATCTATACTAATTGTTAACAATTCTCTTCCTTCAGAGCAAAGACTGAACTCCAGATCAGCCATGTTATTAAAGGCTTTGGATCTGCAAACATCTCGCCTCAAACATTCAAATCAGTGAGCAACAGTGTCAGACCTGAGGAAATTAGGAATAAAAAAATACAGATCCTACAATGGTGCTGCACTATGGTTTATAAGGACAAAGGGTCAGGTGCAGGTTATGTAGATTCTTGCAGTCTAGCATCTCCTTCAAGATTTAAGGTGTCTTCACCAATTTTTTGAGGTTTACAAATGGGCCAATTTTGCTACAAAATTAACAAGAGGCATATACTCGCCTATCAATCCCCACCACTCTTATGTACCAATGTGCAGCTCGCTTACAGCCATATGCAAACTACAAGTAAAGGGGTGGACAACCCCTTTAAGTTCAAGGTGACTTTGCCTCATTTCCACCAGGTTTTTCGGTAAAAAAAAAAAAATATTGCTGTAATTTTGCCACTAAATGGTAAGAGGCCTGATTCATTAAATTTGGCATCAAGCACGCCAATTAAAGAAGTGGGCTGCTGGATTACAATATGCCGTAATCATGTGTATCTGTTAAAGAGAATCTGTTGGCAGTATTAGGCTATGTAAACGGAGGACAGCATACTGTAAGGGGTTAAAAAAACAAACCAACAGTGCTATTGATTACTTAAACTAATGGCTTTATTACCCCGATGATTAACATTACAGGACTAGAAAGTCATGCACAAGTTAGTCTGACATGTCCCCTGCTGTGATTGGCACCTCACTGTGAATGTAAAACCTCTTTAGAGGGACTGGTGTGTGTGTGTGTGTGTGTCTGGGATTGGCATCTACACCGTCGCAACTATAGCCACAAAATTTTGCACAGTCACACGTCTGGACCCCGAGAGCGTCATAGGCTTTGTTGTGAGGCGCAATTTTAACCCCACGCGTTCCAGTTCACCAAACAATTTTGGCCCCATCTGCATAATGGAGAGAAAGTGACAGTTACCAGTTGACAGTTGTGAATGAGAGGGGCTTAATGACAGCACCAAAGACTAACAGCACTAAGGTGGGGCCCTGACATGGGATATTCACCATGCACGGGGACATGTATACACACCACATGCACACAAAGAGTAACAGCTAAGGTGGAGCCCCAACATTGGATACTCACCACGCACCCGAACACACAAACACACACACCACAAAGAGACACACAACACAGACACCCCTCCCCCACAGGGATACACACACATACACACACCCTATAGGGACACATGCACTCATCTCACAGGGACATACACACATACACACCCTACGGGGACACAGACACACACACACCCCACAGGAACACACAGACCCATAGGGACGGACACAAGCCACAGAGACCCCTCCCTCCACAAGGACACACACCACAGGGACCCCCCCACAGGGACACACGCACACCAATGGGACACCCACACACACCCCAGGGACACCCACACCACACAGAAAGACACAGATGTGCACAAATCGCCTCACACAACTCTCCTCATACATCTGGTATCTTTAATTTCCAAAAATAAACATCTGATTAAAAACAGCCAATGTGCAACACATGTGCCATATAGGGAATTAAGGCAGATTTCAGTCACATGAGCCGTCTGTTATGTGTATGTGTGAGGTAATATACACTGGCCGGCCGGGGGGAGGGTTTACTGTTGGCTGGAGATTTATTAGGCTGCCTATAGCAATCAATCACAGCTCAGCTTCTATTTTCCTACAGGTCATTAATATGACATATTCAAATTCTATTTTGTTATAGCTAACAGCAGTTACTTATTAACCCGGGCGTAGCCGGGTACTACAGCTACTATATATAGATTTATATATGCTGCTCAAAAATTTTTTTATATTATATATAGTAGTTTATATATTTGACATGTATCACACTGCTTTGCCCTTTATGTACCTATTAGCTGTAGAGTCAAGAGTTTATTTATTTGTATTTAACATATATATATATATTATATATATATATATATGTGTCATGGCACTCCGTCACATCATTCAAATATCTATTTAGTTGGAGTATGAATTTTAGGGGTGGTGGTATTTGATCATATTTTTGGGCCCAACATTTACCTTATCTTGGTACCTTTTGAGTGTGTTTACAATACACATTACATCCATGTGCTATATGTGTAGTCAAGTATTTTTGCCAGTATTGTACCATCTTTGTTTTTAATTCACCTATTTTCTTCTATTTTTGTAATTATTTGTTCTGTTTTGAATATGAATAAAATTTGTTTATTTTCCTATATGTCTGTGCGCTTCCAAACATAGGTAGCGCATCTATTGCATCTCACGCACTATTATGTATTTGTTTCGACTGATTTATAGTATTTTATAAAACTAAGTCTGAAAACTGAGTCCCAACATCTGAAGCTCTTCTTGTTTTCATTGCTGGTTCAGATGATGATGAGATGGAATGTTCGTGTCTGTTCTTGTTATGACATCACAGGTTGATGACATCAGCCGACCACAGCCCAGATGAGAAGTGAAAAAAGTTTAAGATGTAGTATATAAAGTTCAGCCGATGACTAAATAAAGGAGCCCCGCCCACTTGCCCATGTCATCGCTTTGTGATGACACAGTGATCAGCAGGTATAA